>JBBWWR010000210.1:0-430419 GCA_039583875.1 Platanthera guangdongensis | reverse complement strand
AAATAAAGCTTAACACATACACTCACACCTCTACAAAATTGAACAAAGCAGTAAAAGAAAGCGTTAAAACAAGCATGAAAATTATACACCTACACTCACACACTCTACATAATTTAAATCAAAGCATAAAAGTTAACACACCTACACTCACACACAACTTTCATGAAAAAATCAAAGTTACCTAAAAATTAAAACTTATACTTTTCATGCTTAGGTTTTGCCAAAAACAAATAAAAAGAAGAAATTTCAATTTTTAGAAGACAAAAGTTTTTCAAAACAAATTAAAAACAAAGTTTTTGGAAAATTAAAATGCAACAATTTCATCCTATGATTTTTAAAAGTGATAAAAAAGGTGAAAAAGAAGATGAAAAGAACAAAGAGGTTTTACAATTCTAAAAGAAAACTAAGTAAAAAAAAAGAACAAAATCACTTTTTGAATCTCTTTTATAAATTCATGAGAATGAAATCAAAATCTAAGCATGAAACTAGTTAAAGGAAAAGACATGTGAGAAAAGAAAGAAAACTATCATGCCTAGGCATGAAGACAAGTAAAAGACATGGAAAGTAAATACATTACACTCATACACACACACACAACTTTCATAAATGAAGAACTAAGTGAAGAACAAGGATGAAACCAAGGATAAAAAGGGAAAGAGGTGAGCCATCCAAATGAATTTTTCATGCTAAATAAAGAGAGAAAATCTAACATTTTTATTAAAATTTTCAAGCTATTACAAAGCTAAAAGATAAAGGAAAACAAAGCATGAAATAAGAAGGGAGAAATCTCCTTACATAGCACTAGTATCCACGGATTAAGCCCACAAAAAGACACTAACTTGGCCCAAAAATCTGAACCCTTGGACCTTACAGAACTGGGCTATTTATAGGGAAAAATTTCTAAGTACACGCCCTCGGTCACGGTCGTGTAGGGGGGCGTGACAGTACTATTCATGAAGGCGGCTGGCGATTGGACAGCAAAGTTGACTTCGGGCTGAGTTCGCAGCAGTCACGCCCCAGGTCACGGGCGTGACTCTGGGCGTTTCGGGGAGGTAGAACCGGGCGCGGGTTGCGTCAAATGTCCTCGGCAGCATCTTGTCGGGCCAGCTGGAATGGTCACGCCCCATGTCACGGGCGTGACTATGGGCGTGACAGTTGGGGTCGACACTCGACGAATGTCGAGCGGAAAGTGTCGAGTCGAAATCGTTGAGCTGAAATTGGGTCACGCCCTTGGTCACGGGCGTGACACTGGGCGTGACTGTTGGTGTCGACACTCGACGATCGTCGAGCGGAATTCGTCGAGAGGAGAGGACACGGGCTTGGGTCACGCCCCGTGTCGGGTGACACGGGCGTGTCGCCAGGCGTGTCAGCTTTAACTTCAGAAATTTTGTAATTTCACGGGAAATGCACAGTCACGGCTCAGTCACGGGCGTGACCAATGTGTCACGGGCGTGTACTTCCCAAATTTTGGCAGATTTTGGAATTTTTCTGCAAAATCAAATAAAACAAGTTAGAAGAAAATTTACAAGAATAGGAGCATTTTATTGAACAAAAATAAGTAAAAACGACGAAAATAAATGAAAATGACTAAATTAATGTTTATAAAAATACGCATATTTACAGTTCATCAGAGCACTTTATCCCTACATCGGCCCGAGATGATCTTGAGCAGAGGTTTCTTCTACTAAAGCAGGGATCAAAGTCGGTTACAGAATACCAGTGGGAATTCCAGCATCTCGCAAGGTTTGCGGATTATTACGAGTTGGGTGACAGAGGTTATGCCAAGCGCTTCTACAAAGGGCTGCGAGATCCACTAAGGCAGTGCCTTTTGTTTATAGCGGATGGAAGCTTGGCGGAGATCATTGATATGGCGAAAGGATTGGAGGCGGACCAGTTGGGATGCAGTAAGAGGCCTGCGGAGGACGTGATGGAAGCCGGCCCATGGAATAGAAGGAGGCGAGACTTCAGAGGAGGAAGAGGATATCAAAGAGGTGGAGGGCGTGTCCACCGAAACTATAGGGTGGAGCATCCAGTTCCACAGCCGCCTGCATTGCCTCCACCCGCACAGCCTCAGCAATTTCAACAACCTGAAGGGCATCGTGGGCTGGTGTGCTTCGAATGCAACCAGTCGGGCCACATCCGACGTTTCTGCCCGCAGCTATATGGGAACGCCCCTCCTGCTCTCCCTCCTGCTCTCCCTCCAGCAGCTCCACGAGGACGGGGATATATGCGTGGTCGAGGACGAGGACCGCTAGGGATCAGGTGTACGCGCTTGACATGGTGCAGGAACGGAACCCACAAGATGTGATTGCAGGTATGATTTAATTAATTAACATATTTTCATGGTCTAACTTGAATTGTTTAAGACTTACTAGACACCTAGCAATAAGTTTTGGTTCATGGTACTTAGGCACCGTGATTATTGGCGGGAAGACGGACAATGCGTTGTTCGATACCGGTGCCTCACACTCCTTTGTGTCCGAGGATTTCATAAAAGACATGGAGGGTGTACAATACTTCACTGGCATAGCCCGACGTGTACGCCTTCCGGATGGCTCGTAGATGATCGCAACCGCCAAGTGCGAGTTGGAGTTATTTATTGATGGGAAGGCCTTTGATACGCCGACCACGGTTCTGAGAATGCCGGAGTTTGACATCATTTTGGGCATGACATGGCTGGACTGGCACTTCGCGAGGATCGACTGCGCGAAGAAGCGGATCTATTTGAGACATGGAGACTCTGACGTCATCTTCCAAGGTATTGTCTTCGCGCCGCGTATGATATTATCTTCTGTTCAGGCTATAAAAGTCCATATGAAGGGGGACGAGGTCTTCATGATCTGGTTCGAGTTGAAGGAAGAAGCATTGGAATTAAAGGATGAACGGGTAGTGCGGGATTTTCCCGAGGTGTTTCCTGAGAAGCTACCAGGATTACCTCCGCATAGAGAGGTTGATTTCCAGATTAATCTAGTACCAGGTGCCAAGCCTGTATCCAAGGCTCCTTACAGAATGGCCCCGAAAGAACTAGCATAGTTTAGAGTACAATTGCAAGAATTGGTGGAGTTAGGGTTCGTTCGCCCCAGTTCATCACCCTGGGGAGCTCCTGTACTATTCGTGAAGAAAAAGGATGGAACCCTGCGATTGTGCATAGATTATTGGGAACTCAATCGGTTGACGGTGTGGAACACTTATCCACTACCTCGGATCGACGAGTTGTTCGATCAGCTAGTGGGAGCACATTGGTTCTCTAAACTGGATTTGCGCTCTGGATACTATCAGTTGAGGATACAAGAAGGGGACATTCAGAAAACAGCCTTCAGTTCAAGATATGGTTTGTATGAGTTCACGGTAATGTCGTTTGGGCTCACAAATGCCCCTTCGGCCTTCATGAGCCTGATGAACAAGGTGTTTGAACCGTATTTGGACATCTTCCTCATTGTTTTCATCGACGACATCTTGGTCTACTCAAAGATGGTGGAGGAGCATGTCGAGCACCTGACCTTGGTTTTGAAGAAATTGAAGGAGCACGCCATGTACGCTAAGTTTAGCAAGTGTGAATTCTGGCTTAAGGAGGTTGCCTTCTTGGGGAATGTGATCAGTGGAGAAGGATTAGCAGTGGACCCAACAAAGGTGCGAGCCGTGAAAGAGTGGTCGCCCTTGAAGTCGGTGGCCGATATACGAAGCTTTCTTGGACTTGCTGGGTACTACTGCACGTTTGTGAAAGGATTTTCCAAGATTTCCCTTCCTCTTACCTCCTTGACGAAGAAGGGTGTGCCATTTGAGTGGACACCACAATGTGAAGCGGCGTTCCAAGAGCTGAAGGATAGGCTTACCTCCGCCGCCATCCTTGCACTTCCATCTGGGAAGGAAGGATTTCAGGTTTACACTGATGCATCGTATCAAGGGATGGGAGCGGTATTGATGCAGCTCGGGCACGTAATCACTTACGCTTCAAGGCAGTTAAAGAAACATGAAATCAACTACCCAGTTCGTGATTTGGAGTTGGGAGCAGTGGTGTTCGCCTTGAAGGTCTGCAGGCATTATCTATATGGTGTCCATTACGAGATCTTTTCCGATCACAAAAACTTGAAGTATGTCCACACTCAGAAGGAGTTGAACCTGAGACAATGGTGGTGGTTGGAATTTCTATGCGACTATGAGTTCACCATGAACTACCACCCCAGGAAAGCGAACTCGGTAGCCAATGCCTTGAGTTGAAAAGTGACAGGCTCTAGCCCAGAGTCTCGGATGATGAGTATGGAGTTGGCTCGTATGATCGAGGAGATGGAAATAACTCTAGTATTCAAGGCTCCTTCGGCAGAGTATGCGGAGTATTTGGCAAGCATGAGCATAGTTTGTGATATCCAGGACCGGATTCGGTTGGCGCAAGGAATGGATGCGGCCTTAGCCCCGGCTATCAAGGCAATTGAAGATGGGACCACCGATGAGTACACACTAAAAGACGGCCTCGTTTATTTTTGTGGCCGGCTCTACATTCCCAAGGGCGGCCAAATCCGGGAGGATATCTTGAGAGAGAGGCACATTGCTCTCAATATTCTGTACACCCGGGTATTGCCAAGATGTACGCCGACTTACGGAAGACCATGTGCTGGCCGGGAATGAAGAAGTATGTTCGTTACTATGTTACACATTGCGAAGCTTGTCAAAGAGTGAAGGCTGAATGCTGGAGTCCCGGTGGTTTGTTGCAGTCGTTGCCCATCCCCGAATGGAAGTTCGAGGATATCTCCATGGACTTTGTTCATGGGCTACCTCGTTCCAGCTCTGGGAATGATTCAGTGTGGGTTATTGTTGATCGACTGACAAAGGTGGATCGGTTCATTCCAATGAAGAAGGAAGCACACATGGATGTTTTGGTACGCCTTTTTGTGGAGCAATTCGTACGGTATCATGGCGTGCCCAAGACAATTGTTTCGGTTCGGGATGGTCGGTTTACTTCCAAGGAGTGGAAGGCGGTGCAGGCATATTTGGGCTCGCTCCTAACCATTAGTACTGCGTTCCACCCTCAGACGGACGGGCAGTCTGAGCGGACCATCAGAACACTGGAGGATTTATTGAGGTTATGTGTGCTGGACAGAGGAGAGTCGTGGGAAAGGCTCTTGCCACTAGTGGAATTCTCCTATAATAATAACCATCCGGCGAGCATCGGTATGGCGCCCCATGAAGCCCTTTACGGGAGAAGGTGCAGGACCCCCTTATCTTGGGTACAGGATGAAGATTCGAAGGCATTGGGAAATGAATATGTAGATGATACTAATGAGGCGGTCAGATTGATACGGGATCGCATGTTGGAGGCTCAAAGTCGACAGGCGAAATATTACAATAAAAAGCACCGGATGGTGGAGTTCCAAGTGGGCGATAAAGTGTTCCTCAAGATTCGGCCGATGCATGGAGTGTCGCGGGTGCGTGGGGTGAAAAAGCTCAGCCCAAGGTATGTTGGGCCTTATACTATACTAGAAAGGATTGTCCCGTTGGCCTATCGGTTGAAGTTACCACCAGAACTAGAGAATCTCCACGGCGTGTTTCATGTGTCGTCACTTCGAAAAGCACTATTACGGCCCGACCAATATATTCCCACTACTAATGGTGCAGTGGCGTCAGATAGGTCTGTGCGACTAGAGCCGGTGCGGATTGTTGACAGCGAGACAAGAACTTTGCGCCGCAAAAGTGTACCCTTGGTGAAGGTGCTATGGTCTAATCATGGGAAGGAGGAGTACACATGGGAGCCATTGGATTTGATGCAGCAACGCTACCCGGTGTTGTTTGCTCAAGGTAATTTTATTTAAAAGCATATATTAAATTTTCGGTTATGTTTTTCTCCCCATAGCCTAAGCCTGATTTCGGGGACGAAATCTTTTATTTTGTTTATAGGATTTGTAACATCCCGAATCGCACTAGGCCCCTCGTGCGTGTTTTGAGTCAGGATAGCTGACTAGGGTTCATGGGGAGTGCTGACAACAGGGCAGAACATGTGAAAAGGAGGAGAAATTAGAAAAAACATAAGACACGGGCATGTTCCTACCCGTGTGCGTTTGCGTTGAGCTGAACTAGACGAGGCATGTCAAGATCGGCGAGCTGTGTCGACATCATGTGACACGGGTAGCGACACGGGCGTGTCCCTAACCGTGTGTGTCGAGTTACACTCCACAGGGCGTGTCGAGACTGACAAGCTGTGTCGACACCATGTGACACGGGTAGTGACACGGGCGTGTCCCTACCCGTGTGTGTCGAGTTACAGTCGACAAGAGGTGTCGAGATCGACGAATTACGCGTCGACTTCGACGAATTAACATGACACGTGTAGAGACACGGGCGTTGCCCTACCCGTATTCTCCAGTCAACGATTTTGATCGAGATAGACGAAATGTTTAGATCGTCGAAATGCATCCTGAGAAGGACACGGCCAGGGCACACGGCCGTGTCATATGGACACGGGTCGGGACATGGGTTGGGACACGGGCATGTCCCTACCCATGTCAAATATTGAACCGACATGGAAACTGTCGTTGCCGCTTCGCCAGGCAGGACACGGGTAAGGAAACGGTCGTGTCCCTACCCGTGTCACTTTTCATATATAAGGGAAGAGAAAACCCTAGCCGTTTTCATGCTCATTTCATTCCCTATTTCCTATGAGAACTCCTGGTGAGAGAGAAAACTGCTAGAGCAAGTTCTACAGGAGAAAATCCGCCATCACCGTAAAGGAGAAGATGCCACCAAGGAGAATTACGAGATCCATGGCCGGAAATGGAGGAACCGCTGGAATCGATGTGAGTTTCCTACCCTCTCCCTTGGTGCTAGATCTAAAGATATTTAGGCAAGACGTCGACTCAAAAGAGTCTTGACATGTGAGAAGATGATTTCTCTAGGGTGAGGCCAATCTGGGGCTTGTGCTCTTGGTTAGTGGTGTCTTCAACCTCTCCGATCTTTTATGTGGAGATGGGGGATGTTTTCATGAAGAGCAAAGGCCTCTTGAGGTTGAATAAGGTAGGAGATTTTCTGGAATGATTTGGGAAGATCGCCTTGAGGAGGAGGATGAACCGATGCCGTTCATTCTGCCTTAAGATGCGTGCAGAATCTGTATTCTGCGCGCAGCGAACTTCGTGGCCATTTTTAAGTATGATATGTCCAGATCTGGGCTTCCGGCTAAACACGAACGTTGAAGCCCTTGAAAATACCTTTCCAACGAATGGTTACACGACTTCAGGGGAAGTGTGTAGCCACGGGAAGGTCAAAACGAAAAAGGTGTTCAACAAAACCTGCATACAAAAATTGTGTTCTGTACGCAGCGGAGTTCAAGTCGAATTTCAAATAGGATAATTTCAAAACTGGGTTGAGGTCTGAATATGAAAGTTGTGGACCACGGAAAAAACTTTCCATCGTGGGGTTACACCTCTTCACCGGATTCCTGTAGCTTCGGGAATCTCCGATCGAAACTGCTGTCCAGATTCAATCTGCACCTAAATTCTGGGCTTTTTATAAGATGGGTTTGAATTCGGTGGAAGTTTTATTGCAAGTTACTTGGCTTGGTTGAACCCTTATGATTAATCATTTGTTGCATGATTGACGAAGCAATCTTATTTAAATGAATTGACTTGATAAGAATTGAAGGATTGTTATTTGTGCGCATCATATATAATATGTCGTTAACATATGGAAAGTGTGATGGATCTTTACATGCGCATCATGTTCATAATAGGTTAGTACTTTTGGAAGGATTTGTAAATCTTTACATGCGTAACATGTTATATTATGTTGTCATCATTTGGGAGTCATATAGAAGAATAAATCATGGCCATGAGCATGTTTGATTAATGAATTGAGTTTAGTAGTCCAATACTTAGAGCGTCGTCTCCCTAAGGGTGGTATTGTGAAGGGATGTAGGTGCGGTGTTGATCGCCACTTGTTTGGTTGAGTTGTGATGAGGTATGGATGGATGGTTGGGCTGTGTACCCGTGCTTACTTCCGAGTCCCCTTCCTTGTTATGTTGATGTGGCATTTGTATGCAGTGTGAGTTGACACGCGGTGTCGTAATCCTGAGTTAAGGATGGTGTGGCAGGTCTACGGGCTCGTCAGTCGTCACACCGACGGGAGTCAATAGTTAGACTTTGGGCGGTTGGGCTGTGTCCTCTGTGTTCACGTCCCGGGGCCCCTTCCGTGCCAAGTGAACGGTTGGGCTGTGTCCTCGTGCTTACTTCCGAGGCCGCTTCCGTGTCACACAAGGCCAGTTCGGGGTGTGTTCTTGGTGCACATCTACCCAAGACCCCGCTGGGCCATAGTACGCATGGGCTCCGCTGTTGTGTTCTTAGCGTTGAGGCATACGGAGGCCTAGGTGAAGTAGTGTGGATACCCGCCTAGTAGTAGAAGTGCTCGTTCTACTGTCACCGCCTGACCACGGCGGCTGATGCCTGAGAGGTTAGTTACCTGCTCGAAAAGTGGGAACTATAGTCTGTGTCGACATAGCAATTGCATGGGTGTTAACATGGGTGAGTCATTGCATAGCATTCATAGCATTTCATAACATTGCACAACAAGATCCTCATTGTATAAGTTTGTATGTGCACTCTTATACGATGAGTTACCTTTATGTAACCCGATCCTTAACTTATAAGTTTGTATGGGAATTCTTATAAATTAAGTTACTTTCCTGCTGTTACTTATCCATGTTAGTTTGCTGTAGCTCTTAAATATTTGATAGATCATGTTGTTGATACTCTTACACTATTGCCACCTGCTTGTACTTCTTTTACTTGCATACTTATTATATATTGTACTCTTGTTCCTCTTCCCCGCCCGGTGCCGAGGAGTCGCCGGGGGAGCGGATGTGAAACCATTTAGTTGTTTCGACTAACAGTTACTACGACTTCCTTTTTAGGAGGTTACGATACAGGTAGAGCAGCCGCAGACTACACAGCAGGACATCCAGGCCAGGACGACAGGGCCTGAAGTGACGGTACCATCGATACCGTCGGTTACGGATGTTAGTATTTTGATACACTGATGTAGCCCATTTGGGCAATGTTTAGCTGTACTCTGATATATTGTAGAAGCATGTTTTAGCTTCTCCTTATTGATTTATTTGGACATTATTACTTAGTGTGGAGTTTGACTTCTCTTGCTTATCATGTTTGGTTGGGTTGGCATGTTCTATTGATATTGTTGTAGCAAGCAGAATAGGCGTCTTGTGGTACAGGTTAGCCCGTGTGCTAATGCTACAACAAGGCGGCTGTTCCGGGCATAAGACTACCCCTTCCTGCCGTGTTTTGGGATCCTGGAGGGGGGGGGGGTCTTACACTTTAAGCTTGAGGTATGAGAGTCATTCTCTCTGAGTGTAGGGAACTTGTTCCTGAGTTGTAGGATCCATTGGATCTGAGTGGTAGGGCATATTGCCTTTGCTGTAAGTCTTGAAGAACACTGAATGGTCCTGCAGGATCGTGTTGTAAGCTCTTAGGAGCCTAGATTGGAGAAGTGTCTTGTATAACTATAAGTTACAAAGTTGGGATGGAAAGTGGACGTACCCATAATTTGGGGAACCACTATAATTTTTGTGTGTGCCTTTCTGTGAGTTTCTTTGTTGCAGGATATGTAGTTCTTAAAAGCAAAAATCTGCTAACTCACTAAGCAATCAAAGAAGGAAAATAAAAGAAAGTCACAAGAGACAAATAACATATTAACCCCCCCCCCTCTGGGTGATTTACCTATCCTTGAAAACAAAGAATTTCAAAACAATCTGAAGAAGGAATTTT
This sequence comes from Platanthera guangdongensis, assembly GCA_039583875.1. Lineage (NCBI taxonomy): Eukaryota > Viridiplantae > Streptophyta > Magnoliopsida > Asparagales > Orchidaceae > Platanthera > Platanthera guangdongensis. The sequence continues at coordinate 420,658 of JBBWWR010000210.1, read as the reverse complement.
CATCTCTCAGACGAAGTTCACCAAGGAGATTCTTACAAAATTAATAATGGAGAACGCAACCTCTATGAGGACTCCAATGGCTTCAACTATGTCTCTGGAAAAAGATGAGAAAAGAAAGCTTTGATGAAATCAAGTACAGAAGCATAATTGGATCCTTGCTCTACCTCACTACTAGTAGACCAAATGTTTTCAACATGCATTTGCTCTATATTTCAGGTGAACTCATAGGAATCTCATTATATCGCAACAAATCAAATTTTAAGATACCTTAAGGGTACACCCAATCTTGGTTTATGGTACCCGAGAAATAATGATGTCGAGCTACTTGGTTTTTCAGATGCTGATTTTGAAGGAAGCAGGGATGATAGGAAAAGCATTTTTCGGACATGTCAATTCCTCGGAAGACGACTTATCTCATGGAGTAGTAATAAGCAAAATTGTGTGGCAACTTCTATGGCCAAGTTAAGGTATAACTCTGCGGGTAGTTGTTGCGCACAACTTCTATGGATCAGGAATCAACTTGAATACTACAACTTGAAGTTTAAAGAGATTCAAATGCATTGCGACTCATCCAGCGCAATAGAGATCACGAATAATCTAGTCTCTCACAGCGAACAAATCACATCGAGGTGCGATATCACTTTGTCCAAGAGCATGTAGAGAACAAGGATATAGCCCTCAGCTTTGTACCGATGGATAAGCAGATCGCAGATATTATTACGAAGCCACTGGATGAGGCCAAATTCTCATTCTTCAAAATGGAACTAGGCATGCTGAAGATAGACTCATGAAGGAGGACAAGCAAGCTGGAACTCCCTCGTGAAAGTCTACACAAAGGAAGAAAATTGTCCAAAGGCAAATTCGTTGAGTATCAGAGCCCAAGTCAGTGATTCATCGGATATTCGTGCGATACTCACTGAATCTGACTCGACCTCCATTGAAACTTGCTGAATTTCACTTAGGGCAAGATTCTACATTTCTATATTAGATCCGAAGAGCCACAAATTCCAGGTACGCGCCTTATAGGTCAATTTTAAAAATCAAATATTATATATATATAATACGGGAAAATGGGCATAACTCACAACACTCACCGAAACTAGCTGATTTGCAGCAGAATCACAAACCTCCTCCCGACGGTTCGGCTCCCGTGACACTGCTCATCTTCCTCCTGTGGTTTTTTGCTTTCAATCGTCATCTCTAGTTCAGTGACAGACATCCACAGCGAGATCCCAAGGTTCCAACAGACCTAAAACCCTAAACCAATTTTTGGTAATTGTTCTTCCGTCAGTTTGAAATCCCGACACAGTGTTCTCACCGATTCCGACAAGCTACAACAACACAGTAATCCAGATTGTAATTTTCTTGATTCTCCATGTCTCCTCGAAGCACTAGTGGATTGCTGGGAGGTTGAGAGTTGGTTCGCACAAAGTTTGCCTCAGCCTCCGATGAAATCCGCAATATTATCCTCATGTTGGAGACCGCTGGACTCTACTTTGTCCTAGAACATCCATGCAAGGTTCTAGACAAGGAAGTTCTCGAATTCTTCCATAATGCCAAGCTCCATCATGAAGATACAGTCATCACGAGCAAAGTTCAAAAGACAAAATTCAAAGTGAAAGCATGACTCCTCTCAAGGTACTTGCGGCTTCCGACTTATGAAGAAGCCGATTACCTAGACGAGGATGACTTCTTTAGGGCTCTCCTATTTTGTGGACTGCCCCGAGGTACCAAATCAGTTAAGCACAAAGGAATGAATGAAGAAGGGAAGCTCCTTTCAGACATGATGGGCAAAGTGTCGTTGTGCAAAAATTGTTCTCACGATTACCTTTTACTGAGGTGTTCAAGACCCCGGTAGCCGTCATCTGTAGAAACAGACTTGATTGGGGTGCTCTTCTGTTTGAGAAGATCAAGGAAATCCTTTGCACTCCCAACTTTGGAGGATTATCAGCTTGTACCTGAATCAACTAGATAGTGACAGGTTTGATATGACCAGAGGTGTGCCTATCCATCACCTGAAGAAGATCGACTCAACTATCTTCTCATGGTGGGATAGGAGGATCATCAGGCAGTGGGAGCCCCAGATCTTCATGTAGAGGAGGTAGAACATGCTCCTGATGTCAGGACTACCTCTCCACACCCTAGTGAAATTCCTGAGAGTTCGAGTGCAGGAATCGAGGGGAGACAGTTGAAACACAAGTGGCCACAAGTATAGTGCCCTTGACTGTAATTCCAGATTCAGTGCCAGCTCCAGATGCTACAGTTGTAGAGACAGAGGATCTGATGATAGAGTTTGCCAAGATGGCTTAGAATGTTGTTAACGAGTTAGTGCCTAAGGAGGTTGAGGATGAGGTTGTTGTTGATGATGTTAATGAGGATGTTGTTGCTGAAGATGACTTGGATGATGAAGATGCTGTCGATGACCTAACAGTTGATGATTATGAGATTGAGAGTACTACTGATGAGACGATGATTGATTATAATAAGTCAAAGGCTGCTGCTGATACTGATGTTGCTGCTACTAAGTTCATGGTAATGGAGAACCTGATTGTACCTCTCCCTAAAATTGTTCCTACTTCAACTTCTGTTGGGTTTGTATCCACACTAACCCAGATTTAATGAAGTCATCCTTGAACTAAGATGAATTAACTTGTATTTGATGTCTAGTTTGAGTTATGTGTTTGCAGGAATCTTATGGGAAGTGTATACCAATGTTAGTCTACAATGGGTCACCAAACACAGGACCATACAATGTAATCCCTCATTGTGTGCTCCAAGGTGTTGACTCATGTGTAGGCTCTCTATTGGGATACACTTCATATTCAAGCTCTAGGACTATGTGAAATGACTTGATGCTGGTCATCCCTTAGAAGAAGAAAAATCTGTCAAGAAAATTTTTCTAAGTAAAGTACTCGAGTAGTTCTTTACTTACTCGAGTAAGTTACTGGGTTCATACTCGAGTAATAATACTCCTACTCGAGTAGCTAAGATATATCCTGAGTAGTAAATTATGGCTCTTGAGTAGTTAAGACAACTACTCGAGTAGTTTCTTTTCTCCTCTCGGGTATTTCAGAAATTCTCTTCTCAAAGTTTTCTAAGTTAAATACTCGAGTAGCTCTGTATAATACTCGAGTAGTTTTATTTTCTGTCTCGAGTAGTTTTATCTTATATACTTGAGTAGTTCCATTTCTCTCGAGTAGTTCATCTACTACTCGAGTAGTCCAGTGTTTATACTCGAGTAATCCAGGATTCCATTCCAGAAAATTTCTCTAAGAGAATTACTCGAGTAGTCATCTTATATACTCGAGTAGTTCTATTTATCTCGAGTAGTTCATCTTCTATACTCGAGTAATACAGTTTTCCTATTCCAGAAATTTTCTAAGTCTTTGTCTGAAGTAGTTTCTTATATACTCGAGTATTTCATTCAGATATACTCGAGTAGTATTTCTTATACTCGAGTAATTTATTTCACATCTCGTGTAAGTACTTAGGTACTCGAGTATGTTATTCTTGTTACTCAAGTAGCTGATTTCCTTTTTCCTTTTATTTACTCGAGTAGTTGACAATATGTACTCGAGTAATCATCTCATACTCTCTCGAGTAGTTTTACTTATATACTCGAGAAGTCATCTTCTACCTACTCGAGTAGTGTTGCATGTAGTCGAGTAAGCTTTTATATCTCGAGTATTTTACTTTGACTTTTCCGAAAATTCGTCAAGTCCAAACTAACGGTCTTATTCATAAACTTTGACGTGATTGGTCCACGTGTCTCTCATAATGACTTAATCATGTCTAATCTTTTCTGATCCTATAAAAGGTCTTGTCTAAACCGATAAATGATGAGTCCATGTTTTATACCTATTTTCGGACTCATCTGGGCTAGTTTTCACACGTTTGCACTACACTTTTAGTTCATTATCATTTATATTTCATCCTGTCTTTATTTCCATAGGAAGTGCACATTTATGCTCGTGGTTGTGGATTGTGTTATTCTTTTAGTCTGTACTCCTTTTTGTGATTGTCTGGAATATCTGCACAGATTAGTGATTGGTTTTTCCTTTCGGTACAGGGGTCGTGTACGTGTTCCGGGATGGTTGTGAAACAGGAATACTGCGCACGATCATGGGATATAATGCGCACGACCACTGGTCGTGCGCCCCTGATCGTGCGCACTACTCTACATTTTCTAAAATCAGCCTGGGGTAAGCGCACGACCACAGGACATACTGCGCACGACCACCGGTCATGCGCCACTGATCGTGTGCATTGATTCCTCATTTCTGGAGTCCTGTCTGGGTAATCGCACGATCATTGGACTTAGTGCGCACGACCACTGTTCGTGCGCCACTACTCGTGCGCATTATCCCAGTTCTTCTTCCTGATATTCCATGCCAGTGCGCACGAGCACAGGACATAGTGCGCACGACCACTGGTCGTGCGCCTGTGATCGTGCGCATTGTTCATTTTTGCTTTTGTATAAATAGTGCAGGTCTCGCCCTAATCCAGAGATCCGCAGATCGCCCATTTCCTCCGCCGTTTTCCGCCTTCTCCGCCGTTCCCCTTCATCTTCCACCCTAGGGAGGTGCTCCGGGCAAGCTTTCACCGCCAAATCCGAGCCGGAGCTTCCTCTTGGCCTTCTCCTTCATCCGTGAGCTTCAAGTAGGGTTTAACGCCATAGCCATCAAGCAAAGGAAAGCTAGCAAACTTCGTCCGCTATCGTGAGATGAAGAAGACGGGCCATTGGAAGGTGGTGACAGCCCTTCTCTACCCCGGACGCAGTTGAGGACCGAGCATGGATGCAGAATGACAACCCGACGATTCCAACCGTGAATCCTCAGCAAGGCTTCGGATTCGGTCGATCTCTTGACTTGTACTTGCTTTATTGTTGAATATTGGTGTTTTAAAACTTATTTATATTGATGAAGTGTAGTGTGGTTGTTTATGTTATGTGTTTCATGTCTATGTGATTCCTATTTCATATTACTATCCTAGTTGCTTGAGTTGCGCCTTATCTTCGATCCACCATCCATCCACCCTTGCCGCACTAGCAGTTGCTAGTGGCGTGCGTAGCGAAGAGGTGCTCACGACCCTCACTCCGCCATTCTCACCTCCTCATCCGCGAGCCTACTCTTCCATCCGCCTAGCGATTCGGTGCATAGCAGCCCGACTAGTCTTCCATCCCGCCTGGCGAAGCATCGCATAGCGGCGTTGCATAGGAGTAGTTGTTAGTATTTTATTTTCTATTTCTGCAACATCAAAACCTCCCCTTAGTTAGCTCTGACCTGAGGACTTCAATCTCAAGTCCTCCTCGAAATTAACGCCACCTTACTGTGTTCCTTGTGAGATCGATACTTGGGAAAACCCCCATTTTATATTACTTGTGCGACAGGTTCACTGCCGTGATCTTACGCATCAAGTTTTTGGCTCCGTTGCCGGGGAACACAGTCGTGTGAGTTTGTGGAGAGGGAAATAGTAGATTGAAGCCCTTTTTCCATTTGTGCATATCATTTTTTTTATTTGCTTTTGTTATTAGAATTTTTATTTTGCTTATTTCATTTTACCCTTTTCTGATTTTTGATTTAGATAGCAGATCTGTGCTATTTTCATTTTAGCTGTGTAGCACTTTTTCAGCAATTATTTTTGTTCGTGATGGATTCTGATGCTGAGTGTCATATCCTTGACACTTTGCGCCGATCCATCGATGCCATTGCTATTATGAATGTCGAGCATTGCATTCGATGTTTGTTATGTCAAGGTATGGGCCACATGTTGAAGGATTGCCCTCGTTTGTGCAAGCCTTCTCCCTCTGAGGGCCCATACACTAACATAACGCACTTTGCTCATTCTTTACCCGTTGAGATTACTGAAGAATCGCTGGCCGCATACAGCTTTTTCATGGGTCCCTCGATCCCTTTTTATGAGCTTCCCTCGAGTGATGATGATCACTCTGGTGTTAGCCAACAAACAGAGGAGCAGGAACTCATGGACACTCCTGTATGGGTCGATGAGATTGTTCCGGTCGTCGATGGGGTGGCGTCAGCGAATGATTTTGCGATGGGGCCTGCTCATTCAGTGCTTGATTTTGAGAGCAGCCTTGCCCCTCCGCAATTTTTGCCGGATTGTGCTACTCCATTTTCTTGTGAGTCGGTTGATGATGTCGTACTTGTTGATGATTCGGTGCCCGAGGTTGCGCCGAAGTGGGATGATGCTTCCTCTATCTCCGACGGAGACGGTGGATCTTCAGAACATTTTTTACGCACCCCGGTAGGATGAGGAATACCCTATTTCCAATGCGGAGGTTTGCACCTCCTTATTGGATGAGGCCGTTCTTCTTACCACCGCGGACCTTGAGTTCTCGGATTCCCCTCGGTATGACTCGTATGATACCGACGATGATCTCTGCTTGGATCCTGCTGAGAGTGAGACCGGGATCACTCTCCCTTTTTCTGATTATTTTAGTTCTTCGACTCCTTTATTTCTTGATCCTTCTTCTTTATCTGAGCCTGTGCAGGTTGAATCTCCACAGGTAAGTTGGGTTGACGTTGAGCCTTGCGCTTAGGCTGTCGACGAGTGCATCCTCTTGTGTGAGGAGGTTCCTACCTCCTTCACAGTGGAAGCCCCTACCGTCACCTTCGCCCCTAGCGAACTTGTGGTGGACGAAACCTTGCTAGGCAAGGATTTGTTTTGTGGTGAGATGAGTGAGGACCAGGCCTCCTCCTCATCCTACTTCCTATTTCCTCTACCTGTGTTGGGCAGGTATTATTATTTAGGTAGAGGGGTAACTGTTCTATCGCTGTATCAGTACCCGTTACCGAAACGGATATTAGGCCAGTTACCTGTGCACTTTTTATTTCATATGCCCATTAACTAGAACTGTTTAGAATTTAATAAGTCGTGCTGGGATGATAATAACCCCAGTACTTATCTTTCATTTTCTGCATTTTATTTTTCATGTCTATTTTAGTTTTAACATTTCCTTTTTGTATATTTTGTTCTGTTTTTGCGGAGCTCACCCCTGCAGGTATTCTTGACAACATCGCATTGGCGGGGTTCTGATTCTTCGTATGGCGGGCCTGCTTCGGTTTCCACGCGTCTTCTGGTATGCTCACTAGCTGAGCATTGGGTAACCTCTTCCCTTAGCTCTTTCTGATTTTAATTTCTATATCATCTGCTGTATTGTTTAGTTTAAGTCTGGGGGAGAGATCTGTTACCTATTGCACGTACACATCTCATGTGCATACTAGAAGCTTTTATTGTTATATTTTGATTAGTTCATTGCATCACACACCACTACACCCACATGAGCGCGTGCTTAGCTTTTTGCGTGCTGCGAGTTAAACTCATTTCTTCGTTAGATTTGGTAAAATTATGGTGCTGACATAGGATTGTGAGACAGAGTAAAATGTTGGCCTTGTTGTGTTTCTAGTCAACTGCTCTCTTCTCGTGTAGAAATTCGAGTAGATTTAATTTTTCTGTATGCTTATAGTTTTATATTTTTCTATTTGCGTAAAGACTTTTTATTCTACTCAAAAGTTGGTGAATCCGGTGTGAATCCGACGGTAGCTTAGGGATGTGTGTAGACGGCCGTTAGTTTTGTATTGCTCTAGTCGGGAGGAGGGATAGTCTTTCTCGTTGGCCAAGAACTTGCCCCAAGCTATTCTTGAAGCATTGGTATAGGTTAGTTCACTCGCATGAGCGTGATGTAGGCCATCATTTTGGCCCGGTTGAGCTTTGTACCATTCCTAACGTCTTACCCTCGCTAGCCCCGTTGTGCCTACCCCTCCTTTTGATTCAGCTCCTCCATGATTTCACCAAAGCCTCATATCCAATCCTAGTCGCACACCCAAGTTGAGCTTCAGAGTTTTATATTTTAATGTTGGGATGTGATGTGGTGTTATTATTTGTGAAAATGTGGAAGTGCTCTCAAGTTTATATCTGCTGAATTGTGACCATAAAATGAAAAAGAAAAAAAAGAAAAATATTTGTAAAGAAAAGGAAAAAAAACAAAGTGAAAAGAAAAAGTTTAAATTGAAAATCTTTTTGGAAATGTGATTAGTTTTGGAGTAGGCGGTGCACACACCCATATTTAAAAGTTAAGTCTGGGGGTGTTGTGTACCCGCGTGTATTTTGCTTAGTAGAGGGATTCCTTTTATATTAGCTCCTTTGGGTTAGGTGCATAGCCTTCTTGTTTATCCTTGTTTACCTTACCAAAACCCAAGCCCCATCTCTTCACCTAAAGTCCTACTGATTCGTGTGTGAACCAAACCAGTGCCGTGTAGAGAATGCGAAAGGGCAAGCATATGGTCACCGACATTGGTGGATTCCTTTGGAGGTTATCCGGAGCCCCGATCTTCGGCAATGCTCGCCTAGCGATTAGTGTACTTTCTCCCTACGCGAGACCGAATGATTCACCGTGATTCCATTTTTGAGTAATAATAAAATTGTGATACGCATTGTGAATATTATATACTATTTTGTATACTTAGAAATTTCTTCTATTATATTTTTACGTGCGCGAGCATGCGACTTCGCATGGTACTTCGTATCACAATTTCTTTGTTAACTAGTTTTTTTCCCTATCTGCTTCGATTTTGTTTGCTCGGGACGCGCAAACAGTTAAGTCTAGGGGTGTGATGAGTCCATGTTTTATACCTATTTTCGTACTCATCTGTGCTAGTTTTCACACGTTTGCACTTCACTTTTAGTTCATTATCATTTATATTTCATCCTGTCTTTATTTCCATAGGAAGTGCACATTTATGCCCGTAGTTGTGGATTGTGTTATTCTTTTAGTCTGTACTCCTTTTTGTGATTGTCTGGAATGTCTGCACAGATTAGTGATTGGTTTTTCCTTTCGGTACAGGGGTCGTGTGCGTGTTCCGGGATGGTTGTGAAACAGGAATACTGTGCACGATCATGGGATATAATGCGCACGACCACTGGTCGTGCGCCCCTGATCGTGCGCACTACTCTACGTTTTCTAGAATCATCCTGGGGTAAGCGCACGACCACTGGACATACTGCGCACGACCACCGGTCGTGCGCCACTGATCGTGTGCATTGATTCCTCATTTCTGGAGTCCTGTCTGGGTAATCGCACGATCATTGGACTTAGTGCGCACGACCATTGGTCGTGCGCCACTCCTCGTGCGCATTATCCCAGTTCTTCTTCCTGATATTCCATGCCAGTGCGCACGAGCACAGGACATAGTGCGCACGACCACTGGTCGTGCGCCTGTGATCGTGCCCATTGTTCATTTCTGCTTTTGTATAAATAGTGCAGGTCTCGCCCTAATCCAGAGATCCACAGATCGCCCATTTCCTCCGCCGTTTTCCGCCTTCTCCGCCGTTCCCCTTCATCTTCCACCCTAGGGAGGTGCTCCGGGCAAGCTTTCACCGCCAAATCCGTGTCGGAGCTTCATCTTGGCCTTCTCCTTCATCCGTGAGCTTCAAGTAGGGTTTAACGCCATAGCCATCAAGCAAAGGAAAGCTAGCAAACTTCGTCCGTTATCGTGAGATGAAGAAGACGGGCCATTGGAAGGTGGTGACAGCCATTCTCTACCCCGGACGCAGTTGAGGACCGAGCTTGGATGCGGAATGAGAACCCGATGATTCCAACCGTGAATCCTCAGCAAGGCTTCGGATTCGGTCGATCTCTTGACTTGTACTTGTTTTATTGTTGAATATTGGTGTTTTTAAACCTATTTATATTGATGAAGTGCACTGTGGTTGTTTATGTTATGTGTTTCATGTCTATGTGATTCCTATTTCATATTACTGCCCTAGTTGCATGAGTTGCGCGTTATCTTCGATCCACCATCCATCCACCCTTGTCGCACTAGTAGTTGCTAGTGGTGTGCGTAGCGAAGAGGTGCTCACGACCCTCATTCCGCCATTCTCACCACCTCATCCGCGAGCCTACTCTTCCATCCGCCTAGCGATTCGGTGCATAGCAGCCCGACTAGTCTTCCATCCTGCCTGGCGAAGCATCGCATAGAGGCGTTGCATAGGAGTAGTTGTTAGTATTTTATTTTCTGTTTCCGCAACATCAAAACCTCCCCTTTGTTATCTCCGACCTGAGGACTTCAATCTCAAGTCCTCCTCGAAATTAACTCCACCTTACTGTGTTCCTTGTGAGATCGATGCTTGGGAAAACCCCTATTTTATATTACTTGTGCGACCGGTTCACTGCCGTGGTCTTACGCATCAATAAACCCTAATTCTAAGAATATTATTTTTTAAGAAGTTTTGCAGCCATACTCTCTCAAGAATTTATGTTTCCTCTTTCTCCCTCCAAGAAATGAAATCTGCCGCCGTCGCCGTCACTATTCCCTACTGGCTAGGGTTTCATCTTTTGAGGATTCAGATCAAGAAGGCTCTCCAGATCGAGATTCACTCAACTCCTCATCCTCTGACTAGATCGATCTTGTGAAGCCAAGAAGTTTCAGATCCAATCTTGCCGAGATTTTTTTCATCTTTCTGATAAAGCCGGAAAGCCTAGAAGAAGAAATTTCTGGTCGACTGTTGCAGATCTGAAAAAGGGATCACTGTTCGTATTTCTTTACAAAATTTATTTCATTCTCGTAGGAGAAATTTCTACGAGTGTAGGAGCTTTTGTCTCCGAGTTTGTAGGAAGCTTTATCTTCCGAGTGTAGATCCGTTTTGTGGATCGAGATTGTAGGAATGTTGTTCCGAGGGTAGGATTGATTTTCAATCCGAGATAGTGGAGTAGCCGAGTCTAGTGTATTGCTAGATCAGTGAGGGAAAGTGGATGTACCCAAGGTTTGGGAACCACTATAAATCTTGCCTCGTCTGTGTTTGATTGCTAGATAGATCTGTGCATTGATTTGTAATTTTTATGCCGCAAAAAGATGCACAATTCACCTATTCACCCCCCCTCTAGGTGATTTAGGTAGGCAACTATAAACTTTCAATTGTATCAGAGCCAGGTTGATCGTTAAAAGGTTAACACCTTTATCAAATCCTTCAATAGTTGTCCTTTGAGATCTACCAAAGATGGACAAGGCTAAAGATTTTGCCAAGCTTCCTTTGTGCACCAAGAATAATTTTCCCACATGTAAAGAGAGAATCAAGTTCTTTATGAAAGCTGTGGATCCAAGGATCTTCATGATAGTTGAAGAAGGTCCTTACATTCCCATGACCGTCTCCACTATAGATCCAACTAAGAAAGTCCCAAAGAAACTTATGGATCTAGATAAGGATGAGATTGCACTTGTTTCATTGGACAAAAAGGCAAAAAAATATTATAGCAAGTGCAGTCAATGATGCAATGCTGCAAAACCTGATTCACTGCCAGTCTGCAAAAGAGATGTGGCAGTCACTAGTTACCTTAATGGAAGTTACCAAAGAAGTGAGTGATGATAGAAGATCCCTTCTTAATCAGAAGTATGAAGCTTTCCGACAAGGAAACAAAGATACCATTGCTGACACCTTTGAGAATTTCTTCAAGATAGTGAATGGGCTAAGGGACTATGACATAGTCTTCACTAATGGAGAATTAAACTATAGGTTCTTGAGATCCCTAACTAAGGATTGGGATAATAATATCTGTGCCATAAGGGAGTATGGAAAATTGGCCGAGACAGATCCTCAGAATCTCTTTGGGAAGCTTATGTCATATAAGCTTCAATTCAACACCAGAAAGGCTGAAGAAGAGAAGAGCAGGTCTGCATTCAAAGATAAGTCTGTTGCTTTAAAGGCAGACACCTCTAAGAAGATAAAGGTTGTTCCTCCTACTCCAGCACAAGAAGTTAGTGAAGAAGAAACCTCAGAGCCAAACACCTCAGGCACTGAACTATCAGAAGGAGAGTTCTCACCACTCTCATGACAGTTCAAGAAATTCTTGAACAAGAAGAAGTAGTGGAAAGGCAAGGATGCCTCTTATAGAAGATCACGACACGATGGTGATCGTCAACAAAAAGGCTCAAGCAGCCATGACAGGTATAATTCTAAACAGAACAAACATATTTCTACTGACATTATTTGTTATTATTGTAATAAGCCAGGACATGTCATCGCTGACTGCCCTCATAAGAAGAAGGAGGGTGGTGGAAGAGAGGAAAAAAGTCCTCGTACAACAAGAAGAGGACAGAGAAGAGCTTGATGGCCAAAAAGGGCAAGACACGTAGTGACTCTGACTCATCTGAGTCGAGTGAAGAAGAAGAAGCCTATTTGGGGCTCATTCCTCAAACTGATGATGAACAAGAGCCCTGATTCACTGGGAAGGTAAAATCTCACACTCCTCTCTCTGATTCGGAAGTTTCTAAACATGAATGCGAGTATAGCTCTTCTGAGGATGAGTCAGAACTCATGGCCCAATATAAGGAGTTAATCATGGCTTACGACAAATGTCACCGAGTCGTGAAAACTCAGGCTAAAGAGATAAAGTCTCTCAAAGCTGAAGAGAGCAACTTAAGAGAGAAAGTCGCAAAGACTAACTCGCTCGAAGAGAACTTCAATAATACTATTGAAGAATATAGCAAAGCTGTTGATTACCTCAACCTTAAAGAGAAAAACATCAAAGAGCTGGAAGCCCAACTTGCTGCTGAAAAGAAACTAGTTGAAAGTTTCTCGAAGCCCAAGACAGTTCTTCCATTCGTTGCTGAATTCTCAGCCAAGGCCAAGGGTGCTGGACTAGGTCATGAAGAAGCTCCTAGTAAGTCTTCTAGGAGAAACAAGGCTCAACGGAAGAATTAGGCCACCAAAAAGGCCTTAGCCAAAGAGAAGGGTAAAGCCCCTCAAGATCAGACCTCGTTCAAAAAGGTTATATTTCCTCCAAACGAGTTTGATCTCGACTCATCATACGGACACTTTGCAAGGCCTACTTATGTAGAGTTAAAGTCCCGTTATCAAGGATGGACTCGCCCCAGAAACTTTGGCGAAAGTGTCTTTAAGGCACCTTATGAAGAAGTGATTCTTCAGAGCTATGGCCCTTTCAATCATGGTCATAACTTCAAGAAGGCACCAAAGGCAAAGCCTGTTGTAGAAAAGCCAGTGAAGGAAAAGAAAACATGTGATTGTAATCATCATGAAGCTTCTTCCTCCAAGAATGTTGCCCCTGCTAGACCACAATTCCAAAAGGTCATGTAGGAGAACATAAGGCAAAGATACAACAGATTTGACTATTGCTGTTGTGGCAGAATTGGTCACTTTGCCATTGATTGCTGGTTTAATCCCAGAAATGCTGCAACCCCACATTTTGGCAATATGAGGAAGACCACTCCTAATGCTAATATTCGTAGGGGGAGTGTTCTAACCCGAGACCAATGACCCAAACGTATTTGGGTTCCTAATGCAAACTGATTATGATTGCAGGTATGTCCAAAGGCCACCAAAACGCCAATCTGGCATTTGGACAGTGAATTCTCTCGTCATATGACCGGGACAAGAAGCCTAATTCAGAATTTTAATCCAGTCATGAACGGACCGAAGGTCATCTTTGGAGGTTCAGACCATGGAATCACTAAAGGCTACGGTGCAAAGCTGAAAGAAATTAGCTTGGATGGACCGTCCGAAGATAATGGTGAAAAGTTCATCAAGATCACCACTCCAACCCCTATTGGAGAGGCTGATGATCAAGATGAAGAATTCATCCAAGATGAAGAAGTCACTCTGGTGATAAAAGATAATCCAAATGCAAGGACTCTAGAGCTCAGACATTTGAAGGATCACCCCGTGGACCAAATCATAGGAGATCCACAGGATGGTGTCAGAACTCGTAGTGGTACAACTAATGAAAATCTATTTTTAAGTTTTCTCTCACAGGTTGAACCAAAGAAGTTTGAGGAAGCAAACTCAGACACATCGTGGATAATGGCGTTGGAAGAAGAACTAAACCAGTTCAAGCGCTGCAAAGTATGAAAGCTTGTTCCAAGACCGAAAGGTAAGAACGTCATTGGGACAAAATGGGTCTACAGGAACAAGATGGACGAGGATGGAATGATAGTAAAGAACAAGGCCAGACTTGGCGCAAAATGCTATCGTCAAGAAGAAGGAATCGACTTTGACCAGACGTACGCTCCAGTGGTAAGGCTGGAGGCAATAAGGTTATTCCTAGCATATGCTGCACTCAAAGGCTTCACTGTCTACCAGATGGACGTGAAAACTGCCTTCCTTAATGGTGACATAAAGGAAGAGGTGTATGTGGAACAACCTCCAGGTTTCGTTGATTCTAACTTTCCTGATTACGTTTATTTACTGCATAAAGCGTTATATGGCATGAAACAAGCTCCTCGAGCATAGTATGAGACGTTGTCTACATTTCTACTTGAGAACAAGTTCACAAGGGGAAAGATAGACAAGATATTATTTATTACGGAAATTAAAGGCAAGATTTTTCTAGTGCAAATCAATGTCGATGATATTATTTTTGGCTCTACTGATGACAACCTCTGCAAGAAGTTTTCAAAACTTATGCAAGGGAAGTTTGAAATGAGCAGTATGGGCGAGCTGAAGTATTTCTTAGGGCTTCAAGTGAAACAGTCTGAAGATGGAATTTTCATCTCACAGACCAAGTTCACCGAAGAGCTGATTAAGGAATTCGGAATGGAGAACGCAACCTCGATGAGGACTCCAATGGGTTCAACTATGTCTATGGACAAGAATGAAAAAGGGAAACCTTTTGATGAAACTAAGAACAGAAGCATAATTGGATCCTTGCTCTACCTTACAGCAAGTAGACCTGACATAATGTTCTCAACATGTGTCTGTGCTAGATTTCAGGTGAACTCTAAGGAATCTCACTACGCTGCTGCAAAGCGGATTTTGAGACACCTTAAAGGTACACCAAATCTTGGCTTATGGTACCCAAGAAGTAATCACAGCGAACTAATAGGTTTTTCAGATGCAGATTTTGCAGGGAGCAGAGACGACAGGAAAAGCACTTCCGGGACATGTCAATTCTTTGGAAGAAGACTTATCTCCTGGAGTAGCAAGAAGTAAAACTGTGTGGCAATTTCAATGGCTGAGTCAGAGTACATCTATGCAGGCAGTTGTTGTGCACAGTTACTTTGGATAAAGAATCAGTTTGAGGACTACAACATGAAGTTTGACAAGACTTCATTATTTTGCGACTCTTCCAGTGCAATAGCAATAGCCAACAACCCAGTCTCGCACAGCCCGGCAAAGCATATAGAGCTAAGGTATCACTTCATCTGGGAGCATGTGGAGCATGGGGACATAGACCTTCAATATGTCTCTACAGATAGGTAGATTGTAGACATTTTTACGAAGCCGCTGGACGAGACCAAGTTCTCGTTCTTCAAAACAGAACCTGGGATGCTCAACAAAGAAGACTAGAGAAGCTGGATTTTCAAGAAGGCTCAAGGTTCAAAGATGGAATTGGACAAAAGAGCTGAAGCAACTAAGGTGAAGATTTGTGAAGAAGTTGGACTCTTCAAAGAAGATGTTATTACCAAGCTATCTGTTGAAGTCAGAAAGGGGGGAGAGATTGGTAAAAGAATATCTAGAAAATTTTCATAGTCCTTTGCTTGATTACTCTGCTTTATATACTTAGCATTCTTTTTATGTCCATAATTCACCTTAGTGTAAAGGGTTCTGACTTCTACAAATAGGGGGAAATTGTTGGGTATTGTATCCACACTAACCCAGATTTGATGAAGTCATCCTTGAACTAAGATGAATTAAGTTGTGTTTGATGTTTGGTTTGAGTTATGTGTTTGCAACAATCTTATGGGAAGTGTAGACCAATGTCAGTCTATAATGGGTCACCAAACACAGGACCATACAATGTAATCCCTCATTGTGTTCTCCAAGGTGTTGACTGATGTGTAGCCTCTCTATTGGGATACACTTCATATTCAAGCTCTAGGACTATTTGAAAAGACTTGATGTTGGTCATCCCTTAGAAGAAGAAAAATCTGTCAAGAAAATTTTCCCAAGTAAAGTACTCGAGTAGTTCTTTACTTACTCGAGTAGGTTACTAATTTCATACTCAAGTAATAATACTCCTACTCGAGTGGCTAAGATATATCCCGAGTAGTCAATTATGGCTCTCGAGTAGTTAAGACATCAACTCGAGTAGTTTCTTTTCTCCTCTCGGGTTTTACAGAAATTCTCTTCTCAAAGTTTTCTAAGTTAAATACTCGAGTAGCTCTGTATAATACTCTAGTAGTTTTATTTTCTGTCTCGAGTAGTTTTATCTTATATACTCGAGTAGTTCCATTTGTCTCGAGTAGTTCATCTACTACTCGAGTAGTCCAGTGTTTATACTCGAGTAATCCAGGATTCCATTCCAGAAAATTTCTCTAAGTGAATTACTTGAGTAGTCATCTTATATACTCTAGTAGTTCTATTTGTCTCGAGTAGTTCATCTTCTATACTCGAGTAATACAATTTTCCTGTTCCAGAAATTTTCTAAGTCTTTGTCTCGAGTAGTTTCTTATATACTCGAGTAGTTCATTCAGATATACTCGAGTAGTATTTCTTATACTCGAGTAATTTACTCCACCTCTCGTGTAAGTACTTAGGTACTCGAGTATGTTATTCTTGTTACTCGAGTAGCTAATTTCCTTTTTCCTTTTATTTACTCGAGTAGTTGACTCCATGTACTTGCGTAATCATCCCATACTCTCTCGAGTAGTTTTTCTTATATAATCAAGTAGTCATCTTCTAACTACTCGAGTAGTGTTGCATGTACTCGAGTAAGCTTTTATATCTCGAGTATTTTACTTTGACTTTTTCGAAAATTTGTCATGTCCAAACTAACGGTCTTATTCATAAACTTTGCCGTGATTGGTTCACGTGTCTCTCATAATGACTTAATCATATCTAATCTTTTCTGATCCTATAAAAGGTTGTGTCTAAACCGACAAACCCTAATTCTAAGAAGCTTATTTTTTAAGAAGTTTTGCAGTCGTACTCTCTCAAGAATTTCTGTTTCCTCTTTCTCTCTCCACGAAACGAAATCTACCGCCGCCGCCGTCGCTGATTCCTGACCGGCTAGGGTTTCATCTTTTGAGGATTCAGATCAAGAAGGCTCTCTAGATCGAGATTCGCTCAACTCCTCATCCTCTGACTAGATTGATCTTGTGAAGCCAAGAAGTTTCAGATACAATCTTGCCGAGATTTCTCTTCATCTTTCTAATAAAGCCGCAAAGCCTAGAAGAAGAAATTTTTGGTCGACTGTTGTAGATCTAAAAAAGGGATCATTGTTTGTATTTCTTTACAAAATTTATTTCATTCTTGTAGGAGAAATTTCTCCGAGTGTAGGTGCTTTTGTATTCGAGTTTGTAGGAAGCTTTATCTTCCGAGTGTAGATCTGTTTTGTGGATCAACATTGTAGGAACGTTATTCCGAGGGTAGGATTGATTTTCAATCCGAGATAGTGGAGTAGCCGAGTCTAGTGTATTGCTAGATCGGTGAGGGAAAGTGGATGTACCCAAGGTTGGGCAACCACTATTAATCTTGTCTTGTCTGTATTTGATTGGTAGATAGATCTGTGCATTGGTTTGTAATTTTTATTCCGCAAAAAGACGCACAATTCACCTATTCACCCCCTCTAGGTGATTTAGGTAGGCAACTATAAACTTTCAACTTCTGATGGGGAGGTGACTAGGCCTTCTATATCAGTTACTACTGAGGTTGTCAGGCTCATGCGCAACCTTGAGAAAAGAATAGGCAAGATGCCAGATGCACCTCCTGCTGCTGTAGAGGAGATTGTTGTTCTTTCAAATGAGGAAGGAGATGCAGAGGAGCAAACTCCAGTGCTAACTGCTGTTGAAAACTATGCTACAACTTCCAAAGCTCATTTATCTCTGATAGATGAATCTTCTAGTAAGGATTTGCCTAGCACTCCTATACCGGAGATCCCAGGTTCGACTGCTGATAGTACAATCATGCAAAGCATAGAGGCGATGTTGGCCAATCAGAAAGCATATTTTGATTCCTGAATACAGAGAGTTCTGAAAAAGGTGAAAGAAAAAAAAAGAGATCTGAACAATGGCCTAGCAAAGGTTAAAGTCAGATTTCACAAGCTAGATGCCAAGCTAGACTCGTGGTTCACTAAAGGTGAAAAAGGGGTAAATTTTGTCATGAAAGGACTAGAGAGCAATCAGAAAGTTATGTGCAATGTTGATATTATTGCCAAACTATGATTGAAGCCCGTAATAATTCGATGACACATTATGACGATATCATGCACGCTTATGCAAATGCTTTGGTTGCAGCAGTCACAAAGGGGGAGGTGACCTTGGAAGCTAAGGTGGTCGCAAAGGTAGATGCGCTTGAGGTAGCATTTTTATCAAACTTCAAAGGAGTGAATGACTACAGTTATGAAAACTATGTGTGGCTTCACAGTCAGTTGACAAGATCTCAAGTACCTATTGTACCTGTACCAGAACATGATGATACTCATCCTGCTCAGGATTACTCTCAGTACTGGTCAGACACACAGGATTTTTCCCAGGGTATTGCTGCTGTTACTGATGTGTTTCCAGAGGCTCAGATGATTGAAGACTTCCCTCCTCCTGTTCAAAGAGAAGAAGATATGGGGAAGGCCCGTCGGCAATCAGGTCAGAGCCAAACAAAGAGATGGAAGAGGTTTGGAGCCCTATATTCAGTGTAATTATCCTAGATACATTCTCCATAATCGACCTTGGGGGTGAAAAAAATCAGCACCACTACGATCAAGAAGAATTGAACAAGTATAAACTGGCTTGTACAAAGAGAAGGATACATTTCAGGAACAATCAGAATGCTGATCTGATGCCTCCAGCCCCTCCAAAGTACTTTCTAAAGCCAAGAGCTTACTTTGACCGGCAAAGATTGTAAAGGCAGAGCAAGTTGATATAACTTCCATATATTATGTGTTTATTTTGAGTGTTGTGGGTTGACCCCCCCCCCCCCCCCCCCCCCCCCCCGCAAATAATTTTATGTATTATTATTTGCTATTTACAATTGAGCTTAGCTTATAGGGTTCTGACTTGTTCAAATAAGGGGAGATTGTTGAGTATTTATCCACAGTAACCCGGATTTGAAGAAGGGTCCAATTAAGCTAAGAGGAATTGTGGCTGTATTTGATGTTGCCTTTTGAGTTATGTACTTGCTGATTTACATTGCTAAGTACACACTAATGTCAGGTTACAGTAGGTCAGTAAACACGAGACTACACAATATAATACCTTATTGTGTAGGCCATGGTGTTGACTCACCTGTAATCTCTCTATTGGGGTGTACTTTTATTCCAGGTATAAGAGAAGGATCAAGGAATGACCCAGGCTTGGAATCAGAAGGACAAGAATTTGCCAAAGTAAAATTCGTCGAGTATGGCTTGGAATACACGTCGAATTCGTTGAGTATGCCTATTCATATTCGTCGAATTCGTTGTATATACCTTCCAACACTCTCTGAATTCACCATTTGTACTTAGGGTAAATTCTCTGATAATTAGAATATCTGCCAAGTAAAATTCACCGAGTATCATCGTGTATACTTGTCGAATTTGTCGAATGTATCTAACAATACTTGCCAAATTCGTCAAATATACTATACGAAACACGCCGAATTCGTCGAGTCCATTCTACGCTACTTTCCTGGATTTTTCTAAGTCTCATTCATCGAATATTACTTATCATGGCATCGAGAGCATTGAGTCATTCAGCCTATACTCGACGAATTCGTCGAGTATACCAGCTGATACTCAACCAATTTGTTGAGTATGATTCTCCTCTTTGGCGTTGTGTGTGTAGCTGGCATGTGTTGATTTGTCATAGTCTAATTCACCGTATATCATAGACCATTCGGCCAGTATACTAATGATACTCGGCAATACTCGACAAATTTAACTTAGGTCATTTTTTTGAAATTTTCAAATCGCTGGTTCGGGTTTTGGTCGGCCATGCACAGTAGATTCTAGGTTTCATTTTTGGAAATTTTCTTGTAACCGTTGGAATGGATATCTCAATAAATATATAGGGGATATTTCCTTTCCATCTATTCGTGATTTTGCTCTCAATTCAAACCTAGTAAGACTTCCGAAATCGGAAATTGATCATATCCTCCGCTGACCTACAGTGCATTCGCGATTCTTCCAATCGGTCGCCACTATAGTGTGATTTGTCTTCTTCGAAATACACGACTAGATTGCTTTCTCTCTACAGATCTATAGTCCTTCAGATCAAGTCTTTTGAAGATTAAAGATATGATTCAAGATCTTTCAAGCCTACATATTCTGTGTTCTGCAAGTGTTTTCAAGATCTACTATTCTTGAAGAACGACGAATTGAAGATCTACTATTCTCGAAGAACGACGAATTGAAGATCTCAATTCTTGTCTAAGTGACTGTAATATTTTGTAATATTCATTTAATTTTGTAGGAGATTTTCTCCGAGTTGTAGATCCGATTTGTGGATCGAGTTGTAGATCAGTTTGTGGATGGAGTCGTAAATCCAGTTGTGGATCGAGTGGTAGGTGCATCATCTCCGAGTTGTAGGAGTTGCGGCTCCGAGGTGTAAGATTGTGAAAATCTGAGATTGGTGAAGTAGCCGAATTTTGCCCTTCATGATAGATAGGCGACGCGGGAAAGTCGACGTACCTAACTCGAGTAACAACTATAAATCTCGGTGTTTGTGTGCTTGATTTTTAAGTAATTTTTATTTCGGGAAAAGACACAAACAACATCTATTCACCCCTTCTAGGTGATTTGGGTAGACGCTAGTTACTTTCAGGAATGATGATCTTTCGTTGATCCCGAACTTAACTACGCCCCTTAGGCTTCATATTCACTAACTCACATCACCTCTGGGTAAATCCTTAGGACTCCAACAAAAATCACATCAAGGTCCTAAAAATTCCCCAACCTGATTAGAACCAATTTGTATCGCACTTAACCATCACCCCCTTAACTTTACTATATGTAGCCCAAATGATCGATATGAGTCTAAGGATTTTACCACCAAATATTTTATACAAATGACATACGATTAATTACAGGGTTATGAATACTTAGTTATGATGAAGTTCCAAAATTTCACAATTTTTAATTTAAATTGATATTAATTGAATTTTCCTAAAATATAAGTCACTAGTGGATTTGAACATGAATGATCACTTTCAAGAGTCCAAATAGTACCAAATAATTTTCACAAGTTCACAATGATAAATAAAAGGTCTGGACCAAGTTTCACATCATTCCAATAATATTTGATATTTAATTTCTAATTATAAAAATCTGATCCACTAGGTCATGTTACACATAAAATACTATAAATATACATAAAATAATTTCAGAAAAATTATTGGAGGTTACAAATGTTAAATAAATATTTATTCCAGAAATATATTATTTTATAACTTAATTTGAGCACAATTATCTCAATAATATTAAAGGAAAAAATGGTAATTATAACTGCAACTCTAAGATTTTGACTCTCAAAAATTCTAATCAATGTATCTAGTTTGTATCATACCAAATCATTGATAATGGAAAGGTTTCATAATTTTTGCAACTATTTTAGTAGCTATAATTTCATTAATACACATGCATAATAACAATACTAATTAATTCATTTGCTAAGCAAATCAACTCTAAATATTCTAAAACTTCATGAGGAGGTATACTTTCACTAAATAAGTGCATGTATAAAATTTCACTGGATTTGACAAAGCCATTCTTACTAAATTCACAAGATACACATTTTGGCTAAATACACACCACATACAAAAGCCATAGCCTCATGCATTGGAATTACACCCACATGTAGAGCTCTAAATGACTTGAAATTTTTACCATGCTTTATATTGCCCTGTTGAGACTCATCAAAATTTGGGGTCCATATAATTATGTTTCATCAAAATATTTCACTTTTATGAAAAATCACATTTTTTCAAAAACTATATGAATATTTTTACGTGCCCCAAATTTCTGCCCATAACTTTAACCATTTAAAAGTTATTCAAGAAATATGGGATGGCCCCTCCCAGGGACCAATCCCATGAAAACTTCCCTACAAGGAGCTACAGTCCTCCAAATGGGCTGATTCAACTCTCTAATTAAAGTTAAGACAAAGAGATACAATTTTTATGTTTTGGATTTTTCATGAATCTGCATTTATGAGCTCAATTTTTAAGCTTCAAAAACTTTGTTCATTCAAATGAATTTAGTACAAAACATAGTATACATAAATTAATCTTCCTGTACAGGTTCATCCAAGGGCGGCACATCATCTTCTACCTCTAGCAGACAGTCTAGATTGCTCTGTCCTGGATGTTCTTCCAGCCCAATTTCTCGGCCACCACTCCTCCTCCCCGACCAGCCACCACCAGCCACCACCTCGGTTGAGGTGGTGGCTAGAGGTTGGTGGTGGTTTGGCCGATAGAGGAGGTGTTTTCCGGCGAACCTCAAACCTCATTTGTTTCATGGAAAGTTTTCAAATTTCTCACTTGGATCAAGCTCTATTGAGCACAATTTCTCAAACTAGGGATCGAGGATTCTAGAAAAAGGAGAGAGGAGGAGAAGGGTGCCTAATTCATGGCATGGAGGAGACTACTCTGACGGGTTGCCATGGTGGCGGCGGTTTCTAGCAAGCTTGCTCAAATCCTCTTCCTCCACCAAAAGCTTCGATCCAGCACACTACTTTGACTCCTTGAGAGCTTTTGAAGGTGATGAAAGGGTCGAATGGGGCTGGGGAGGGGATTAATATCTCTCCTTGATGGTGGTTGGTTTTAATTTATGGGATTCTCCTCCCAAGCATCAGGGGAGATGAATGGTAGGCTTAGGGAAAAGGAAGGGTATGCCCCACGGCCTCCCTCCATTTATTTCTTCCTCCTCCATTAATATTTTGGGGGTTTTCTAATTTTTCGCATTAATCTCAAGAAGCTCCCAAATCAGAATATATTAAATAAAATAAGCTTTGTGGGATGTAGGATGGGCCTTGGTCCAAGCCTTAGCCCATAGGAAATAGGGTGAGCCTTTATTCCTCTCATTTAGGCCCTAATATCACAATGGTTGACTTAGGATGTTAAATTGGTCAACCAATGGGTTGACTAGTCACATGGGTTAGTCTTGAGTCCTATGGGACGTCCTTGTTATGGTTGGGCCAAGGTGGGACCCCATTTGGGCCAATTTGTCCAAAAGGTATAGGTTTGACCAAAATTGGCCTAGATTTCACTTTGGTCAAATTAGAGAAATTAACACCCTCATGATGGGAATTTTGGGTCCACTTTGCCCCTAATGATATTATAAGGCAAGGGGTGAGGTCAATTTGACCATAAGAAGTCTAATCGAGCCAAATCGGGTTGAGTTGACCTATGTTGAGCTAGGGTTGACTTTGGTCAATTTGGCCAACTTGGTTGACCTACCATAAGTCCATTAGTCAATTGCCTCCCCTTTAGGGTTAGGGAGGTGTTAGGGAGCTAACTTTGAGGTGCTGAGCTCATTTGGGTGTAAATCGACAAGGCTGACTTGTGAACATTGGGGGTGCACATAACAATTTTCCTTAGCTCAAGGAATTCTAGGGTCGTCTACTTGCCCTAACTCGCCGCTCAAACCCTAACACTAGCAAGTGGTTTTAGAAGGGTTAAGGATGTTAACCCGGAAATTGGTGATCCTTCCTAAGGGAGCCAGCTCGCTCGTCACGGTTTGCCCTGGGTCCCTCCTAGAGGCCGTGATTCCCTAGGTTAGGCGAACATAATTTTCTGTCCGCTCAGGCCGCGCGGCCTGTGCGGTCTCAGCGGTCTGAGCACCCAGGCCGAGCGCCTTTCCTTGGTCGGCAGGGCCGCAGACTGCTTCCGCAGTCCGCCTCTGCAGGCCGCCCCCTTTTTCAGCTTAACCACAAAGTTGTTTCCGCAGGACTCTCTCTGCCGGATTCAACTCCCTATCCGCCCAGGCCGGTAACAGGTCGCATATCCCTCACCCAGCAACACGGGCAGCCTCCTCATCCAGCCTGCCTACAGAGCACGGACTCCAGCTCCGGCTACCCGCCAAGACTAGCGGCAACCTCCAAGTCTCTCGCGAGCTGGGCGGACTCGAAGTGCGATCAAGACTTCTAGTCCGCCTTCATTGGTGAACCCCGACAACCTCAACAGCCAGGCTCATCTCCAACGTAAATGGACTCAGCTTTGCTGCAGTTGCGGACTCGACGGACATGGCGGACACTCTAAGCAGTCCGCCCGTCCCTTCGCCAGCACCAGCTTCTCGGCAGCAGCAGGGTCAACTCCTCCTCAGTCCGCAGGCCTTTCACAGGTTCAGCCAGTGTTAGCAGACTTCTCCCTCAGTCTGCAGCCTTGGTGCGGACTCAGTTAGTAGTGGCGGACTCTTTCCAGCCCGCCAGGCAGCAAATCCTCCAGAAGGTTGTCCCAGTCCGCATAACCTCATGCAGACTCGCCGAACTCCGCGGGCACTCTCATGCTCGTACCCCCTTGCAGGTCGCTTAGTTCAGCAGTGGCGGACTCCGCGGATTCTCCTCGCAGTCCGCCACATAGCTTCTAACATCCGCCACCCCAGCAGCAGGCAGGCAATCTCAGCTCAGCAGTGACGGACTCCACGAACACGCATCGTAGTCCGTCACTAAGTCTCCCATTCTGCCGTCAGCAGCACCGGTTTCAGTACCAAGTCCCAGTCCGCGCGGCCTGTTGCGGACTCGGCGGACTCCGTCTCCATCTCGCTCAAGTTACCGTCTCACTGGGGGTAACGTCACCACAAGCCGTTACCTCCTCGGTCCTATAAATAGCCCCCCATGCCTCTCGTAAGGGGCACGCTAGAGGAGGTCTCGTCATCTCCAAGGTGCTCACACCCGAAGTCAGCCAGCAAGTCAGCCCTCCTGCAGACTCCATTTCTCAGACCGCACCCGTCTCTGCGCCTTTAGTCGTGCGGCCTTCCAGCCTCCTGTTCTCCAGCCTGTGCAGTCTCCCGATTCCCTTAACTGTGTGGCCTTCCGGCTTCGCTCTTCAGTCCGCGCGGCCTCTTCTGTCACTTCTTCCTTAGCCGCCAGCTTCCTCCTTGTATCCTTTATTTCTTTGTTGTAAAGGCATACTAGCAAGTTGTAACTCTTGCTATTAATAAATGGTAAGCCCGTCGCAAGAGTGGCATTTAGGCTACGGCGGGCGAAGTCTATTATTGCCGCTGCTAGCGGCCCCCTCTCTTTCCCTTCTTCCTAACTCAGCTCAGCTCTTCTCGGCAACCAACCTGCAAGCACAACCGTCCAAGTAACCGTCTGCTCGACAGCTCCTGATCAACCTCCTTCTCTCTTCAGCCTTCCCGGCTGCTCTCAGCACCCTCTCCTCTATCCCCACAACCTCCTTGACAAGCGCTTGCTCCGCTCTCGAGAACTCAGAAGCTTCCTTCCTTCCTCCTGCCCCGCAGCCTTCATCCTCTTCCTCTCCTAGCCTGTGAGATCAACACCCCCTCCGTGTTAGCTGCCCCCGTGCCATTTTCGCGCATCAACAGTTAACACGCGACCTTCAGATCCAATCAGACGGTGAACAACGACAGTTAACCATGTCAGATCATCATTCAGCCGAGAACCTTGCTCCAAGTCCCAGTGAAGATCCTCTCTGGGAAGCCTTCGAGCAATCACGCCGTGAGAATGCTCAGCAGTTCCAAGCAATCAACAAAATTCTTGTTTCAATCACGTAGTGACTAGACTCTCATCCAGCAACAACCCCAGCTACTCCAGCTGCTCCGATAAATCTAGCGTCAACTTTGGAGCACCAGCAAGCTTGTCATCTAGCTTGCTCGCCGGTCTATCCTCCTTACACAGCAACCTACCCGCAAGGTCCTGCAGCTCCTCTGCGACCTCAAGATGAAGAATTTGCTGTTCGCCAAAACTTCTTCCGGGAAGAAGCCCGGGGAAGTCCTGCTAGATTTCTCAATTTTTAGGGAAGTCATCCCTACCCTTCAGCTCCTGCCTCTGCTCCTACAGCAGCTTTTTCTTTTTATCCTCCTGCTTCTTTTGCAGCTGCAGCTTATGCCCCCTTCTTTCCTTATGCTGTAGGAGAGCAAGAAGAACATTCACCATTCACAGAGAATGTTCGCCTCTGCCAACTCCAGCAAATTTCAGAGAACCCCGGCTTCCAATCTACATCGGGGAGACTGATCTGGTAATGCATCTTCAAGCCTTCGAATCGATTGTTGCTCTCAAGACACTGTCAGATGCAACTAAGTGCAAGATCCTTCTCACTACCTTTGATGGGCAAGTGAGGGACTGGTTTTATGGCCTCCGTCCTCACTCCATCACTTCCTTCGTTGATCTACGAAGAGAGTTTCTTCTCAGATTCTCTACCTCCACCAAGAGAAAGGGCGGTCCTGAAGCCCTCTTTGAGATCAAGCAGTGCAGCGATGAAACTTGGTCTCAGTTTGTTGATCGATTCCAAAGAGAGATTTTGGACATCGAGATTGCTGATCAAGAAATGTACAGAGTAGCTCTTATTCACAGTCTTCGTGGAGGTCCGCTCAAGTTTGAAGCCAATGTCTGAGCGCCAAAAATTTACCAAGAGTTGATTGCTCTAGCCAACTCGTACATCCGAGGAGAAAAGAGCAATCCAAGCTTCATCTCCAACCTCTTATCTGAGAAAGATTCTTTTCACAAGCATCCTCTAAGGTCTCCTCACAATCATTTCCCAACTCACTCAAGAAAGGAGAGAAGCTTTCAATGCCTTCGATACTCCTTCCCGAGCCGTGATCGTGCTCAAGATTCATTTCTACCACTAGCTTCTTCTCAAACAGCTGCAGTCTGCCATCAGCAAGACAATGACTTGCATGAGTCTGATCTCAACGAGGCCATGTAAGAAGTAAGCCAGATCATGAAAGATAGGGCAAGCTACAAGAAGCCCTATCGACCAACCGATCAAAGGTCTAGAGACTCTGAGCCTTACAACGAATTCCACAAAGAGCCAGGTCACCTGACTGAGGACTGTCGAGCACTCCGCCAGCTTGTGCAAAGGATGCTATGGCAGGATAAGATGCGTGACCTGTTTCCCAAAGAAGATCTCCCTGATCCAACAACCTCAAAGGGAAAAGAAGTTGCAGATGTTCCTTGCTCCTCAAAATGAGAGAACCTAATTGAAGAGCCTCCTCTCCTCGTTGTTAACAAAACTATCGAATGCTTCGACGCCGACGACGAGGGTGTGCTTGGAAGGCTATTCTAAGCCAGAAAAGGACTTCATAGTCCTCCAAATTCTCTCACAACTATGATGGGTTATCTCAACTCTTACCCTTACTCTTTTCAAACATTCCCTTTGCAAAACACTTCTTAGTGTTCTTTCCTGCTTTTCAACAAAAATTTTATCTGGAATCTTATACTGACACAGTTCCCTTCTTGTGATGCTTCCTTATCTATATTTTCTCTTTGCCAAAGAGATCACTACACCAATGATATATCGCCAAGTCTGGAATGCTCCCTCCATAGTTTGTTCTCTGGAACCACCGCTTTGACCACATATGGCGGGAGTATACCCATATGTGTAGTGGGAGTCGTTCAACCTACGATGTTGGGCTTCAGACTTAGGATCCTAGCCGGCATCTGACACAGAGTGTGTGATAGGGGAGCTACATGTGTTAGCTCTGTTGTGCTTCACAAAGGATACATTACAGTTACGGTGATCTTTGCTTGACAAGCAATGGTGATCAAGCGTAACCTTATCTCTTTGATCATCTCACAACTGTGATGGCCGAACACTCTCTGGTACTCTCGATCCGTGCCTTCGCGGTTCCCACAACTCCACTGATCAATCCATAGACAAGCAATAGGCCACTTGGCACAACTAGTCTCAATGATCAGTGATTCTTGTGCCCAAGGCAAGAGAGCAGTGCATCTAGCGATCCTTCTCAGGATTTTCCCTTGTTTTTCTCTTTTGTACCCTCCTAGAGGATGCGCGGCCAGCCCGCTTTGAGTAGGACTACACTCGGGATGATTTTCTCAGGTATGTGATGCATAAGGCCCACGGGGAACACCTGTGGCAGCATCCAGCCTTCTTTAGTCATTCCGAGTATAGACCTTTTTTTTGTCAATTGCCTTCTTTTACAGGTGAACAGGTTAATCCGACCTACCAAAAGGATTTCCAGCAATCATTTTGCTTATGCTCATTTCACATACATTGCTTGCTCAAGCTCTATCAAATGACGGTTCACAGAGCTATTCGTTACTCTTGTCAAGATCTAATGGCATCAAACATTGATCAAAGAATCTTACTCTCCTCAATCATCAAGCCATGCTATTGCAATCTAGTTCAGATTGGCAGAATTCGTCAAGTTCCTTCTCTGCTATTCTGATCATGTCCATCCAGCCATATCAACAATTAACGCTCGATTTATTGATCTGGGCTTCATGATAAAGAGTTCATCAGGCCTTTTCCTTGCCATTTGGTCATATCGACCTTATCCCATCAACAGTTAACAGGCGACCTTATCCCATCAACAGTTAACACTTGCAAGCCATCTTCACACGTACTTGCAAGCTTCTTTTATATCTTGTTTGCTCCTAACTCTTTTCTTGCAGAGACTAGCAGACACTTGCAAGCCTTCTCACGGGTACTTGCAGTTTAATTCATTATTCTATGTCTGCTACTCACTCTTTTCTTAGCAGTGGTTAGCAGACACCAACAAGCCCCTTTCAGGTACTTGCAACTTATTCTTTATATACATACCTGCTTCTAACTCTCACTTTGCAGAAAGTAGCAAATCCTTGCAAGTTTCTTCACAGCTACTTGCAAGCTATTTTCATGTTTTACCTGCTTCTAACTCTCACTTTGCAGAAAGCAGCATATCCTTGCAAGTTTCTTCACAGGTACTTGCAAGCTATTTTCATGTTTTACCTACTTCTAACTCTCACTTTGCAGAAAGCAGCATATCCTTGCAAGTTTCTTCACAGGTACTTGCAAGCTACTTGCATGTTTTGCCTATTACTAACTCTCATTTTGCAGAGATCATCCGACCCTTGCAAGTTCCTTTTAGGTACTTGCAAGTTACTTTCATATATTGTGCCTACTTTTAACTCTGCTTTTGCAGAGACCAGCAGATACCTGCAAGTTGCCTTCAGGTATTTGTAGTTTTCTCTTCTCCCGAATTTGTTTTTAAACCTCACTTTTGCAGAAACCAGCAAAGACTTGCAAGTTCCTTCCAGGTACTTACAGCTCATTTTTCCTTCTTGTATACTCTTCATCCTTCCTTTTTTGCAGAGGATAACAGGTGCTTGCAAGCCTCCATCAGGTACTTGCAAGTCATTATGCTTCTGTATTTTCCTCTCACTTTCATTTTGCAGAGCTTAGTGGAATACACATCTTCTTCATTTTGCAAAGGCAAACTCAGGTACACACACGATGTACCGCCCATACATGCCTACCCTAACTTTCCTTTTGCAGGAAAATTGACAGACAACACCAAACTCTTAAGAAGAGTCTTCAGGTTCTATCTCTCCATGCCCCCTTCTCTTTTCGTTGGGGTGGATCACAATTTTCATGGGTCTCGAACTTTTTCGAAGTTCTATTCGGAACTTAAAAAGTGTGGGGATTATGTTAACCCCAAAATCGGCGATTCTTCCTAAGGGAGCTAGCTTGCTCGTCACGGTTTGCCCCGGGTCCCTCCTAGAGGCCGTGATTCCCTAGGTTGGGCGGACAGAATTTTCTGTCCGCTCAGGCCGCACGTCCTGTGCGGTCTCAGCGGTCTAACAACCCAGTCCGCGCGCCTTTCCTTGGTCGGCAGGTCCGCGGACTACTTCCACAGTCCGCCTCTGCAGGCCGCCCCCTTTTTCAGCTTAACCGCAAAGTTGTTTCCGCAGGACTCTCTCTGCCGGACTCAACTCCCTATCTGCCCAGGCAGGCAACAGATCGCATATCCCTTCACCCAGTAACACGGGCAGCCGACTCCTCCAGCCCACCTACAGAGCGCGGACTCCAGCTCCGGCTACCCGCCAAGACCAGCGGCAACCTCCAAGTCCCTCGCGAGCTGGGTGGACTCGAAGTGTGATCAAGACTTCCAGTCCGCCTTCATTGGTGAACAACGACAGCCTCAACAGCCAGGCTCATCTCCAACGTTAACGGACTCAGCTTTGCTAGAGTCGCGGACTAGACGGACTTGGCGGACTCTATATGCAGTCCGCCCTTACCTTCGTCAGCACCAGCTTCTCGGCAGTAGTAGGGTCAACTCCTCCTCAGTCCGCAGGCCTTTCACGGGCTAAGCCAGTGGTAGTAGACTTCTCCCTCAGTCTGCAGTCTTGGTGCGGACTCAGTCAGTAGTGACGGACTCTTTCCAGCTCGCCAGGCAGCAAATCCTCCAGAAGGTAGTCCCAGTCCACATAACCTCGTGCGGACTTGTTGGACTCCGCCGGCACTCTCCTGCTCGCACCGCCTTGCAGCTCGCTCATTTCAGCAGTGGCGGACTCTGCAGATTCTCCTTGCAGTCCGCCATATAGCTTCTAGAATCCGCCACCCCAGTAGCAGGCGGGCAATCTCAGCTCAGCAGTGACGGACTCCGCAAACCCGCATCGCAGTCCGCCACAAAGTCGCCCATTCTGCCGTCAGTAGCACCGGCTTCAGTACAAAGTCCCAGTCCGCGCGGCCTGTTGCGGACTCGGCGGACTCCGTCTCCATCTCGCTCAAGTTACCGTCTCACCGGGGGTAACGTCACCGCAAGCCGTTACCTCCTTGGGCCTCTCGTAATGGGCACGCTAGAGGAGGTCTCGCCATCGCCAAGGTGCTCACGCCCAAAGTCAGCCAGCAAGCCAGCCATCCTGCGGACTCCATTTATCAGACCGCACCCGTCTCTGCGCCTTTAGTCGCGCGGCCTGCCATCCTCCTGTTCTCCAGTCCGCGCGGTCTCCCAATTCCCTTAACTGCACGGCCTGCCGGCTTCACTCTTCAGTCCGCGCGGCCTCTTCTGGCACTTCTTCCTTAGCCGCCAGCTTCCTCCTTGTATCATTTATTGCTTTGTTATAAAGGCATACTAGCAAGTTGTAACTCTTGCTATTAATAAAAGGAAAGCCCGTCGCAAGTGTGACATTTAGGCCGCGGCGGGTGAAGTCTGTTGTTGACGCTGCTAGCGGCCCCCTCTCTTTCCCTTCTTCCAAGCTTAGCTCAGCTCTTATCTGCAACTAACCTGCAAGCACAACCGTCCAAGTAACCGTCTACTCGACAGCTCCTGATCAACCTCCTTCTCTCTTCAGCCTTCCCGGCTACTCTCAGCACCCTCTCCTCTATCCCCGCAACCTCCTTGACAAGCGCTTGCTCCACTCTCGAGCACTCAGAAGCTTCCTTCCTTCCTCCTACCCCGCAGCCTTCATCCTCTTCCTCTCCTATCCTGTGAGATCGAACACCCCCTCCGTGTTAGCTGCCCCGCTGCCATTTTCGCGCATCAACAAAGGAAGTTACAAATCTCAATAAACAAAAAAAAAATTTGTCCCCAAAATTAAAGTTCGAATTTACGGGGTTTTACACACTATGATCATTGTAACATTTCAAGGGTGTTTAAGTTGTACCTGAGGAGAAGAGCTCCAACTAGAATTGCTGTATAAGGTCCATGGGCTCCCAAGTGTGCACCTCCTGTGCATGATTGGACCACAACACCTCGACCAAAGGGACGTTCTTCTTCCACAAAACTTGGACCACTATATTGTCGATCTATATCGGCTCCAAACGAACTGAGCGATCAGATGCTATCAAGTTCGAGGTAGAAGTGATGTTTTGCTCTGGCTGAAGTAAGGCCTCCGAAGTGATGAGACATGAAAGACATCGTGTAGATTTGCCAACTCTAGCGGTAGCTCCAGCCTGTACGCCAAGGGACCGATACGCTCCAGGATAGTATAAGGCCTCATAAATCTAGGACTGAGCTTCTTGTGCCTACGTACCACCTGCGAAACATTATGTACCATATGTATCTTCAGAAACACCTTGTCCACCACCTGGAACTCTACCTTATGATGCCTCGCATCATAACACTTAGCCTGCTGGCTCTGAGCCTCCATCATCCTATCTTTGATTAGCCGAATGTGCGCGTCCACGTT
This sequence comes from Platanthera guangdongensis, assembly GCA_039583875.1. Classification (NCBI taxonomy): domain Eukaryota; kingdom Viridiplantae; phylum Streptophyta; class Magnoliopsida; order Asparagales; family Orchidaceae; genus Platanthera; species Platanthera guangdongensis. The sequence goes on along the minus strand of JBBWWR010000210.1, from coordinate 388,688 downwards.
CTCGATGTAATCTGATCTAAGAGCCTTCGGTTCCTCATCTGGGACCCAAGATGGCATTTTTCGGTACTTCCACCCATATAGAGCCTTATATGGAGCCATACCAATGTTGGCCTGATGATTGTTGTTGTAGGACAACTCGGTCAATGGCATCAACCTCTCCCATGACTTTCATGTCAAGTATACACAAGCGCAATAGATCCTCCATGGTCCTGTTGGTCTGCTTCATCTGCCCATCAGATTGTGGATGAAAGGTGATGTTGAATGTGATCTAGTAGCCTAAGTACTTATGCACTGCCCTCCATTCCCTAGAAGTGAAACAGTCATCTCGATCCGATATAATACTCTTGGGCATGACATGGTACCTGACAAACTGCTACATTAACAGTCTCCCTAATACCAACTAGAGCGTCCTTCTAGGCCGGGATAAACCTGGCTACCTTGGTCAACCTGTCCACGATGACCCAAATAGAATCGTGCCCAGAGTGAGAGCGAGGAAATCCATGCACGAAGTCTATATCAATGTCCTTGAACTTCCACTTTGGCACGGGCAATGGATGTAATAGACCTCTAAGGCTCTTGCACTCGTCCTTCACCAGCTGGAAGGTCTCACAATGGGTCACAAAGGCTACGATGCCCTTCTTCATTCCAAGACAATACATATCCTTATGCAGGTCTGTCATCATATTGGTGATCCCGGGATGTACTGAATATTTGGTGCAGTGTACCTTCCTAAGTATGTCCTCCCAGATTCCCCCCTCCCGCGAGTATGTAAATGTGACCCCGGAAATGAATGAGGTCATCACGTAGCGAATACTACTCTGAGGAGACTCCTTCAAGGGCTCTAAATATCAGCTCTAACTCTATATCCTTCCTCTGCTCAGCCCTGGTGCAGTCTATGATGTCGCATACGATGCTCAAGGAGCGTAAGTATTCCGTATAGGTCTCCGGGTTTGCCTTGCTCACCAAGGTAATCTCCATGTCCTGCAACATCTTGACCAACTCCATGGCCATCATTCGAGGTTCCAATCCAAATGTGGCGGCCCTCCTGCTCAAGGCATTCGCCACCGTGTTTGGCATCCTTGGATGATAATGAATCCTATAATCGTAATCACACAAGAACTCTAACCACCTCCTATGATGCATGTTTAGATCCTTTTGTGTGTCTATGTACTTGAGGTTCTTGTGGTTTGAGAAGATCTCACAATAAACCCTATACAGGTACTCCGCATAAGAATGTAAAGTCTGTCATGGAAATTGAAAGTGTGAGTTAGATCTAATATACTCTAGAGGGGGGTGAATAGAGTATGGTGCTTTATTAAAACTTTTACAACAGTTGTTGTATTCTAAATGTGAACAGGGAAGCAAATAGAAAATCTAATCACAGAAACTATTTAATCACAAAATAACCTAGTCACAAAACAATCACAGCCAGAAACAAAAATAAAGACAAGCAATCAGAAGACACAAGGAGCTATAGTGGTTCCTCAATCAACCTGGGTACATCCACTCTTCTACCACACTAGGTAGGAATCCACTGCAGGATGAGTTGATCAGGTGTCCTGGGCACCAATGAGCTTTTGATAAGGTGCTCAAAAACCAAACCAGATTTTTTGATCAGGTGTCTTGCCACCAATGAGTTTTTGATAAGGTGCTCAAAAACCAAACACAAACTTTTGAAGGGAGTTTGAAAACCCTTTACAGAGGTGGGGATGAGAGAGTGATGGAAGTCTTCTCTTTCTCAAAGCAGCTGAGAAAACTATGTGGATTCAGTGATGTTGTCAAAGCTCCCCCTGAGATCTGTAGTTGTTCAGGAAATGAAGCTTTGCAGTAGGGTGATAGGCCTTCAGAAATTGATCTCCAGCAAATGATGATTTCAGCAACAGCTAAAATGTGAGGTGTCTAGAGTCTTGAATGTTGATGGCCTTGAACACTTGAATCAAAAGAGATCTGAAGATTTCAGATGGTTGATCTCTTTTAGTGATGGTGTTCTTGTATGAATTCTTTTTGACAGAGAATGTCTGCAACTCTTTTTATTTCTCTTATTGGTTGTGGTTGTGAGAGTTGTTGCAGAAGAAGTTTTGTAGAGAATGAATATTGCAGAATGTGTGTCTCTCTCTTGTTCTTCTTCCTTGTGCCTAGAATTCCAAAAAAAAGAATAAAAATCTTGTCTTTAATTCCTTTTTCTCTGAATAGAAATGATCCACTGTCAAGATAGCCGTTGGCCTGTCATAAATGACTTCCTTAATTACTTTTGTCTTCTGGGGGAAAGTCCAATGAAACATTCCTTGATAATTCCTTGAAACTTGCTCCAGAATAAATGAAAACGGCTACAAAATCTTCTGAATTAATTGCTGAGAATAACTCCTTAACTGTTCTGAATTTGAATCTTGAAATTCGTTGAACTCTTCAGAAAAACATCGAACTGAGCTCTACTATCGTCGAACTGATCTCAGCGATTTGGACTTATACAGCAACAGAGATCGTCGATATGAGCTCAACTATCATAGAACTGAGCTCAGAGACAGCGGAACAAACTGGAGTCAAGATCGTCGAACTAAGCTCGAAGATCGTCGAATGGAGTTCGACGATTTGTTGAAGTTGAGCTCAGCGATCGTCGAATGGAGTTCGACGATCCGTCGAAGTGAGCTCAACAATCGTCGATTGGAGTTCGACGATTCGTCGTACTGAGCTCGACGAAATGACTTAGTCTTCAAACTGAAAACCCTTGGTCTTGAGGGCAGCTTCCAAACTAGTAATAGGGTGTTCCAACAGAAATGAATGAGGTTTTCCTTTAATGTGTTTCCCTTTGCTAATCCTCCCATAATTGCTTGGAATATAGGGGCCAAAGAAGCATCCTTTCCTTACTACTTATACTCAAGGTAGACAAGTACTATGTATAGGCCTCGGGACAAGCCTTAGACAACAATGTAATCTCTATCTCTGCAAGTACTCTAACCAACTTCATAGCCATTAACTGGGATTCAGGGTTTGACATAGGTGCCTTCCTGCATAGAGAATCCTCCACTAAGTTCGCCTTCCCAGGGTGGAAGTTCAATGTATACTCATAATCATATAGAAACTACCGCCACCGCCATTGCCTCAACTTCAGATCCTTCTGGGTGTGGATGTACTTCAAGTTTTTATGATTTGAAAAAATCTCACAGTGGACACCATATAGATAGTGTATACAAATCTTGAAAGCGAAGAACACTCGTCCCAATTCTAAGTCAAGCACTGGATAATTAACTTCATGCTTCCTGAGTTGTCTAGAAGCGTACACAATTACATGACCGTGTTATATCAACACTGCCCCCATGCCATGATAGGATGCATCAGTATAAACCTGGAATCCTTCCTTCCCAGATGGTAGGTAAAGGATCAGTGCGGAGGTAAGATGGTCCTTTAACTCTTGAAATGCAGCCTCACACTTGGGTGTCCACACAAAATGTACACCCTTCTTCGTCAGAGCAGTGGGGAAAGGACAATCTTTGAAAATCCATCAACAAGCTTACGATAGTACTCAACAAGTCCGAGAAAACTTCGCACATCGGTCACTGACCTCAAAGACGACCACTCCTTTACGACACTCGCCTTGGCCAGATCTACTGCTAATCCAGCTCCACTAATAATATGGCCCACGAAAGCAACTTTTCGGAGCCAAAACTCATACTTGTTGAACTTAGCAAACAAACAATGATCCTTTAGTTTATTTAAAACTACGGCCAAGTGCTCTGCATGTTCCTCTTTTATCCTCAAGTAGACCAAAATGTCATCAAAAAATATTATGACAAAAGCACACAAATATGGCTCAAACACTCTATTCATCAAACTTATTAATGCAGAAGAGGCATTTGTGAGTCCAAACGAAATCATAGTGAATTCGCATATGCAGTATCTCAAGCTAAACGCTATTTTCTGAATATCTTTTTCTTGTATCCTTAACTGATAGTACCCCGACCACAAATTGAGCTTGGAGAACCAATATGCTCCCACTAGATGATCGAATAGCTCGTCGATTTGTGGCAAAGCAAAGGTGTTTCGCACCATTAGTCGGTTGAGCTACCAGTAGTCTATGCAGAACCACAGTGAACCATCCTTATTCTTGACAAACAAAACATGGGCTCCCCAGGGTGATTAACTAGGACGAACAAACCCTGATTCCACTAACTCTTGCAATTGAACCCTATACTTTGCTAGTTCCTTTGGATCCATCCTGTAAGGGGTCTGGGAGATGGGTTTGGCACCCGACACTAGCCTAATCGGGAAGTCTACTTCCCTAGGCTGGGGCAATCCAAGTAGCTTTCGGGAAAAACCTTAGGAAAATCTCGTACCGCTGGTACGTTCTTCATGTTAGCCTCCATCTCTTTCAGCTCAAAACATATCGTGGACACCTCATCCCCTTGCTTATGGGCCTTAATGTCCTGAATAGAAGATAACATCATACAGGGTACGAATCAAATACCTTGAAAAATGACCTCTAAATCTCCATGTCTCAAGATGATCCGCTTTATCGTACAGTCAATATTGGCATGATGTCAATCCAGCCAAACGTCGCTATATGACTGCAGACCGTACAACCCAACGCCATCTTCGCGCCACCGGGAAATGGTAGGTTGTTGGAGCAAGGTTTCAAGCCCGCAACCCCTTTAATAAACTCTCAACCGAAGAGCTCATCAACAACTGAGCTGCAGCTCAGTTGGTGATGAGCACTCCGGTTGAGAGTTTATTAAAAGGGTTGCGGGCTCACAACCTTGCTCCAACAACCTGTCATTGCCCGGTGGCGTGGAGATGGCATTGGGGTGTACGGGCTGCAGCCCTGTAGCGACTCTTGGCCTAGAGGACTAGGTCGTTACATCCTCAGTCTCCACAGGGTGGCGTGGCGGTGGGGTAGGGACAGTAACCTAGTCATTCATACAATCATCAATAACATCAATAATGACCTTTAGAGCAATAGAGGATGACCCGCCTCCTTACTGCCACAACGATCCAACTTCTTCTTCTTTCCACGCTCTAGTGGCGTTGTGTAACTCCGTTTTACATCTGTCGAAAGGCCCGCAAAAACTAGCCTCTTCTTGACGACAAATGCACTGATCTTATGAAGAACAACGTTCATCTCCTCGGATCCTCAAAACTCAGCGACAGAGTAAAGTCATACTCCTTTCCCATAAGATGGTGACAGCGGTCGGGAGGATCCCGCCAAATCTTGAGCAGCCTCCATGATTTTTTTACAAACCCAAATAGCTTCCCTCCTTGATGATAGTCGATCTTGTCCTCGAAAAATAGCCTTCTCTTATTACTTTGTACCTCGACACGGTCGTCGGAGCCGAGGCAGACTTCACACAACTCGCAAAAGAGTCAAAGTGACATTCAGGAGCCATGCTCTCAAAAGAAGCAAAGCAACCTCATAATTTTCGTCAGCCCTACGAGAGAAAACAAAGTCACCAGAACGCCGCAAAATTGAAATACTGCAACTGCCTCCTCCATGGGGGGAATCCAAAAGTATGCCTTCAAGCACCCCTCCGTGATCGCGAAATGGCTTGGAGGAGGGTGTTGAACATGCTCTAGTGGGAATGGTATCACAATCTCCACGTTCACCAAAATGCCGAAATTCTTCCTCCAACTACCCATACGAGCATGGTTCAAAGTCTACGGAAGGCTATCATATCACCATATCTATCATATCACCATGTCTACAACTGATAACCATAAAAATTTGAACTCTATGAAGCTCCCATATACAGAAAGGAGAACTTTGGCATATTGAAGTAAATGGTAAAGATGTTCATAGAAGCATCAGACCCTAGGATATTTATCACAGTTGAGGACGGGCCCTTTATCCCAATGAAGGAATCCACTATTAATCCTAATCTGCAAGTCCCTAAGAAGTTTCTGACATGAGTAGGGATGAAATTTCACTGGCTAATATGGATAAGAGAGCCAAAAATATAATAGTCTGTGCAATTGATGATTCTACCTTCTAAAACTTGGTCCACTTCCAGACATCAAAAGATATGTGGGATATACTTATTATGTAAATGGAAGGGACTGAGGAATTCAGGCATGACAGGAAATCCATGCTCAACCAAGTATATGAAGCATTTAGGCAGAGCAATAATGATAACATGGCTGAGTGTTATGAGAAGTTCTTCAAAACATTAAATGAGTTGAAGACCTATCGCAGTCTTCACTAATTATGAGCTAAATGACAAATTCCTTAGATATCTAACTAGAGATTGAGACAACAAGATCTGTGTTATCAAAAAGATGGGTGACCTAGCCAACATTCCTCCCCACATTCTATTTAGGAAGCTGCTCTCTTATGAGATGCAACTAAATGCATGGAAAGAGGAGGAGACTGCTGCCAGGTCACATTAGAGGGAAAATTCAGGGGCCCACAGGTCTGTAGGCTCTTTGTTACAATAAATTATAACAAATATTACATCATTACAATAAATTATAAGATAGTAATGAATAATTTGTAACATCTGTTATTTGTTTTTCTCGCTAAAAATATATTCATTTATATATAAAAATTTTCAATTCTTATTTCTTATGGATACATCTTATTTTATTATAAATATTAATTATAACATCAAATTTCTTAACGCTTTAGCTAAAGACATGATAAAATCCTGAAAACACATATATATTATAATTTTAAATTTTGAACAACATATATTTATTTACAAAAAAGTATTATAAAGAGTAAAGTCAGCATCGTCTCATCTAGAACACAATATTGCGTAACAACAATAAAATCAACATGTTTTAAATATGACACCATCTTTGACACTTTCTGACTACTAAATCTTCCGTCACATTTCAGCTAATGAATCTTCCGTCACTTTTCGACCAACGAATCTTCTTTCATTTTTTAACCAAGGCTACAACACCCTATAAATAAAAGAGAGCAATCATTAATGTTTTAAAAACATGAGAGAAGAAGCTTTTGTTGGGAATATTTTACAAAAGATTCCTGATTTGAATAAGGCCTTAAGATGACAATAAACATCTTATATTTGATGTGTGTTTGAGTTTTGATGTGACAAGGTTAACATAAGTGCATGACTAATGTATTGTTAGGCTTATGATCACCCAAACAGGATTTTGCCCATGTAATCGCTCAAGGTGAAAAACTCATGTTAATCTATGACCTAATCATATATTAGACATGTCACTATCATGTGGAAAGTCACTAAAGTTAAAACAAGTTAAAATAATTCAGAGGCAGGAGCTCAAATTTATCTAAATTAAATATCAGGTGTATATGCTAGAAGCTAGGTTTTGTCTACTGCATCAACTAGATGCTTCAAGGAAAATATCGAGTGCATTGACTGTTTGGTTGAAGAAAAGTATGATTGCATCATTTTCAAGATAAGTAATCTATTGACTGCATCGACTGTAGGCTTCATATACTTTACCGACTGCATCATATATAAGGTTTTATATAATTTATCGACTACATCGTATAAAAAGCTTTATATAATTTGTCGATTGCATCAGCTACACGGTGACAGAAAGAATTCTGTAGAGTTAAATGTCAAAGTACTTGTATCTTCAGTTGAGTTCTTATGATGATTTATGTTGACTACATGTCTGTTACAAGAGCTAAAGAACATTATCGACTACATCAAGTAAAGTTTACTTAGAAAAGTTTTATCGATCTGACGTGTGGTCTAACAGCTCTTTCCTGATATTAAGCCACTGATTGCTTAATCAATTTAAATTATTTCAAATTGCGATCATTGCTGCTGAAATCAAGCGCTGCCAGAGGAATGAAATATCCTCATTCAATTCAGAATAATTCGATTTCCATAATTTTTCTTAAGCAAAATTCTCTATTCATTGGAGGACTCCTTTTTTGTAATTTTCCTTTGGAGATTGACTAGCCATTGAAGGTTTCCTTCTAAAGGCAAGAAGCCCTCTATCGAGCCCATCTATTATAAAAAGGAGACTTGAAAAGGATTTAAAAAAAGCACACACAAGTAATATACATAAATGTTTACACGTCAATACTTCAATCATTTTTATGCAAGTATTTAACATTGCTTGTAATGACTCCATTCGTTCATATAGCATATAATAGAAGGTCTGGCCGGGGCCCCACACGATATGCGACAAAATAGGCGGCGAGGTTACAGGTTAATACCAATTGATAATCGCATCCTAACACAGAGCATTCTAGCGGAAGCTTTTAACAATAATACTGAACTCAAACCAGGAATGCCCACTAATATAAACAACCATATTTATATAGGAATGTACAACAAATACAATAACATTTGGCCTTAAGGCCTTATAGTTCCTCTTTATAAGTGTGGATTCCATACATCGGCGCGCAGGCCGGCCACACATGAACACAACACAAAAAGATTTTGCTTAGCCTTCAAGGTCTAGCGGCATCAGTAGCAATAGGGATTTCATCCCTTATAGTTCCCACTCGGCTCTGCAGCACCTACACAGGGATAGCCCACCAAGCGGTGGCAAACAAGCCAACGGTCAGCATTCAGCTGACCAATTTATAATGACCCAACCCCTTTCCCGGGGCAGTGGAATTCCTTCCCTACAGGCATAGTAATTCATAGGCAGATATATATCACACAATGTGCACTCACACGCAATCCACATATCACAAATGTCGCCCATGCGGCCTGACGTTCCGTGCACTCAGGGAGCATTATTGGTTTTCCAGATAAACCATTCGCCCACCGCCATTCAAGGCCCGAAGCCCAACGGCAAACTTGAGAATTTTGCTCCATGGGGTTCAGCCGGAGACTTTAGTCTTAGTATAACGACCCGGGATTGGCCTGTAGCCCCCCATGGCATCGTGGCTCATAGGCCTAAGCCTCTCGTAATCTTGTAATGACCCGGTATTGGCTTGTAGCCCCCCATAGCATCGCTACCGCGAGGCGCGCATGCCTAATACTTCATCCGAGTTCCAGGTGCCCAGGTACTCATGGCAGATAATCAAAATGCGGATACAGTTCAGCCTTTGCCCGTTTCTCAAATCGTTAGTTCAATGTTAAGACTAACGCTGGTCGGCATCCCCTATTCTGTTCGGCATGAGGCCTTTTGAAGAGCTCATCAAGCTCATAAATAGTCATATTGTCCACCAAGAACTGGCTTCACAATAGCCACGATGTCGACCAAGGACTGACTTCACAATAGCCACAATGTACACCAAGGACTGGCTACACAATAGCCACAATGTCCACCAAGGACTGGCTTCACAATAACCACAATGTCCTCCAAGGACTGGCTTCACAATCAAAAAGGGGAGTCCATGCTAGTGTCCTTCATGATCGCTTAGGGGGTTCAGCAGAAACTCCCTTTCTGCACCCAACTCCGCCCAAACCCTGCAGCATCCTATAGTGCCAGAAAACTGGTCTTGCCATAGCACACAGCACAAGCATCACAGGAGTATTTTCCTATACTACCACTGCAGTACTTCCTGCTACTGCCATTCACAGGTCCAATCCATCGACTTCATAAACTACACGTTTAACCGTGGAGTCTTCTCCAATGTGAAAATGAAACATCACCAATCCAGACCAACCTGTGTAGATGGTCTTCACACAGCATGCCTATTCTGTACGACACATTTCCGGATCCACATGCAAGACTATTAGGGATTCCAAGAATAAACCCAAGGGAAATCCCTCTGCAATCCACCCTCTGGTCGGGGAAATCCATGTACATGCCAAATAGGACTTCATATGTCCAAGAAGGAAGATCGTTACCCTTTATGACCTCTTTGGAGCCATGGAAATCTAGCCGGTTGGAAAGCACCACAGCGGCCTAGCCTCCACAAATTTGGCCTCGGATCTCGCTTCGGAACTCAGAAGCTCCACCGGCGGCCGGATCCCTTTCTCCTCCTCCTCATGGCTCTCCCTTCTCTCTACTCTTTTAGAAAGAGGATAGCAAATCTTGAATGATAGTTGATCTCTCCTCTCCCAGCCTTAAAGCAGCAGGGGGAAACCTGATGTAGGGTTATCCGGAAATGGAGATCTCCGCGAAGCTAACGCTCTCCCTACCCACAACACGTCGTAGATCTACCGCACCTACACAGCACCTATCGCCCATAATATTTCCTCGTCACAAAACGCAGCACAAACAACAAAGGAGGAATGGTCGACTCGAAAACAACGATCGGAAATTTGAGTCGGATTATTCCCCAAGAAAACACAAAGGTTGCCACTCCTTTTTGAGAGCAAGACCAAGGCTATAGGCCAAGATCCGCTCAAGCAAATAGGATCCACCCGATCCGGAAATAAAAGCCTTGCAACGGCGATTTCGATTCAAAACTTGCAGCGATTAAATTAAAGATCCGGAGAAAACGATGAGCGAAATACACCACAACTAAAGAGAAGAAATCACACAAGGGAGGGGAAAGAGATTACCCAACCGGAAAATGTTCACACGAGATAACTGTGGGAGAATCACTCTCTCCACGGATCCACCGGCGTCGCACCGAATGGTTTGCAACCTTCTTCCAAGGAGTCGCACCGAAGGAAGCCACGCCTTAGTCGAACCGAACGGGGATGGAGGAGGCAAGGCTTGGCTTCACACAAAAGGGGAGGGGGCGGCTATGGACTTCTCCATGGTGGCCGAAATTTCCACAAGGGGGTTCTTTTTAGGTTTCTTTTCCAATTCCTTTAAATCTTCATGATAGCCTCCTTTAAATAGGAGTTACAAATAAGCCTTAGCCCTTCATGATGGAGATTTAATCTCATCCATCCGAATGGCTAATAGGAGTTACAAATAAGCCTTAGCCCTTCATGATGGAGATTTAATCTCATCCATCCGAATGGCTAATTGCACACCAAAACTAAAATAGTTCAAATTGAAAATACAACAACACATGCAATGAATATAAAATTATCACATAAGCATAGGATAATTTTATATTCCAATTATAAAATAAAGTGCACGAAAAGGAAATAAATAAAACTAAGGCATTGTCGTGGCGGTAGCACGGCGCGGGCGGAGGTTGTAGCGTAGCCGTCCGTTAGCGTCATCGTGCCGCCTCACGTCCTTGAGTCGTATGGCCTTAGCAACCGGATCATCAACAACATCATCAGCATCGTCTTCAACCGGTGGAGGAGGGGCCGCGCCATCAATCCTCCCCCGCTCAAATGCACGCATCTCCGTTGCGTAGTCCAAGCGATAGCGGTGAAGGAGAGCGGCATCCAAACTCTGCAGCGCCGTCTCGAGTACCCAAGAGTCATCCGAAGGGGGCCGATCACGCCAACGGATGAGAAAGCGGTGGGTGTCGCCATCAGCAGTTGTAACAGGCTCAGCATCAAGTATCATCTCTAGAGTGGAGAACGTCCGTGGAAACCTGGGGAACATATTAGTAGTAGGCAGGAAAGAAGGCAACTTACCATCCGATGATATACCTGTGGGGACCGAAAGAGAGAGATCATCCGTACTACCACTCCCCAACCCATGAGAATTTTTAGTGGGAGTAGAAGACGACAAAGAAATCAACTCTTGTGGTGGTGACACAAACATCGTTAAATCCGAAACATTAAAAATGGGGGAGATACCCCAATCAGCAGGCAAGTCCAAAATGAAAGCGTTGTCACCTAGCTTTTTAATAATCCGAAAAGGGTCGGCGCGCTTTGGTGCTAACTTTTTAACGGTGCCAGTTGGCAAGCGTTCGGGAACCAAACGGACTAAAACTAGATCGCCAATTTTGAAGTCTGATACTCTCCTATGTAAATTAGCGTGCGCTTGATAAGAGTCGTATTGCGTAGTCAAGGTGTCCCGTATACGTGCGTGTAAATCATGGATGTGCTGGGCGAAGGATTGTGCAAACTGACTTGCCTTGTACGTTGGGGGCAACGGCACCAAGTCAAGCGGCACAGGAGCCTTATACCCGTGGACAATCTCATTTGGAGACAGACCCGTAGACCGATTCTTGGAATTATTGTAGGCTAATTGGGCATGGGGAAGGAGAAGATCCCAAGTGCTCTTGTGATCACTCACGAGGCATCGTAACAAATTTCCTAAGCTCCGATTAACCACTTCCGTCTGCCCATCAGTTTGGGGATGATAGGCAGAGGAAAACAATAATTTTGTTCCCATTAATATCCAAAGAGTCTTCCAAAAATAACTAGTGAATTTTACGTCCCTATCCGATACTATGGTCTTTGGCACTCCACGGTGACTAACGACTTCTTTAAAATAAAGTTTAGCGACGTGAGACGCATCATTCGTCCTACTGCACGGGATGAAATAAGCCATCTTTGAAAACCTATCCACAACTACAAAAATTGAGTCGTGACGGCGTAGGGTAATGGGGAGGCCTAATACAAAATCCATACTAACGTCGACCCAAGGCATGGAAGGAATAGGCAAGGGTGTATATAATCCTACGTTGGTTTTACTACCCTTAGATACCTGGTATGTGCGGCAGCTACTCACTACCTGTCCCACCATAACCTTCAGTTTTGGCCAATAGAATTTGTCTTCGACTAACGTAATGGTCTTATCTCTACCGAAGTGGCCACTCAACCCTCCGCTATGCAACTCCCATATAATATGTAGTCGTAACGATGACTGCGGAATACATAGCTTTTCGTTCCTAAACAGGTAACCATCCTTGATGACGTATGCAGATATCGTCGTGGGGGAGCTATCCTGGGCAGATAAATAGAAGTCCTGGAAGTCAGGACACGTGGCGTACTCATCCTTAATCCGCTCAAAGCCTATAACATGTACTTCCATAGAGGTGAGTAAAAGCGTAAGACGACTAAGGGCGTCCGCGACTCGGTTATCGGCTCCCTTAAGGTGCTTGAGATTAAACGTGTAGCCTTGTAAGAAAGATACCCACTTAGCGTGTCGTGGGCTGATCTTATACTGGCCGTTGATGAAACGTAGAGCCTCATGATCGGAGAGGATCACAAACTCCTTGGAGAGGAGATAGTGCCTCCAATGGTGTAGACATCGGACTACAGCATAAAACTCCCTATCGTAATTTGAGTAGTTCAGCTTAGGGCCGGACAACTTCTCGCTAAAATAACTAACGGGATGGCCCTCCTGGCTCAAGACACCTCCAATCCCCACCCCAGACGCATCGCATGTGAGCTCAAAGACTTTAGCAAAGTCAGGTAGACGTAATACAGGTGCCTCAGTCATAAGCTCCTTGATTCGCTCAAAAGCATGGGTGGCAGACTTCCTCCACGTAAACTCTCCCTTTTTCATACAGTCCGTGATAGGCGTCATAATGCTACTGAAGTCTCGTATGAAACGACGATAAAACGTGGCTAACCCATGAAAACTACGCACCTCACGTAGGGTGGTTGGCACGGGCCAGTCCTTAATGACCCGAACCTTGCCCGGATCGACTCGTATACCCTCGGAGCCGACTATATAGCCTAAGAACTCTACCTCCGAGACATAGAAAGTGCATTTCTTAAGGTTGAGAAATAACGTCTCCTTCCGCAGGGTGGAAAGGATCACTCTCATGTGGGAGATGTGCTCGGTAGTAGAGGTGCTATAAATCAGAATATCGTCAAAATAGACGACAACGAACTTTCCCATGAATGGCTGAAAGACATGTGTCATCATCCGGGGGAAGGTACTAGGGGCATTGGACAACCCAAAGGGCATCACAAGCCATTCGTACAGACCATCCTTCGACTTAAATGCCGTCTTCCACTCATCGCCCTCTCGTATCCTAATCTGGTGATAGCCACTCCGAAGATCTAATTTGGAGAATACGGTGGCTCCAGACAAGACATCCAACAAATCATCTAGGCGGGGAATGGGGAACCTATACTTGATGGTGATTTTGTTGATAGCCCGGCTATCAACGCAGATCCTCCATGTACCATCCTTCTTGGGGGCATGTAGGGCTGGTACAGCACATGGACTCATACTAGTCCTAATAAAACCTTTTGCTAGCAAGCCCACGATCTGAGACTGCAACTCTAGGTGAGCCGCGGGGTGGAGTCGATAATGGGGCTGATTTGGCAAGGAAGACACCGGGATGAGATCTATCGCATGCTGGATATTCCTAAGCGGGGGTAACGTGGACGGCAACTCATCCGGGTACACGTCCCTATACTCCTCCAACAGTACCCGTAACTCACTAGGTAGCTCATCCAAAATACTAGAATCGGGCTTCGCACTCAAGAGGACTAGCGCATACATAATTCCATCAAAGAACGGATCTCTCTCAAACTCTTTGCTACCAACGAGATTCAACGTTTTCCATTCTACCGGGATAGTGGTGTCCTTAGCCAAGACTACGGGCTCCTTTGGGATGGTCGGCTTCAAAGTGATGGTTTTGCCATTGAATTTGAACTCATAAGTGTTGGCTCTACCAAAATGTGTAACATCACGGTCGTATAGCCAAGGGCGGCCTAACAACACATGGCAAGCGTCCATCGGAAGGACATCACACCACACCTCATCAATGTAGGATTTGAATGAGAGTGGGACCAGGCATCGCTTGGTAACAGGTACAGAGAGCTTGTTGATACAAGCGACCTGGTATGGGGTCGGGTGTGGTTCCGTGACCAAGGACATACGTGCTACGGCGTTCCCAGATATAACATTCACGCAGCTACCACTATCAATAATTAGCTTGCAAAGCTTCTCGCCACTCTTAAAAATAAGAGAAAATATGCTCGTCCTCTTCCAATCATCTAATGGACGAGGAGTGGTCAAAATACAACGCATCACCATAAGGGGGTGATCGTCCTCTAAGTCACTAGGGACTCCTTCGGGGTCACTCTCTTCTGCGGCCTCGTATACATAATCGTCAGGGTCGGTAGTTGGCTCTAACAAGGCTAGAGTTTTTGTCTTTGTTGGGCATTCGTAGGCATAGTGGCCTTGAATGCCGCAAGAGTAACAAGTGGTGTTAGCCTTGCTAACCTTCCCGATAGGGACACGCTCACTCGAAGGGTTCTTGGAGTTCCTAGCGGTGATCACGATTGACTTCGACTCGGTAGATTTAAACTTTCCCTTATCAGGATAAGTGGAAGAAGATGAACCAGTGGTGGACTTGTGCTTCGCATGAGCGTAACGGGAGTGAGCCTTAGAGGCTAGGTGTTTTTCAATGTCCAAGGCGGCATTGAAAGTCGTGCTCAAGTCCGTATGCCCATATCGCAAGAGTTTCCTTTGGATATCGGGGTTAAGGCCCTTTCGAAATCTAGATAAAGTGACTTCGGGAATATCCCTAAGGTCACATCGCACCATTCGGTCCTTAAGTTCACCCATATATTCAGCTACCGAGCTTGAGCCCTGCCGCAGAGTGGCAAGCTCATCGAACATCTGTGTCCGATGGTACGCGGGAACGTACTGATCGGTCAACAGGTTCTTCATTACTGGCCATCCTATAAGGGGGGCTCCGTGTCCGGTTCCTAATCTTCGCTCCTCATTCAGCCAGAACGTCTTTGCACGACCTGTTAACTTCATCCGGGCAACTTGGACCTTTTGGGGATCCATCAGGTTGTGCCACTCGAAGTAACACTCCATATCCACAGTCCAGTTAAGGAAGATTTGGGGGTCTCCCATGCCATCATACGTGGGGGCATTTATCTTAATGGCCCTAGTAATGTCAAAGTCTCGCTCGGGGCGGTGTCCCCTAGGGGGCACCCGTGGGGAGTCCCCATCAGAATCCGAATCAGAGTTATGTTGGTGCCGGTTGGGCCGGTCAACATTAACGGGTGGCGGGGGTGGCCTAGCTTGGTTTTGTAGGATCTGGGCTAAGACGTTCCTAAGCTCAGCCATTTCAGCACGAAGACCCTCTATAGCCGCGATGTTGGGATCACCATGCTCGTTCGCAGCCATACTAGACGTAGACGGGGTTGCGTACTCCGTTCCTAGCCTTGTGCGCATTCAGGTTTCGGAGGCCCCGGGCAAGATGAATTTTCCTAGGGCTGTAGCTATATTGAAAATAAGAAATTTTTATATATTCCCAAAGTGAATAACACGTAGATCGTAAAAAATGTTTTTTTTGAAATTTTGCTGAAAAATAAAGATTTCAGCCCGCTATTGGCAGGCCACAGAAATAATTTTTTTGATTTTTTTTAGATCCGATCGACCAACAAGGAATGCAGAGAGGATGTTTTCAACGTGGGAGTTGAAACGACTGCCTCTGATACCAAATTGATGTAGGGTTATCCGGAAACGGAGATCTCCGCGAAGCTAACGCTCTCCCTACGCACAACACGTCGTAGATCTACCGCACCTACACAGCACCTATCGCCCACAATATTTCCTCGTCACAAAACGCAGCACAAACAACAAAGGAGGAATGGTCGACTCGAAAACAACGATCGGAAATTTGAGTCGGATTATTCCCCAAGAAAACACAAAGGTTGTCACTCCTTTTTGAGAGCAAGACCAAGGCTATAGGCCAAGATCCGCTCAAGCAAATAGGATCCACTCGATCCGGAAATAAAAGCCTTCCAACGGCGATTTCGATTCAAAACTTGCAGCGATTAAATTAAAGATCCGGAGAAAACGATGAGCGAAATCCACCACAACTAAAGAGAAGAAATCACACAAGGGAGGGGAAAGAGATTACCCAACCGGAAAACGTTCACACGAGATAACTGTGGGAGAATCACTCTCTCCACGGATCCACCGGCGTCACACCGAATGGTTTGCAACCTTCTTCCAAGGAGTCGCACCGAAGGAAGCCACGCCGGAGTCGCACCGAACGGGGATGGAGGAGGCAAGGCTTGGATTCACACCAAAGGGGAGGGGGCGGCTATGGACTTCTCCATGGTGGCCGAAATTTCCACAGGGGGGTTTTTTTTAGGTTTCTTTTCCAATTCCTTTAACTCTTCATGATAGCCTCCTTTAAATAGGAGTTACAAATAAGCCTTAGCCCTTCATGATGGAGATTTAATCTCATCCATCCGAATGGCTAATAGGAGTTACAAATAAGCCTTAGCCCTTCATGATGGAGATTTAATCTCATCCATCCGAATGGCTAATTGCACAACAAAACTAAAATAGTTCAAATTGAAAATACAACAACACATGCAATGAATATAAAATTATCACATAAGCATAGGATAATTTTATATTCCAATTATAAAATAAAGTGCACGAAAAGGAAATAAATAAAACTAAGGCGTTGTCGTGGCGGTAGCACGGCGCGGGCGGAGGTTGTAGCGTAGCCATCAGTTAGCGTCATCGTGCCGCCTCACGTCCTTGAGTCGTATGGCCTTAGCAACCGGATCATCAACAGCATCATCAGCATCGTCTTCAACCGGTGGAGGAGGGGCCGCGCCATCAAAACCTGGATCGTTAGATCCTGCTTGGAGGGAATGAACAGCTACGAATTGCCCTGAAAATGTCTATTTTGGGCTGAACATGGCCTATGACACGCCCGTGTCATGGGCCGTGTACCTTAAGCGGCACATAACCGACTTAACCTTAACAGGACACGGCCATGTGACACGCCCGTATCACAGGCCGTGTACCCTGACACGGCTCTGGACATGCCCGTGTCCTGTCCGTGTTCACCAGGCCTCATTGCCTTTGCCAAATACAGAGAAGGACACGGCCATGTGACACGCCTGTGTCATAGGACGTGTGCCCAACTCGACCATACTGAGGACACAGCTTTATACACGCCCGTGTCCCAAACCGTGTTGCCCAGCCTGAACCCAATTTTTTGATTTGGGGAGTTACAACCCTCCCCTCCTTACAAGAAATTTCGTCCTGATATTTGCACACAGTAAGAAAACCAGTAGTTAAAATGTTATAACTTCAAAATGTATGTTACAATAAGAGATGCATTCTACAACAGTTTAAACAAGCAGGTCGGGAAATTTAGATCTCATGGTGTAACACCCCCATCCGTCACACGACATATAACAGAAGGTCCAGCTGGAACCCGACGTCATATACCACAGACAGTCGGAAGGGTTACATAAGAATATCCAAACTATCTAATTAAGACAACTCGTCCTACACAGAGCATTCTAGCAGAAGCTTTTTAAATAGTTGAAAGAACCCAAAACTTAAATCCATAATCATGAATGATCACATCCACACAATATGAACAAAAACCAAATACACTAAAAGAGGGAACACGGCCTTATGGCCTTACAATAGTTCACTTAACAAATAGTGTCTTACATACATGGGCTCGCAGGCCGGCCACACATGAAAAAATAAAAACAACTATTCTTTACGGCCTTCAAGTGCCAGCATAGCAACATGGTCTCCAGCCCGCTATTTAGCACTCGGCTCCGCAGCACCTGCAAGCAACATTCCACCGAAAGGTGGCAAACAGGCAACGGTCAGCTAAAGCCGACCAAATTAAAACGACCCCATCCCTTTCTTGGGACGGCGGTGCTCCTTCCCTGCATATCATTAGCTTAGCTAAACAATTATGTAAAAACATACATCGCCACTGGTGTAGGCTCGTACGGCCAAACACCCCGTGCACTGAGGGCACATTAACGGTGAATCCTGACACTTCAGCGTCTTCACCACCACCCCCAGGATGGAAACAACATGAGAATTTAGCCTTTCTGACCACTGTCTAAGGCTCCCAACTATGCCAATGGCCAGTCCCCTTTTCGGGTCTCTCGCACCGAACCACATAGCCTAGGTCCAATTCCACTGGCCCGTTGCTCAACCGCGTAGTTCACCTTAAGACGTACGTACGGGGAAAGCTTATCTCGGATCCTAATATTCCAAACAATCACATAACCCAGTTATGTTCAAGGCCAGTTCCCAGACCGCCAAGTTAGTAGAACAACGATTCCGCTCAATTTTCCGGGTGTGCCTTGGAGCTAGCCTCCAAGGATCCCTGCTGCAATCTACCGCGTAGAAACCCGAAAACCCCAAAGCACAGAGTCTTCTCCGGCAAAACATATCAAATGCATAATCACTGATCCAGACAATACACGTCCGGGTATGCTTCACACACAATGCCTATGCCCGTACTTCAATTCCGGACACTATATGCAACACAAGGGGGACTATTCACATCAATCCCAAGGAACACCACGCACTCACCGCACACTCACGGAAGCGGGATTCCCTATGCAGAAAGGAAGAGCTTCACATGCTCAAGTTGAGAATCGTTACCCTTGTAGTCCGCTTTGGCGCCATGGAAAAACTACACGGATAGAAGTCTTCACAACGATCTTTCCTCCACGGATACGCTCTCAGATCTCAAAACGGTGCTCCGATGCTCCGCCGGCGGTCGGAATCCTCCTTCTTCTTCCTCCTTGCTCTAACTCCTTGGAGAGAGAAAGCTTTGGAGAAAATGAAAAATTAACTCCCCTATTCTCGGCCTTAACAGAGCAGGAAACCATCTGGGTCGTTGGATCTTATTTAAAGAAAATGTACTGCTCAGATCCGCTCAAAAATCCCCAAACCTGGGCCGAACATGGCTTGGCACACGGTCGTGTCCCAGGCTGTGTGCCTCGATCCAGGCATGATCGTCGAACACAGAGACTCACACGGGCTCACACACGCCCGTGTCCCACTTGACACGCCCGTGTTTGGGGGCGTGTCATATATAACCGCCACGCCAACCGACACGACCCTACTGAACACGGGTACTGACACGGGTAGGCACACGCCCGTGTCAAATGACACGCCCGTGTCATCCAGCCGTATTCCTTATCGTGTCCTTCTCGGGATGAAAACGGCCAAAACACCAGCCAGACACGGCCTTGGACACGCCCGTGTCCTAGGCCGTGTACCCTTATACAGGCACCAAAATCCCTTTTTCCCGACCAACTCAAATACAATTTTCGGGGCGTTACAAATCTCCCCCACTTAAGGAAATTCGTCCCGAAATTAAGCAAAGGTACACAAAAAATTACAAGTTACCTGAATGGAATAACTTGGGGTATTCTTCCAACATAGTTTGCTCTCGCTCCCAAGAAAGCTCCTCACGTCCGCAATTATCTAAACGGACTTTGACCATTCGGATATCCTTGTTGCGGAGTTGCTTGACTTCAACGTCTTATAAATGTACTGGCTTGACCTTTGTCATCAACTCGTAATCAACTGGCACCTGATCAACCGCAACTATCTGCGAAGGCTCTTGCACCGCTTTACGAACACTGATATGTGGAACATATCGTGTAGCCCACTCAACTCCACCGACAGCTTCAATCTATACGCTGCTTCGCCAACACGCTCCAGGATCTCAAATAGTCCAAGGTATCTCGGAGTCAGCTTCTTCAAGCGTCGAACCCGCTAGACACCCTTGAACGGCTTGATTTTCAAGTACACCCAGTCGCTAACATTGAACTCCACATTCCCATGCTTGGCGTTATAGTACTTTTACTGTCTGTCCTGAGCGATCTTCAACCGTTCCTGAATTGTCCGTATCACTGAAGTGGCATCTTCCACCACTTGACGTTTGAAAATCTTTGACTCGCCCGTCTCCAACCAAGATAATGGCGTGCGACACTTTCTCCCGTACACAGCCTCGAAAGGCGCCATTCCAATACATGCCTGAAAGCTGTTGTTATACACAAACTCCGCCATGTACAGGTGATCTTCCCACTGCTTTCCAAAATCTAGGACGCACATGCAAATCATGTCCTCCAACGTCCGGTTGACCCTCTCGGTTTGGCCATCCGTCTGCGGATGAAAGGCTGTCCTGAACTTTAGCTTAGTACCCAACAGACTATGCACCAAACTCCAGTCATTCGACGTGAAGCGTCCATCTCGATTACTAACAATACTGCGGGGCACACTATGCAACCGTACAATATTCTCCACATAGAGTTTGGCCAACCTTTCCACCGGATCTTCCTTCCCGATCGGGACGAAGTGCGACACCTTAGTCAACCTATCTACGACCACCTAGATGGCGTCGTTTCCCCTCTGTGATTTCGGCAAACCATGCACAAAATCCATAGATATGTCGTCAAATATCCATTCCGGGATAGGCAAGGACTTTCGGAAACCTCCAGGCTTCTAGCACTCCGCCTTAACCAAGGCACAAGTTTGGCACTTGGCCACATAGAGTGCTACATCCTTCTTCAATCCTGGCCACCAAAATAATTTCTTCATGTCTCTATACATCTTCGTGCTTCCCGGGTGGATTTAGTACTTGGTATGATGAGCCTCGTACATCAACTCCTCCCGAAGATTATCCGCACTAGGAACACATAGGCGACCATCCTTCCTTAGCAACCCATCCTCAACAACAAACTGGGAATTTGACCCATCCAATGATTCATCCAAGATCCACTTCATGCTTTTATCCTGAATCAAAGCCCGCCGAACTCTATCAGCTAGGTTACACTGCACCTCGGTCCAAAACAGTTTCACCTCAGTACTAGACTGCTTGTCGACGCAAGATATCTCCAAATCTTCCAACTCTCGGACCAATCTCTCATCATGTACCGACAACCAGTTGGCCTGTACAGGAACCTTTCGACTCAACGCATCCGCCACCACATTACCTTTCCCTGGCACATAATGTATCTTGAAGGTGGAGTCCCCTAGGAACTCCATCCACCTCTGCTGCCTCATGTTCAGATCCTTTTGATCTAACAAGTACTTCAAGCTCTTATGATCGGTGTATTTATCGACTTTTACACTGTATAGATAGTGCCTCCACAACTTTAAAGCAAATATCATGGCCGCTAACTCCAATTCATGGACCGGATAATTTCTCTCATGAGCCTTCAATTGTCGTGAACCGTAGGCTATCACACTCCCATGTTGTAGCAGGACACAGCCCAAACCACTGCATGAAGCATCACTATAGATTTTCGAACCCTTCGGTTCCACTTGGGGAACATAAAATAGGCGTTGTAGTCAACCGCCTCCTCAACACTTCAAAAGCCTATTCGCACTCCGAAGACCACACAAACTTCTGATTCTCCCTAGTCAAAGTCGTGAGTGGTAGCGCTATCCGCGAGAAGTTCTCTATGAAGCGCCTGTAGTTGCCAGCAAGCCCTAGAAAGCTCCGGACCTCCGCCACTATAGTCAAAGTAGGCCACTCCCATATCGCAACTATCTTCGCAGGATCCACAGCTATCCCTTCTCCACTAACAACATGACCAAGGAATGCTATCGAGAATAACCAGAATTCACACTTGGAGAACTTAGCATATAACTGGTTTCTCCTCAAGGTCTCCAACACCATGTGCAGGTGATTGTATTGATCCTCTTCACACTGCGAGTACACCAGGATATCGTCGATAAATACTATCACAAAATAGTCCAGGTACTCTCTGAACGTCGTGTTCATCAGATCCATAAACACGGATGGCGCATTGGTCAAACCAAACTGCATGACCGTGACCTCGTAATTCCCAAACCGCGTACTGAATGTTGTCTTTGGGATGTTGCTCTCCCTTATCCTCAATTGGTAGTAACCGGACTTCAGATCTAACTTCGAATATACCGTTGACCTAACCAACTGATCAAATAAATCGTCAATTCTTGGGATCGGATACTTATTCTTTTCCGTAAGCTTGTTCAATTCCCGGTAGTCGATACAAACCCGCAAGCTCCCATCTTTCTTCTTAACGAAGAGAACCAGTGTGCTCCAAGGCGACGAACTTGAAAGCACATAAACTTGATCTAACAACTCTTGCAGTTGCACCTTCAACTCCGTCATATCTTTTGGCGCTATCCGATAGGGGGAGCGTGGCACCGGTTTGGCACCCGGTACCAGCTCTATAGTAAAGTCTATCTCCCACTGAGGAGGAGCTCCTGGGAGATCATCTGGAAACACATCAGGATACTCGGACACAACTGGGATACTATCCAGACTAGGCTTAGGCATCGAAGTCTGCACTAGAGTGACAAACAGCTTTGCCCCAGACCGAACTGCCTTGATCACCTGAAGGGATGACATCAAAACTTTCCCTAACCCCTTCATGCCTACAAACGTAGTCTTCCGTTCAGAATATAATCCCAACTTAACCACCTTTCAGTTGCAATCAATGTAAGCTCGCTTCTCCGAGAGCCAATCCATACCAAAGATTACATCGAACTCTACTAACGGTAGAATCAACGCTCGCAAATCAAACTCCTGATCCCCAATCCGAACCTTGACTACACAGACCTCATCCACGTGCATTGAGCACCCATTAGGCAACAACACATCTAACTTGTCTTTTGCCATCGAAGGAGGGACCCCGATGCGCATCACAAATCGTTCGGACAAGAAGGAATGCGAAGCTCCCGTATCAAACAAGGTACTCGCCAGACAATCGAGAATCAATACAAATCCTAGCAACAACAGAAGTAAGCTAACACATAAAAGAGGTAACAACTACAAAAGTTAATCTGCTATAAATTAACTCATACCTGTCACCACGTCAGCTTGCTTTATGGCCTCTTGCAGACCGAGATTATAAACTCTAGGCTGGACTGGAGCATGATGGGATGCGGTTGACTCCACCGCCTTCCCTTTCTCCTCAAAAGTCGCTCCAGACTTCCTCTTGGACTTTGAACATCCGCTCTAACACTCACGAGCAAAATGCCCCATCTTCCCACGGTTGTAGCAAGCTCTTGGGACTCGACTTGTGGTTGCCCCTGATGCACTAGACGAAGGGGCTGAGTTCGAAGTCCTCTGCTTCTTGTTCCATCTGCGGAATCCTGACTTTGCATTAGGCACTTCAAACTCTGCCTTCTTTTCTCCTGAGTCCTTCATCTCTTGCACCCTCTTTGAAACCTTTTCCAAAGATCGGGGTGAGTTAACGAAGGCTAGGAAGCCCTGCTCCTTAGGCCCAGCAAGGAGTAACTATAGGTCACCACGAAGACCCTCATAAAATCGGTTGGTCTTCCTATCCTCTTCCGTAAACATAGCCCCAACATACCGACCCAACCGTGTAAACTCGTGGAGGTACTCGTCCACGCTTCTGGATCCCTGAGTCAACCCAAGATATTGGTTCTCCATCTCAAGCTTCTGAGCAGAGGGTACGTATCTGGCTAGGAACAATCATGAAAATTCCTCCATAGGCACATCAGAAAGCTGCCTACCCACTAAGAGATGAAAATCTAACTCATCCCACCACAGCCTCGCTTCACCTGTCAAAAGAAAAGTCACTATGGTGGTCTTCTTCCACTCCTCAGTTAACGTGGCTATCAAAACCCTCTTTATCGAAGAGAGCCAGTCCTCAGCTTGAGCTGGCGTTCCAGTCTCATCAAATACTGGGGGATGAAAGCCCATTATGTGCTTGATCTGCTTCTCCATAGCTCTCCTCGGCTCTACCAGATCAACTGCTGCGCGCTCCACCACTCTCGGCTCTGCCGCCCTAACCGGTTCTTACTCCATGACAGGAGGTGCATGGTGTATTTTCCCTGCAGGTTGGGCATTAATCAACGCAAATACAACTTCAGCCACCATCCTGATGGTTTCCGCTGAAGGAGGTGTAGTAGGCATGTCTCTCGGTGCACTACTTTCCGCCGATTGCGGACGCTCTGATTGACTAGCACTGCTCCTAGATGCCTATAGAAGCAAAGACACGTGATTAGACGACAACCAAAAGGCTAAAAGCAATCATTGGAACACTCAGATTTCATAAAACAAGTGTATTTTTCATTCCTAAGTGGACATTCATGGGTTCTTTTTGATGTTATAATAATGACGCACACATGTGTTCACCACCACTTAAAAGAATTCGCCCACGAATTCATTTAAGCCTGACCATAACCAGAAGTCTGATACCAAATTGTAACACCCTCATCCGTCACATGACATATAATAGAAGGTCCAGCTGGAACCTGACGCCACATACCACAGACAGTCGGAAGGGTTACATAAGAACATCCAAACTATCTAATTAAGACTACTCGTCCTACACAGATCATTCTAGCGGAAGCTTTTTAAATAGTTGAAAGAACCCAAAACTTAAATCCATAATCACGAATGTCCACATCCACACAATATGAACGAAAACCAAATACACTAAAAGGGGGAACACGGCCTTATGACCTTACAATAGTTCACTTAACAAATAGTGTCTTACATACATCGGCTCGCAGGCCGGCCACACATGACAAAATAAAATCAACTTTTCTTTACGGCCATCAAGGGCCAACACAGCAACATGGGCTCCAGCCCGCTATTTAGCACTCGGCTCCGCAGCACCTGCAAGCAACATTCCACCAATGGTGGCAAACAGGCAACGGTCAGCTAAAGCCGACCAAATTATAACGACCGCGTCTCTTTCTCGGGATGGCGGTGCTCTTTCCCTGCATATCATTATCCCAGCTAAATAATTATGTAAAAACATACTTCGCCACAGGTGTAGGCTCGCACGGGCAAACACCCCGTGCACTCAGGGCACATTAATGGTGAATCCTGACACTTCAGCGTCTTCACCACCACCCCCAGGATGGTAACAACATGAGCATTTAGCCTTTCTGACCACTGTCTAAGGCTCCCGACTATGCCAACGGCCAGTCCCCTTTTCGGGTCTCTCGCACTGAACCATATAGCCCAGGTCCAATTCCACTTGCCCGTTGCTCAACCGCGTAGTTCACCTTAAGACGTATGCACGGGCCAAGCTTCTCTCGGATCCTAATATTTCAAACAATCACATAACCCAGTTATGTTCAAGGCCAGTTCCCAGACCGCCAAGTTAGCAGAACAACGAATCCGCTCAGTTTTCCGGGTGCGCCTTGGAGCTAGCCTCCAAGGATCCCTACTGCAATCTACCGCGTAGAAACCCGAAAACCCCAAAGCCGGGTAGGCTTCACACACAATGCCTATGCACGTACTTCGATTCCGGACTCTATATGCAACACAAGGGGGACTATTCACATCAACCCCAAGGAACACCACGCACTCACCGCACACTCGCGGGAGCGGGATTCCCTATGCAGAAAGGAAGAGCTTCACATTCTCAAGTTGAGAATCGTTACCCTTGTAGTCCGCTTTGGCACCATGGAAAAACTACACGGATAGAAGTCTTCGCAACGATCTTTCCTCCACGGATCCGCACTCAGATCTCAAAACGGTGCTCCGATGCTCCGCTGGCGGCCGGAATCCTCCTTCTTCTTCCTCCTTGCTCTAAATCCTTGGAGAGAGAAAGCTTTGGAGAAAATGAAGAATTAACTCCACTATTCCCGACCTTAATAGAGCAGGAAACCATCTGGGCCGTTGGATCTTATTTAAAGAAATTGAACGGCTCAATTCCGCTCAAAAATCCCCAAACATGGGCTAAACACGGCTTGGCACACGACCGTGTCCCAGGCCGTGTGCCTCGATCCAGGCACGATCGTCGAACACAGAGACTCATACGGGCTCAGACACGCCCATGTCCCACTCGACACGTGGGTATCGGGTTCCTCGACACGCCCGTGTTCGGGTGCGTGTCACATATAACCTCCATACCAACCAACACGACCCTGCTGAACATGGGTACTGACACGGGTAGGCACACGACCGTGTCAAATGACACGCCCGTGTCATTCAGCTGTGTTCCTTATCGTGTCCTTCTCGGGATGAAAACGGCCAAAACACCAGCCAGACACGGCCTTGGACACGCCCATGTCCTAGGCCGTGTACCCTTATACAGGCACCAAAATCCCTTTTTCCCGACCAACTCAAATACAATTTTCGGGACGTTACACATGGTCTGCTCTCGATCCCATGTTAGCTCCTCACGGCTACAGTTGTCCCATCGGACCTTGACCATCCTGATTGTCTTGTTCCTCAACTGTTTATCGGCTCTATCCTGAATCCGAATGGGCCTAACCTTCATCATTAGTCGATACTCAACCGGCACATGATCGTTCTCAATCACTTGAGCTGGATCTTTGACGACTTTCCGAAGCACAGGTATGTGAAACGCATCATGTAATCCACTCAAATTTGTCGAAAGAGCTAGCCGATATGCAGCTTCCCCAACTCTCTCCACCACTTCAAACGGAATAAGATATCTTGGACTAAACATTTTCAAACGCCGAATCATGGACACACCTCTGAAGGGTTTGATCTTCAAATATACCCAATCACCCACCGTGAACTCCACATTTCGGTACTTGTCATTGTAGTACTTTGCTTGTCAATCCTGGGCATTCAGTAGCCTCTCCCGAATAGATCGTATCGTCGAGTTAGCTTCTTCGACTTCTTTATGCTTATATAGTTTGGATTCGCTTGCTTCTGCCCAAGCTAACGCTGTATGGCATTTATGACCATACAAAGCTTCAAACAGTGCCATACCGATACTCGCTTGGTAGTTATTATTGTAGGCAAACTCCACCATATAGACATGATCTTCCCATCTCTTACCAGAATCCGGGGCGCACATTCGGATCATATCCTCCATTGTGCTGTTGGTCCTCTCAGTCTAGCCATCTGTTTGGGGATGAAAGTCCGTATTGAACATTAACTTCATTCCCAACAATTGATGGATTAGCCTCCAATCATTCGATGTGAATCACCCATCATGGTCACTTACGATGCTACGGGGAACACCGTGTAATCGTACAATCTGCTCCACATAGCGTTTTGCCAAAATTTCCGCTAAATCGTCCCTCTTGTTCGGAAGGAAGTGAGCCACTTTAGTCAACCGATCTACAATCACCCAGATTTAATCATTCCCGCGTTGAGATCTCGGCAACCCGTGCACGAAATCCATTGAAATATCATCAAACTTCCATTCTGGAATAGGTAACGGCTTAAAGAAACCTCCGAGCTTCTGGCATTCCGCTTTTACCA
Source organism: Platanthera guangdongensis (assembly GCA_039583875.1). Classification (NCBI taxonomy): domain Eukaryota; kingdom Viridiplantae; phylum Streptophyta; class Magnoliopsida; order Asparagales; family Orchidaceae; genus Platanthera; species Platanthera guangdongensis. The sequence goes on along the minus strand of JBBWWR010000210.1, from coordinate 361,048 downwards.
AAGCACAAGTTTGATATTTAGCCATATAATGAGCAATGTCTTTCTTTAATCCTGGCCACCAGAACAACTTTTTCATGTCCTTGAACAACTTTGTGCTCCCACGATGAATTGAGTATTTTGTAAAGTGAGCTTCATACATCAATTCTTCTCTCAACTTACCCATACTCGGGACTCACAAACGACCCTCTTTCCGCAAAAGGCCGTCATCCCAGGAGAATTGGCCATCTAGCGCATCCTTTGCATAGAGTTGGAGACTTTCATCAAACTCCGTTGCTCATCAAACCTTGTCTGTAAGGTCATATTGTACCTCCATCCAGTTTAAGCATTTATTGGCTGTGGAATTCTTGTCAACACAAGAAATCTCTAAAGCTTCCAACTCATGGATCAGATGCTCATCATGCATCTGCAACCAATTTGCCCTTGACGGAGTCCTATGACATAAGGCATCTGCGACCAGATTTCCCTTCCCGGGAGTATAATGAATATCATAGGTGTAGTTGTTGGGTTTCTCTATGAGGATGGCACAACACTTGTGCACGCAGCGGAACAAAACATCAAGAAAACCCAAAAGAGATGGGATCGGGCCATGGTAGTTGAATCAAGAAGTTAACACACAACTACGCAAAAATTACCTCGGTGGCGTTGAGTCACAACTCAACGGAGATGCTCCAAGTTTTGTATTCCTGCTGGTGGCGAGTCCTTCGTGGAATAATGTCCACATCTCTACAGAAATCCACACGAGTGGGAGAACGCCGATCTTTCTGTCGCACGGAAAATCGGGAAGGAGAAAGACCGCACCTTGCTATTCCACGGACTGCTAGGTCCGCGCCAAGAAAAGCAACACCAGCGACGATCGCCGGAGAAGAAGAGGTCAACGGAGCGAGCACGGCGGCGGCAGAACACTTCCGTCGGCGGCGGGATTCGGGATCGGCGGAACGAACAAAACGGCGGAACACTTCCGTCGATTTCGATTCGATCAGAAAGAAGATCTCTTTTCCCGAAAACCCTAAGTGTCCTTTTATACAAAAGACATAAATAGACCTAGGAATATCGCTATCCGCAGACCATCCAGAATTTAGGGTTTCAGAATCGGTGAGAATCAATCGGCGAGAATCGGCGACGATCGCCGAGAATCATCAACCAGATTCGGCGGGAATCAGAATCGGCGAGAATCACAATCGGCGAGAATCGACGACGATCGCCAAGAATCATCAACCAGATTCGGCAGGAATCAGAATCGGTAAGAATCACAATCGGCGAGAATCAGAGTGCAACACTCGACGATTCACGCCGATCGTGGGTCGACGATTCATGTCGATCGGCGAGAATCAGAGTACCCATTCTCGACGATTCTCGTCGATCGGCGAGAATCGGAGTGACGATTCTCGTCGATCGGCGGGAATCAGAGCACTAACGATCGACGATTCTCGTCGACACTCGGTCGACTATTCTTACCAGTCCTTCAAGGCAACATTTGCCCAACCCGACGATCCTTGAAGGCAACACTTTGCCCATAACCCCATTCAGGTCAGTGATTGGTAACCTTTACCAACACAGTCAATGATCCAACTTCTCCACATCTCTTATGTGCGACCCTGCAGGCTCATATCGCGTTGGCAGTGAGATTACATGTTTAATCACTTCCAGATCACTATGGTAACTCCAACAGACTCCCACTTGATCTTGAAAGTATCAAACCAAAAACCTCACAAACAATGAGTGGCATCAAGCAATGCATCATTGCTCCCCAAGCAATAAGATTTTATAACTCATAAGCCTTTATGACCAATGTATCAGTGTTGTCTTTGTCCCTTTGTCCCTTACATCCGGAAAGAACTAGAGGCATGGACCTTGTCACCCTCGTAATAGCTCAATCCAAGTTTCTTGATTCAGGACGGACTTCCAGAGAATGGTGAGTCCAATATCACATATTGACTCAACCAAGCATGGACATGCATTTCTCAGTCCAATTCCATCAAGGGGCCCATGGATGCAACTCCTGTCATACAGGAGGACAAATCCCATATCTGCTCACACACAAACAGCCAAATGATTCGTAACATGCTCAACAACCACCCTTATCATCAACCTTTCTCAAGGAATACTTTAGATGGCATCAAAGCACGCTATTCCTCACTCGATCAATGTTGTGACTTCAGGTCAAAGTACCACAACACCATTGTCAATTGAGACCTACTCGTGACACAATTGGATGACAATCCACAGAGTAGACTCAGGTTGGGTCTGTCCAGTACAACTTGTTCACTAACAAGTACCCACGTGATGACTTGATATCACAATATCATGACCTGTGAGAACCGGTCATCAGTCAACGCACGTGCTAGCCTTCATGTACCATCATCACCCTTAGTTTCTATGATGATACTCGACCAGGGACCTTTTAAGAATGAAGCTTCAAATAAATCATAGGCTCTCACATTCAAGTCACGTACTTGATGTCCCACGGAAGCGAACATTCTAAGGGTATCTATTATGTTAACATTTAACTATCATATAGAAAAACTCATAATAAAAGAACTTGCCATTAATTATAAGAGAAAAATAGGTACACTGTTCATCATATGAACAAATGGCCAACAAGATACATGTTTACATGCAATCCACAAGATTCTCACTAGAGTTGATCATTTAGGTATCGTATACCCATTGATCTAGTATGACCATCATGCTTTCTCTGCGCGAGAGGCTTTGTCAGTGGATCCGCAATATTCTCCTCAGTCGGCACTCTGCAAATGTTCATATCTCCTCGTTCGACAATCTCATGAATAAGATGAAACCGCCGAAGTATGTGCTTGGAGCGCTGATGGGATCTAGGTTCCTTAGATTGTACAATTGCACCATTGTTATCACAGTAGAGAACTACGGGACCAACAATTCTAGGAACTACATCTAGCTCGCCGATGAATTTCCTAATCCATACAGCCTCCTTCGCCGCATTAGCTGCGGTGATATACTCGGCCTCTGTTGTAGAATCAGCAACTGTCTCTTGCTTGGAACTCTTCCAGCTCACAGCTCCTCCATTCAGGCAAAACACAAAACCTGACTGAGACTTGGAGTCATCTCTATCAGTTTGGAAGCTAGCATCCGTGTAACCACTTACAACGAGCTCTTCCTCTCCACCATACACCAAGAACACATCCTTAGTCCTTCTCAAGTACTTCAGGACATTCTTGACTGCAATCCAGTGACACTCACCGGGGTCTGACTGATACCTGCTAGTCATTCTCAAAGCAAAGGAGACGTCGGGTCGAGTACATAACATCGCATACATGATTGATCCAATTGCCGAAGCATATGGAATCAACTTCATGCGGTCCTTATCTTCACAAGACTTCGGACACTGGTCCTTAGAGAGATTTACACCATGAGACATGGGCAAAAATCCTTTCTTGGACTCAAGCATGTTGAACCGCTTCAACACCTTTTCGATGTACGTACTCTGGGTCAAACCCAACAACTTCTTCGATCTATCTCTTTAGATCTTAATACCGAGTATGTAAGTCGCTTCACCCAAATCCTTCATTGAAAAGCAGTTCCCTAGGTTGTTCTTAACAACTTTCAGGGTAGGAATGTCATTCCCAATCAATAGTATGTCATCTACATACAATATCAGGAAGACAACAATGCTCCCACTGATTCGCTTGTAAACACAAGGCTCATCTTCATTCTTGATGAAACCAAACTCTTTGATTTTCTCATCAAAACGAAGATTCCAACTTCGAGAGGCCTGTTTCAGTCCATAGATGGACTTATTCAGCTTGCATATTTTAGTGGCTTCATCTGGGGATACAAAACCCTCGGGTTGTGTCATATACACTTCCTCAAGGAGGTTTCCATTAAGGAAAGCCGTTTTGACATCCATCTGCCAGATCTCGTAGTCATAATACGCAGCAACAACAAGCAATATCCTTATGGAATTTACCATGGTAACAGGGGAAAAGGTCTCATCATAGTCAATACCATGAATTTGCTTGAAACCCTTAGCCACCAGTCGCCCTTTGAATGTCTGTACATTCCCATCCATGTCGGTCTTCTTCTTGAAGACCCATTTGCACCCTATGGGTCATACCTCTTCAGGTGGTTCCACCAAGTTCCAAACTTGGTTTGCATACATGGAGTCCATTTCGGATTTCATAGCCTCAAGGCATTTGTCGGAGTCCGGTCCATTCATAGCCTCTTGGTAGGTTGTTGGCTCATCATCATGATCCATAAGCAACACATTACCTATTTGAGACACGAGAAATCCATATCTCTTCGGCTCAAACCTCGGTCTACCAGATCTACATAGGACTTGTGTTCCTTGAGCAGGTTCTCTAGCTACAACATCTTGTAGTCCTGTCTCAGGATCCAATTCCGGTTCATTCATTACATGTGGTTCTTGAACTTCTTCAAGCTCTACCTTTTCAGTCTTTCTTGATAAGAACTCTTTCTCCAAGAAGACATTAGTTCTTGCGACAAACACTTTGCCCTCAGACGGTAGGTAAAAGTAATACCCTTTCGTTTCCTTAGGATATCCCACCAGATAACATTTATCTGATTTGGGTTCCATCTTGTCAGGAATTTGACATCTCACGTATGCCTCACAGCCCCAAATTTTAATGAACGACATACTAGGACGCTTCCCAGTCCATAACTCATATGGTGTCTTCAGAACCGTTTTCGTTGGAGCGCGATTCAATATCATTGCAGCAGTCTCTAAAGCAAAACCCCAAAAAGAAACAGGCAAGTCTGCATGACTCATCATCGAACGTACCATGTCTAACAGAGTACGATTTCTCCTCTCAGACACACCATTATGTTGTGGTGTTCTAGGTGGAGTGAGCTGTGATACAATACCACACTCTTTCAGATGATCACGGAACTCATGACTCAGGTATTCGCCACCTCGATCAGATCGGAGTGCTTTAACCCTTTTACCCAACTGGTTTTCTACTTCATTCTTGAACTCTTTGAACTTTTCAAAGGTCTCGGATTTGCACTTCATAAGATACACATATCTGTATCTACTGAAATCATCAGTAAATGTAACAAAGTAGAAATACCCACCTCTAGCCATGGAACTCATTGGTCCGCATACATCACTATGTACAACACCCAAGAGATCCTCAGCCCTCTCAGTATAACCAGTGAAAGGAGCTTTAGTCATTTTGCCTAACAGACAAGATTCGCATCGCTCAAATGATTCATAATCAAATGAGTCCAAAAGTCCATCTCTATGGAGTTTGGATATGCGCTTCTCGTTGATATGGCCCAAACGACAATGCTAGAGAAATGTAGGGTTTGAGTCATTTGTTCTTAGTCTTTTATTATTTTCTACATTACAGATCAGATGGTCCAAGTTCAAAACATAAAGACCATTGAACAATTGGGCTACAGCATAACAAACATCATTCTTAAATATAGAACAACAGTTGTTCTTAATTATAAAAAAAATCCAATCATGTGCAAACATGAAATAGATATAATGTTTCTAGTTATGGCCGGAACAAAATAACAATTATCTAGTTCTATTACAAGCCCACTGGGCAAAGAAAGACGGTAAACCCCTACGGCTACAGCAGTAACTCTTGCTCCATTGCCGACGCGGAGGTCCACCTCCCCTCTACTCAGCAATCTTCTCCTTCCCAGTTCCTGCACATTTGTACAAATGTGAGAACCACATCCGGTATTCAATACCCAAGGTGAAGGAGCAGAAAGGTTTATCTCTATAACGTAAATATTTGAAGCGAAAGTCATACCTCCCTTCTTTTTCTGCAGACCTTCAATGTACGAAGGACAGTTCCTCCTCCAATGACCAGCCTTGTCACAGTGGTGGCATTTCCCTTCCTTCACCGTGCTTTTCTTTTTCATCAGTGCAGAAGACTTGGGCTCAAGATATGACTTAGGTCCCACCTTCATCTTCTTAGAGCCCTTGGCCTTGCCCTTGCCCTTATGCACCATCAGTATGGGGTTGGCAGGCTTGGCCTTCTTCATATTGATTTCGACAGTTCTCAACATGCCTAGGAGTTCGGGCAGTGTCTTGTCTATTTCATTCATGTTGTAGTTCAAGACGAACTGCTCATAACTGTCCGGCAACGATTGCAGGATCAGATCTGTGGCCAACTCTTGACCAAGAGGAAAACCCAGCCTTTCAAGGTTCTCTATATACCCAATCATCTTGAGTACGTGAGTCCCTACTGAGTCTCGAACTCCCATCTTGCACTGAAACAACGCTTTTGTGACGTCGAACCTCTCTTGATGAGCCTGCCCTTGAAACATTTTCTTGAGATGCTCGTCAATCTCCTTGCACCCCATGCTCTCATGTTGCTTCTGAAGCTCAGAGTTCATAGTGGCAAGCATAAGGCATTCGACATCTAAAGCATCATCAGTATACTTCTTATAAGTATCCTTCTCAGCACGGGAAGAGTTCCCGGTCGGCACCTCGGGGGCTTCTTCTTCCAAGACATAGAGCTTTCGCTCTTGCCTGAGAACAATTCTCAGGTTCATATACCAGTCCATGTAATTTGTCCCACTGAGCTTATCCTTCTCAAGGATGGCTCTCAGAGACAAAGTGGAGTGTGAAACACTTGCCATGGAATTCTACAAGAATTTATGCAGAATAAAATCAGTACCAAAATTTCAAATACAATTTATTTTAATTTGGACTTCAATTAAAACACTCCCACTATTTTATTCGAAATGATAGCCCTCACTAACAATTCAGAGAGTTCATGCGAGCTACTCTCTTAGTGGACAAGATTCGTATTTCACCAACACAATGAGTCAGCTTTGGCTTTCCTCTCACGATGTGGTTATTTAGGTAGGCAACGCTTGCCAATTGCATCCTCATGCAATTCTTGTATGGTTGGTGAATAACTCCTTACTCGCATCCATCATATGGTGCATGCCAACCCTATTCCTCTAGGCACTCAACCTTTGAGGTCACCTAGTTAAGTTGGACCCGATGTCGACAGTGGGATATCACAATTATCCGCTCGCACCCTTACCAAGATAGATTAATGCACCTTGCTTTGGCAAGCCCACACTTCATCGATCGAGGCAGGAAGAGTGTCATCCATCGGAAGGCATCCGAACACTTAATATTTGATGAAGGGATTTTACTTGGCACCGTTTTGAGGTAGCCAGAAAGAGTCGGCGAGAATCACTAATGATTCTCGACGATTCGGCGAGAATCACTAGTGATTCTCGCCGAATCGGCGAGAATCACTTGGTGATTCTCGTCGAATTATACTTAGACGAATTTTCGTCTTTCCACCCAAGAGCTGCTCCTTGACCCATCCTTGCTCCTTGTCTTCTCTTGCATAAGCACGGCCCTGTACTTGAAAGTAAGTGCACTCCAATAGAGAGAGTACACGTAGGCCAACACACTGATCTGCTCAACGAGGGATTACGTCGTGCAGACCCGTGTATATTGACCTACTACACCCTGACATTGGTGTGCACTTAGCGTGGAAAAATTGCAAGTACAACTTGAAAGATTTTATCAAATACATTGTCTATTGACCTTAGCTTGTCCAGGGGCTTCTTCAAATCAGGTACATTGTGGATACAATACCCAACAAATCTTTATCGTCTTATTTAATTCATGCAAGTGTGTGTGTGTTTGTGTTTATTTATGTCGAGTGCGTGAGTAGTTACTTTCAAGTAGAGTGCGTGTGTTGTTTTTATTTTTCTGCCTACTCATTTGAGTTAAATGGCTGGATTTAATTCAAGCAAGCGTGTGTTGTTTTTATTTTTCCGCCTACTCATTTGAGTTAAATGGCTGGATTTTATTCAAGCAAGTGTGTGTATTTTTAGTTTCCATCTACTCACTTGAGTTAAATGGCTGGACTGTATTTTCAGTCCTTCTCGTTTGAGTAGGACTTGTAATTTTCATTTTTTATTTTTCCGCATACTCATTTGAGTTAAATGGCTGGATTTGATTTTCCGTCTACTCGCTAGGAGTTAAATGATCGGACTTTATTTTGATGTAAATATTTAATAAAGCCCTGTAATCGCATTTATTTTCTCCTACTCGTTTGAGTAGGACTCGCTTTCATTTTAGTCCTACTCGTTTGAGTAGGACTTGCAATTTTCATCTTTTATTTCTCGCCCCCACTCGTTTGAGTGGGACTTGCAAATTTGAATTATGCAATTTTCTCTTATGTGTAACTTAGTTTCATTTTTGTCTTTTGTTATATGTTTGAATGAGTGTGGGTGTGTTTATTTGTAATAACTTGTCTAATGTTAGGGTATTTTACTTTCCTCTTATTTTCTTTATAATCATTCAGCGAATAGTTTAGGACGCTCGCTTAACCAAACATATAAGCTATCCCCATTCCGATGAGTGGCTAATTGCTTTTAGCCCTCGGTATCGAAGAGCTTTGGGATATAAAATGTTTTAAATAACTAAATGTCTAATTTTTCAATTTAATTAAAAAACTTAAGGTTTACCTCGGGTTAACGACGCGTAGAACCACATATCGATGTGTGGGCTCTATTTCCGTTATCCATACGCTAGCTAGCCGAGAGGCCATGCGTATGGACAGATCATCCCTGGGTAAATAGAGTTCCACACTAACCCTCAAGAGAGGAGGCGTGCTAACTCTACCGGATTGGGTTCCCCACCCAATAGCGGGGTTCTTAGCGTACTGCGGGCATTAAGGGGAATCCTTCGTCGGACGAGAGCCCGGTCAAATAGCCTTAATGTACACGTAAGCGATAATCCTAGAGATATGTGAACTCATTATTTTGAACCTCCACAGCCAAGTTTCCGCTTTAATTAAATTGAAACTTTAGATCTCTAGTTATTTAAATCTATTTTTATTCCTAACGTAATTCGATACTGGGAGTTATCTCTTCATCGACTATTTTCTTAAATCTATTTTCATCCTATTTTAATTAAAACCCTTAACTTACTATTTCGGTAAAATAATAGTGTTTTCGTAGCAGTAGGGGTAATCAACCCGTTCCCAGGAATAATACGACCTCGGTATTCTCCCGAATATCGAGTACTACTTGTGATAGGTTCACTTGCCTAACCTAGCAAGCCCGCGGCGATAGACTCACCAAACCAACCACAGTAAGAGTCTGTTCGCGGGCCAATCAAGCACCCGTATCAAATAGTGCTCTTGTCGGATTATTCCAAATCAAAACAAAGCTTGTGGCAAACACATCACACACAAGTTACATACAAGGCATGTAATATTGAAAGAAATCAAGAACTTAAATCGTACCTGTGACGACGTCACTTTGCTTTATGGCCTCGTGCTGGCCAAGATTATAGACTCGGGGCTGCACCTGGGATGCAAAGGAATCCACCACTGTCTTTCCCTTCTCAGCATAAGATGCTCTCGTCTTCTTTTCACCCTTTCGTGGACCACCATGACAGGCACGGGCTATATGCCCCACTCTACCATAAGTATAACAGGTACGAGTCTCCTTCTTTGAAGTTGCTCCCGACGTAACTGTAGAAGGAGCCTGCACAGACGACTTAGATCTCTTGTCCCAACTCTTTGGGTAGTACGACTTCCCAGGCCGGGGAGCTTTGAACCCTGGCTTTGTCAAAGCCAAGGCCCTTTTTCCTTGCACCTGCTTCATATCTTTCTCCAGCGCACAAGCAGTATTGACCAACCCCTGAAACCCTTGGTTTACCGAACTCGAGTGCAAGAATCGCAACTCATCCCGCAATACTTCGTAGAACCTATTTGTTTTCCGTTGCTCATCGGCGAAGATAGATCCCGCATAGTGTCCCAACCTTGTGAACTCATGCAGGTAAGTATCAACACTACTTTCTCCTTATATTAGCCGTTGGAACTCATTTTCCATGGCAATGCGTTGTGCCGCTGGTAGGTGCTTTTCCAAGAATAGTGGTGAGAATTCCTCAATCGAGACTTCTGTTAACTGCATGCTTGCTAAGTTGTGTAACTCTATCTCATCGCACCATAGCCGAGCCTCTCCTTCCAATAAGAAGGTGGACAAGGTGACCTTCTGATCTTCCTCCGTCCTAATCGCTGTCAATATACACTTGACGCGCGACTACCAATCATCTGCCTGCGTTCGGGATCCCACACCCGTAAACGTAGGAGGATTGAAGCTCATGAACTACTTCAACTGCCGTTTAGTTGCTCGAGTATCAACAGCCGCAATAGGTTCTGGCCTTACACCAACCTGTTCTGACACCACTGCCGGCTATGCTTGCCCACCAGGTTGTGCATGAAACATTGCAAACAGTGGCTCAGCAACGAAGCAGACGTTTTCTGCAGAAGGGGGAGGTGTAGGCACCTCACCTGGTGTCGTACTCTCATCATAATGCTGGGGGTCAGACTGTCCAGCACCACTACGAGTCACCTATAGGTGAACAAGACACACATTAGTAATCTCGCATAAGAAATAACAATAATTTAGGAACAGGCAGGTTCCTTAAACAAGTGTATTTGCATTCCTAAGTGGACATTCAAGAGTTCATTAGTGTTAATGCGATTCGCACTGACACGTGCTCGCCACCCACAAAAACATTCGACCATGAATTTGAAAGAGGAAGAAGGAGACAGGCTGATACCAAAATGTAATGACTCCATCCGTTCGTATAGCATATAATAGAGGGTCTATCAGGGGCCCCACACCATATGGCACAAAACATACGGCGAGGTTACAGGTTAATACCAATTGATAATCACACCCTAACACAGAGCATTCTAGCGGAAGATTTTAACAATAATACTGAACTCAAACCAAGAATGTCCACTAATATAAACAACAACATTTATATAGGAATGTACAACAAATACAATAACGTTTGGCCTTAAGGCCTTACAGTTCCTCTTTATAAGTGTGGATTCTATACATTGGCGCGCAGGCCGGCCACAAATGAACACAACACAAAAAGACTGTGCTTAGCATTCAGGGGCTAGCAGTAGTAGCAGCAGCAGGGACTTCAGCCCTTAAAGTTCCTGCTCGGCTCTCCAGCACCTATACAGGGACAGCCCACCAAGCGGTGGAAAACAAGGCAACGGTCAGCATTCAGCTGACCAATTTATAACGACCCTACCCCATTCCCGAGATAGTGGTATTCCTTCCCTACAGGCATAGCAATTCGTAGGCAGATATATATATCACACAATATGCACTCACGCACAATCCACATATCACAAACGTCGCCCACGCGGCCCGACGTTCTGTGCACTCAGGGCACATTATTGGTGTACCGGATAAACCAGTCGCCCACCGCCATTCAAGGCCCGAAGCCCAACGACAAACTTGAGCATTTTGCTCCATGGCATTCAGCCGGAGACTTTAGTCTTAGTATAACGACCTGGGATTGGCCCGTATCCCCCCATGGCATCGTGGCGTGCAGGCCTAAGCCTCTTGCAATCTTGTAACGACCTGGGATTGTCCCGTAGCCCCCTATAGCATCGCTACCGCGAGGCTTGCAGGTCTAAGACTTCTGCCGAGTTCCAGGCGCCTAGGTACTCATGGAAGATAATCATAACGCGGATATAGTTCAGCCTTTGCCCGTTGCTCAAATTGTTAGTTCAATGCTAAGACTAACGCGGGTCGGTATCCCCTTTTTCGTTCAGCACGAGTCCTTTTGAAGAGCTCATCAAGCTCACAAATAGCCATACGGTCCACCAAGGACTGGCTTCATAATAGCTACGATGTCCACCAAGGACTGGCTTCACAATAGCCATAATGTCCACCAAGGACTAGCTTCACAATATCCACAATATCCACCAAGGACTGGCTTCATAATAGCCATAATGTCCACCAAGGACTGGCTTCACAATCAAAAAGGGGATTTCATGCTAGCGTCCTTCACGATCGCTTAACGGGTTCAGCAGACACTCTCTTTCTGCACCCAACTCCGCCCAAACCTTGCAGTATCCTGTAGTGCCAGAAAACTGGTCTTGCCATAGCACACAGCACAAGCATCACAAGGGTATTTTCCTGGAATACCACTCCAGTACTTCCTGCTACTGCCCTTCAAAGGTCCAACCCATCGACTCCACAAACTACACGTTTAACCCCAGAGACTTCTCCGGTATGCAAATGAAACATCACCAATCCAGACCAACCTATCTAGATAGGATTCACACATCATGCATATTCTGTACTACACATTTCTGGATCTATATGCAAGACTATTAGGGATTCCAAGAATCAATCCAAGGGAAATCCCTCCGCAATCCACCCTTTGGTGGGGGAAATCCATGCACATGCCAAAAAGGACTTCACGTGTCCAAGAAGGAAGATCGTTACCCTTAATGACCTCTTTGGAGCCATGGAAATCTAGTCGGTTGGAAAGCACCGCAGCGACCTAGCTTCCACAAATCTGGCCTCGGATCTAACTTCGGAACTCAGAAGCTCCATAGGCGGCCGGATCCCTTTCTCCTCCTCCTCCTTTCTCTCCCTTATCTCTACTCTTTTAGAAAGAGGATAGTCAAGCTTGAATGAATGTTGATCTCTCCTCTCCTAGCCTTAAAGCATCAGGGGGAAACCTGGATCATTAGATCCTGCTTGGAGGGAATGAATGGCAACGAATCGCCATGAAAATGTCTATTTTGGGCTGAACACGACCTGCGACAAGCCCGTGTCACAGGCCGTGTACCTTAAGCAGCACACAACCGACTTGACCCGAATAGGACACGGCCATGTGACATACCCGTATCATAGGTCGTGTGCCCTGACATGGCTTTGGACATGCACGTGTCCCGCCCGTGTTCACCAGGCCTCATTGCCTTGGCCAGATCCAGAGAAGGACACGTCCATGTGACACGCCCATGTCACAGGCCGTGTGCCCAACTCGACTACACAGAGAAGGACACGTCTTGGGACACACCCGTATCCCAGGCCATGTTCCCCTGCCTGAATCCAATTTTAGGATTTGGGGTGTTACAACCCTCCCCTCCTTACAATAGATTTCGTCCTGAAATTTGCACACAGTAAGGAAACCAGCAGTCAAAATGTTATAACTTCAAAATTTATGTTACAACAAGAGATGCACTGTACAATAGTGTAAACAAATAGCTCGGGAAAATCAGCTCGCATGGATTGCTCTCGCTCCTATGTTAGCTCCTCACGGTCACAGTTGTCCCATCGGACCTTGACCATCTGATTGTCTTGTTCTGCAACTGTTTATCGGTTTTATCCTCAATCCGAATGGGCCTAACCTTCGTCATTAGCCCAAACTCAACCGGTACACGATCATTCTCAATCACTTGAGATGGATCTTTGACGGCTTTCCGAAGAATAGATATGTGAAACATATCATGTAATCCACTAAAATCTGCCGAAAGAGCTAGCCGATATGCATCTTCCACAACTCACTCCACCACTTCAAACGGACCAATATATCTCGGGTTTAACTTTTTCAAACGCAGAATCCTGGACACGCCTTTGAAGGGTTTGATCTTCAAATATACCCAATCGCCCACCGCAAACTTCACGTTTCGGTGCTTGGCGTTGTAGTACTTTGCTTGTCAATCCTGCGCTATCAGTAGCCTCTCCCAAATAGAGTGTATCGCCGAGTAAGCTTCTTCAACTTCTTTACGCTTATATAGTTTGGATTTGCCTACTTCTGCCCAAGCTAACGGTGTATGACATTTACGACCATACAAAGCTTCAAACGGTGCTATACCGATACTCGCTTGGTAGCTATTATTATAGGAAAACTCCACCATATAAAGATGATCTTCCCATCTCTTACCAAAATCCAGGGCGCACATTCGGAGCATATCCTCCATTGTTCTGTTTGTCCTCTCAGTCTGGCCATCCGTTTGGGGATGAAAGGTCGTACTGAATGTTAATTACGTTCCCAAAAATTGATGGATTATCCTCCAATCATTCGATGTGAATCGCCTATCACGGTCACTTATGATGCTACGGGGAATACCGTGTAATAGTACAATCTGCTCCACGTAGAGTTTTGCTAAAATTTCCGCTGAATCGTCCCTCTTGTTCGGAAGGAAGTGAGCCACTTTTGTCAACCAGTCTACAATCACCCAAATTGAATCATTCCCGCATTGGGATCTCGGCAAACCGTGCACGAAATCCATTGAAATATCATCAAACTTGCATTCTGGAATAGGTAATGGCTTCAAGAAACCTCCGGGCTTCTAGCATTCCACTTTCACCAAAACACAAGTTTGACATTTAGACTCATACTGAGATATGTCTTTCTTTAGTACTGGCCACCAGAATAACTTTTTCATGTCCTTGAACATCTTTGTGCTCACAGGGTGAATTGAGTAGTTTGTAAAGTGAGCTTCATACATCAATTCTTCTCTCAACTTACCCATACTCGGGACGCACAAATGACCCTCTTTCCGCAGAAGGCCATCATCCCAGGAGAATTGGACATCTATCTCATCCTTTGCATAGCGTTGGAGACTTTCATCCTCTCCATTGCTCGTCGAACCCTGTCCGCAAGGTCATATTGTACCTCCGTCCAGTTTAAGCATGCATCACCTGTGGAATTCTTGTCAACACAAGAAATCTCTAACGCTTCCAACTCCTGGATCAGACGCTCATCATGCATCTGCAACCAATTTGCCCTTGACAGAGTCCTACGACTCAAGGCATCTGCGACCATATTTCCCTTCCCGGGAGTATAATGAATGTCAAAGGTGTAGTCCCCAAGGAACTCCATCCACCTTCGTTGTCGTATATTGAGATCTTTCTGATCCAACAGATACTTTAGGCTCTTATGGTCCGTAAAGATATCCACTTTTACGCCATATGGATAATGTCGCCACAATTTAAGTGCAAAGATCAACGCCACCAACTCCAAGTTGTGGACGGGATAATTTTGCTCATTCACTTTCAACTGGTGTGAGCCATACGCAATCACCTTTCCAAACTGCAGAAGAATGCAGCCTAAGCCGCTCCCTGATGCATCACTATAGATATCATAGCCGTCTGTACCATATGGCGATATTAACACAGGCGTCGTAGTCAAACGACTTTTTAGCTCTTCAAAAGCTCATATGCACTCTAGCGTCCAAACGAACTTCTGATCTTTCCGCATTAATGTCGTAAGAGGCAAAGCGATCCGTAAGAAATTTTCAACAAAACGTCTGTAGTAGCCTGCCAGTCCAAGGAAACTCCTGACCTCGGTCACCGAAGATAACACCGGCCACTCCTGTATGGATTTTATCTTTGGTGGATCCACTACTATGCCCTCTCCACTTACCATGTGGCCAAGAAAAGCCACCAACGACAGCCTAAACTCACACTTTGAGAACTTGGCATAGAGCTTATTCTTCCGCAAGGTATGCAACACCAAACGCAAATGGTTTGCATGATCTGCTTCAAATTGAGAGTACACCAAGATATCATCAGTGAATACAATCATAAAGAGGTCCAAGTACTCTCAGAACATTCGGTGCATTAGGTCCATGAACACCGATGGCGCATTACATAGCCCAAACGGCATTACAGTGAACTCATAATGACCATAACTTGTTCCAAATAATGTTTTGGGAATGTCACATTCCCGAATTATCAATTGGTAATATCCAGATTTCAAATCCAATTTGGAATAGATGGTTGATCCCACTAGCTGATCTAACAATTCATCTATCTGTGGAATCGGATACTTGTTCTTCTCTATCAGCTTATTCAATTCACGATAGTCAATACAAAACCGCAAACTACCGTCCTTCTTTTTTACAAAAACAACAGGTGCGCTCCAAGGTGACATACTTGGGGGTATGTACCACTGCTCTAGTAACTCTTGTAATTGGACTTTCAATTCAGCCATTTCCTTTGGCGCTACGAGATATGTTGAGCGGGCCACAGGTTTCGCACCTGGCACAAACTCGATAGTGAAGTGGATCTCCCACTGGGGTGGTAGCCCAGGAAGATCCTTAGGAAACACATCAGCAAACTCCGATATAATCAGAACATCACTCACAATGTCCTTTGGCTCAACAGCCTGAATCAGCATAAAGAATAACTCCGCGCCCTTCCGAACAGCATTGACGACTTAGAGTGCAGACATCAGGGTCCCGCTAACCCCTCGCATACCAGTGAACTTAGTCTCAAGCTCGATATTCTGGCCCAGTGTGATCTATTTTGAATTACAATCAATAAAGGTACGCTTCTCTGAGAGCCAGTCAATACCAAAGATCACATCAAATTCCGATATCGGTAGAACAAATGCATTCAAATAGAAATCCTGACTTCTGATTTGAACCTCCACATCGCAAGCCCTATCCACAAGCACCAAACATCCATTCGGTAATAACACCTTTACATTATCTGTCGTCATATGACTAGGTACTCCAATTCGAGTTACGAAGTCCTTAGACAGAAATGAATGTGAAGCACCCGTATCAAACAGTGCTCTTGCCGGATTATTTTGAATCAAAACAAAGCCTGTGGTAAACACATCACACATAAGCTACATACATGGCATGTAATATAGAAATAAATCAAGATCTTAAATCGTACCTGTGATGACGTCACTTTGCTTTATGGCCTCCTGCTGGCCAAGATTATAGACTCGGGGCTACACCTGGGATGGAGAGGACTCCACCGCTGTCTTTCCCTTCTCAGCATAAGACGCTCCCATCTTCTTTTCACCGTTTGGTGGACCACCCCGATAGTCGCGGGGTATATGCCCCACTCTATCACAACTATAACAGATACGAGTCTCCTGCTTCGAAGTTGCTCCCGACGCAACTGTAGAAGGAGCCTATCTAGACGACTTAAATCTCTTGTCCCATCTCTTTGGGTAGTACGACTTCCCAGGTCGGGGCACTTTGAACTCTGGCTTTGTCACAGCCAAGGCCCTTTTTCCTTGTACCTGCTTCATATCTTTCTCCAGTGCACAAGAAGTATCGACCAACGCTTGAAACCCTTGGTTTACCGAACTCGAGAGCAGGAATCGCAACTCATCCCATAATCCTTCGTAGAACCTATTGGTTTTCCGTTGCTCATCGGCGAAGATAGAGCCCACATACCGTCCCAACCATGTGAACTCATGCAGGTAAGTATCAACACTACTTTCTCCTTGCATTAGCTATTGGAGCTCATTTTCCATGGCAATGCGTTGTGCCGCTAGTAGGTGCTTTGCCAAGAATAGTCGTGAGAATTCCTCAATCGAGACTTGTGTTAACTGCCTGCCCGCTAAGTGGTGTAAGTCTATCTCATCCCAGCATAGCCGAGCCTCTCCTTCCAATAAGAAGGTGGCCAAGGTGACATTCTGATCTTCTTCCGTCCTGATCGCCGTCAATATACGCTTGACGCGCGACAACCAATCCTCTGCCTGCATTGGGTATCCCACACCCATAAACATAGGAGGATTGAAGCTCATGAACTGCTTCAACTATTTTTCAGTTGCTCGAGTATCAATAGCCGCAACAGGTTCTGGCCTTACACCAACCTGTTTTAACACCACTTCCGGCTGAGCTTGCCCACCAGGCTATGCATGAAACATTGCAAACAGCGCCTCAGCAACTAAGTGGATGGTTTCCGCAGAAGGGGGAGGTGCAGGAACCTCAGTTGGTGTCGTACACTCATCAAAATACTGGCGCTCAGACTTCCTAGCACCACTACGAGTCACCTATAGGTGAACAAGACACACATTAGTGACCTCGCACAAGTAATAACAATAATTTAGGAACGCGCAGGTTCCTCAAACAAGTGTATTTGCATTACTAAGTGGACATTCAAGAGTTCATTAGTGTTAACGCGGTTCGCAATGACACGTACACGCCACCCCACAAAAGAATTTGACCACGAATTCAAAAGAGGAAGACCGAGACAAGCTGATACCAAAATGCAATGACTCCATCCGTTCATATAGCAGATAATAGAAGGTCCGACCGGGGCCCCACAACATATGCCACAAAACAGGCAGCGAGGTTACAGGTTAATACCAATTGATAATCGCATCCTAACACAGAGCATTCTAGCGAAAGCTTTTAACAATAATACTGAACTCAAACCAGGAATGTCCACTAATATAAACAACCACATTTATATAGAAATGTACAGCAAATACAATAACGTTTGGCCTTAAGGCCTTACAGTTCCTTTTTACAAGCGTGGATTCTATACATCAGCGCACAGGCCGTCCATACAAGAACACAACACAAAAAGACTTTGCTTAGCCTTTAAGGGCTAGCGGCAGCAACAGCAGTAGCAGGTACTTCAGCCCTTTTAGTTCCCGCTCGGCTCTCCAGTACCTGCACAGGGACAGCCCACCAAGCGGTGGTAAATAAGGCAACGGTCAGCATTCAGCTGACCAATTTATAACGACCCTACCCCTTTCCCGGGGCAAGTTTATTCCTTCCCTGCAGGCATAGCAATTCATTGGCAGATATATATATCACACAATGTGCACTCACGCACAATCCACATATCACAAACGTCGCCCATGCGGCCTGACGTTCCATGCTCTCAGGGCACATTATTGGTGTACGGATAAACAAGTCCCCCACCGACATTCAAGGCCCAAAGCCCAATGGCAAACTTGAGCAGTTTGCTCCATGACGTTCACCCGGAGACTTTAGTCTTAGTATATCGACTCGGGATTGGCCCGTAGCCCCCCATGGCATCGTGGTGCGCAGGCCTAAGCCTCTCGTAATCTTGTAATGACCCGAGATTGGCCCGTAACCCCCCATAGCATCGCTACCGTGAGGCGCGCAGGTCTAAGACTTCTGCCAAATTCCAGGCACTCAGGTACTCATGGCAGATAATCATAACGCGATTATAGTTCAGCCTTTGACCGTTGCTCAAATCATTAGTTCAATGTTAAGACTAACGCGGGTAAGCATCCCCTTTTCAGTTCGGCACGAGGCCTTTTGAAGAGCTCATCAAGCTCACAAATAGTCATACTGTCCACCAAGGACTGGCTTCACAATGGCCACAATGTCCACCAAGGACTATCTTCACAATAGCCACAATGTCCACCAAGGACTGACTTCACAATAGCCACAATGTCCACCAAGGACTGGCTTCATAATCAAAAAGGGGATTTCATGCTAGCGTCCTTCACGATCGCTTATCGGGTTCAACAGAAACTCTCTTTCTGCACCCAACTCCGCCCAAACCCTACAGCATCCTGTAGTGCCAGAAAACTGGTCTTTCCATAGCATACAGCACAAGCATCACAAGGGTATTTTCCTGGACTACCACTCTAGTACTTCATGGTAGTACCCTTCACAGGTCCAACCCATCGACTCCACAAACTACATGTTTAACCGCGGAGTCTTCTCTAGTGTGTAAATGAAACATCACCAATCCAGACCAACCAGTCTATATGAGCTTCACACAGCATGACTATTCCGTACTACACATTTCCGGATCTATATGCAAGACTATTGGGGATTCTAATAATCAACCCAAGGGAAATCCCTCCGCAATCCACGCTCTGGTGGGGGAAATCCATGCACATGCAAAAAATAAGGACTTCACATGTCCAAGAAGGAAGATCGTTACCCTTGACGACCTCTTTGGATCCATAAAAATCTAGATTGTTGGAAATCACTGCAGCGGCCTAGCCTCCACAAATCTGGCCTCGAATCTCGCTTCGAAACTCGGAAGCTCCACCGGCGGACAGATCCCTTTCCCCTCCTCTTCCTTGCTCTGCCTTCTCTCTATTCTTTCAGAAAGAGGATAGCCAAGCTTGAATTAGAGTTGATCTCTCCTCTCCTAGCCTTAAAGCAGCAGGGGGAAACCTGGATCGTTAGATCCAGCTTGGAGGGAATAAAAGACCACGAATTGCCCTGAAAATATCTATTTTGGACTGAACACGGCCTGTGGCATGCCCGTGTCACAGGCCGTGTACCTTAAGCGGCACACAACCGACTTAACCCAAACAGGATACGACCATGTGACATGCCTGTATCACAGGCTGTGTGCCCTGACACGGCTTTGGATAGGCCCGTGTCCCGCCCGTGTTCACTAGGTCTCATTGCCTTGGCAAAATCTAGAGAAGGACACGACCATGTGACACGCCCGTGTCATAGGCCTTGTGCCCAACTCGACCACACAGAGAAGGACACTGCTTGGTACACGCCCGTGTCCCAGGCTGTGTTGCCCAGCCTGAACCCAATTTTGGGGTTTGGGGTGTTACATTGCTCAAGCATCACAATTCTCTCAAGTCTTCATCCACTGCAAGCATCAACAGAGAGATTGTTTTCCAAGGCTAATCTCAACAATATTCTTTCTGAAGATTTTTTTTCTCTCTATCAAAGTATTCTTAAGTGCTGGTCAAGGAAGAATAAAAAGCCTACTTTGTGCTTCTATTTGAAGACTCAAGTCTTGTTTGTTGAGTCAAACTCTTGTAACTCCTTTTATTTATAGGATCATTGTGATCTGAATTGTAGGATCTATAAAAAATTTTAAGTGTAGATCTTTAACTATAGAGATTAAGGTAGGACTATGTCTGGCCTAGGTTGTAGGATCTATAAAAAGATCTTAGCGTGGATCTCTTGCTGTCGAGATTGAAGTGGGGTTGTATTTATCCTTGATGAGTCCAAATTCTATACATATTTTTGGACTCATTTGGGCCAGTTTTCTCGTTGATGCACTATACTTGAGAGCCATAATTGTTCATATACGTTTCTCTGCCCATTTCATGATAAGTGCATTAGGCCCTTTTTCAGTTTGATTTCATAGTTTGTACTTTTGCCCTATACTTGGTGTTTTTCTGTGTCTGGAGAATGTGGAATGCCCGTTTTGGTGGCTATTTTGTTCTTATTGTAGGTATAAGGGTCGTGTGCATGTTCCGGGACTGTTCGGGAAATCCCAAAACGGTACAGGAACACTGCGCAAGACCATTGGACATAGTGTGCACGACTGCTGGTCGTGCGCTAGTGATCGTGTGCTCTATATTCTCCATTTCCAAGTTCTGTCTGGGGCATTGCACGACCATTGGACATAGTGCGCACGACAGCAGGTCGAGCGCCACTGCTCGTGCGCGTTTATTCGATTTTTCTGTAGTTCTGCCAATGCTAATTGCACGATCATGGGATCCAGTGCGAACAACCATCGGTCTTGCGCCACTGATCGTGCGCATATGTATTAATTTTTCATTCCAGCTATAGGTTTCTCTGGGAGCTGAGCGCACGATCATCAACCGTCAGTGCGCACGACCACTGGTCGTACGCCACTGATCGTGCGCTCTGTTTGTCTGTTGCCGTATTTAAGCCCCGGCTCTACGAATTAGGGCACGCTTTTTCATTCTC
Organism: Platanthera guangdongensis; assembly: GCA_039583875.1. Taxonomy (NCBI): domain Eukaryota; kingdom Viridiplantae; phylum Streptophyta; class Magnoliopsida; order Asparagales; family Orchidaceae; genus Platanthera; species Platanthera guangdongensis. Next base: position 339,851 of record JBBWWR010000210.1, on the reverse strand, counting down.
TCCATCCAGCTGTGGAGCGTGAAGCGCCGTTTCTCTCCCCCACAGGTCCTCCACTCAACTCCACCCTCCGGGAAGCTTTTTTCGGCCATTCGAAGTCATCTTCAACACTTTGGAGAGTTCCCAGTCACCAACAGCTTGCAACGGAGACCTTTCGGTACTTTTCATCTGAGCAAAGGGAATAAAGACTGAAGTCAAGGGAAGAAGTTGGAGGAAGACAAGTGGATTGACAACTCATTTGCCTTCGGAAGCAACCACGGTCAGAGTCATGAAGTGGACTGACAACCCACCACTCCGGCAGAGAACCACAGCTAGACTTTCACCATTTCGGTTTATTCTACCTCTTCTCTTTGTGGATTGTACTCTTGAGCGTGTAATAAACTTAAACTTGCTTTTAATTTGTCTATGAATGAAGTTTGTTTCGATAGTTACATCATCTGTTGTAGCTGTGATGCACTCGCCTCATTTCACATCCATTCCACTCACGCTCTAGAACCACTCTAGCAAAGGCTAGAGTTAGTGAATGAAGAGGTGATTACGACACTCACTTTACACAAGGTGTTCATTCCATCCACTTGCTCTCCGTCCATCCTCCAAATAAAGCACGGCATAGCGGACTGCATTAGTTTCCATCCGCCAAGCGAAGCGGTGCTTACGACTTGCATTAGTTTCTTTTTGTTGTTAACTTAGGAATAAAAATCAAACCTCCTCATTGTTTCTTTAAACTCTTAGTAACGATCTCTATACGACGCTATCACATACCCTTCTTGCATTCCCTCGAGATCGACATTCAGGGAAGCTATTCTGAAATTATTACTTGACAGTGACTGGTGCACTTATCGACGAAGCATCAAGTTTTTGGCATCGTTGCCGGGGAATGTAGGCATAAGTGATCTGGATTGTCGAAGGTGGTTACTTAAGAGTTTTGTTTTTGATTTTTTGTTTTGTTGTCATCTTTGGTGTATGCAGAGGCAAGGATCAGGAGAGTTGCTTGCTTACGATCCTGAAATAGTGAGCACCACTCGAGCACGGAGGCGTATCGCAAACGCTTGGCTGGAGATGTATCACAATCTAATTCAGGTTGGAGGCAATGAAAGAGGGGAAGAGCCAATCTTTGGGACACACGCTGATGAGAACATTGGAAACCGGCAAGGACAACCGATGCATAGGGCTGGTCCGAGAGGGAATGGAGCTACAGCTGGAGGGCAGCATGTCAATAAGAATGCGGTGAATAGGTCGAGGCCTCGCACGATGAGAGACAACACCACCCCCACTATTGGGAGTGTGTTTCCAGATTTTGGGCCGGTCATACCTAACCAGCAATTTGAAATCAAGCCAGCTATTGTAAACATGATGTGCAGCAATGCTCAGTTCTCAAGGTTGCCGAGCGAGAACCCACACATGCATCTTTCAGAATTTTCTGAGATATCCGGGACCTTCCGTTACGGTGGAATACCCGATGATACGGTGAAGATGAAGCTATTTCCATTTTCACTGCGTGATAAAGACAAGGCGTGGCTGCACAGCTTACCTCCGGGAATTGCCACAACATGGGATGCCTTAACCGTGCGATTCCTGGAGAAGTTCAATACGGTAGACAAGATCGTGAACCTGCACCGGGAGATTGGTGATTTCCTCCAGTTCGATCAGGAGAGCCTGGGGGAGGCGTGAGAACGCTTCAATGATTTGCTGCGGAAGTGCCCAAACCATGAGTTCCAGCCTTGGAATTTGTGGGCCAGTTCTACTTTGCCATCGAGCCCAATTTTAGGGCCATGATTGACGCCGCCGCTGGATGCTCATTGATGAACCTTACACCTGAGGATGCTATGAGGCTTCTGCAAGATAAAGCCTCACACAGCATATATTGGACTACTGGGATAAATACCCAAAGGAACACCCGTGGAATCTTCGCTCTTGGATCAGTTGTTCCCACTACAACACCCGTCATGGCAATCTCTTACCAAGGATGCGGCGGGGACGGCCATCACACATATGAATGCCCGGGAGACGAACTGTCTGGTGAGATGTGTAATCTAAATATGAATGAATCTGTGAATTTCATTGCTAACCAAAATAGGGGTGTGACGTATGGGAATGCGTATAACACGGGTGAGAAATCACCTCAACTTTTCGTGGAACCAAAATGCCGGTGGCCAACGATGGCAACCAGGGCAGCATCAATTTGATACCTCAGCCTTTGGGAGCCAACCGAGGCCACCAAATCCGTGTTATAACCAGATCCCTTCGACACCAAAGAAGAGTAATTTGCAAGAAATGATGGAGAAGTTTGTTGAGGTCGCTCAATCGAATATGGCTAATCAGACCACGTCTATGCGGAATCTGGAATTGTAACTGGTACAATTGGCCCAGGTGCTAGCTGAGCGCCCCCAAGGGACTCTTACAAGCAACACTGAGAAGAACCCCGTAGATCAAGCGAGGAGACTTGCTGAGAAGGAAGAGGGGGTGTGTAGCGATTACTGATCGCTTGTACGATCAACAACATAGCGACACCCTCCCTTTGTGATTCTGGATCATCTAGAAATGTTCTCGCGTTGCAAGACATCAAGAAGTTTAATTTAAAATTAAATCTGGAAGATCGTACTTCTCTTGTTTTAGCTAATGGTATTCTCGTGGAGACTGAAGGAGAGGTGAAAGAGGTTGAAGTTACGGTGGATGGAACCAAGGTTGTGGTGGATTTCCAAGTATTGGGGCGTATTGAAAATACTTCGATCCTAATCTTGGGAGTCCCATTTTTGAGGGAAAGCAGCGCCACCTTGGATTTTTCCAAGGGGGAGGTGGTTTTACCAAGTGTGGTGAAACTGGTGTGCCTTCCTAGCACCATGATTGAACCTCTGTACCCCCCTCCTATTTTTATCACTGACGAATTTGTTAGTAATGTGGATCACAGAGATAAATAGGAGACATGGAAGAAGAAGGAGAAAAAAAGTACTTTTGAAGAAGAGCGTGGTGATGAGGAAGAGAAGAAGGAGCTGTTGGTTCTTGAGGATGCTGCTGATGAAATTCCAGGATTTAGATCTGTAGGGGAGCATGATTATCCTCATCCTTATGCGGAATTTATGGATAAACAATTTAATCATAAAGTTTCATAGGCGGATCCGGTTGCCATTATAGCGTCGGAGACGATGAAACCTGAAACTTTTGATGGAGACACAGTTAATTAAGTTAGGTGGTGTTCTCCCACTGTGGAGAAAAAGAAAAATGAATGTTTTTTGCGATCCACTCGTTTTGTTGCTCTCCAAGGTGAGAAGCATGGGGCTTGGGGCCGGTTGGGTAAAGCTAACTTGAGTCCTAAAGATCCAAACCCTGGGCTTTCTCACTCTTGTGGGGAGCTTTATCATAAATCAACGTTTAGTTGAAAGTTTATTGAATTTGTACGAGTAACTGCTTGATGGACCTGCATTGTTTTCTTTTTTATTTAGTTTATTGTGGACATGAAACTCTATATGATGTTTAATACAGGTATTTGGTTCACCTTAAGGACGGTAAAGAAAAGGTATTCTAGGAGACAAACCATGTTGGACCACTTGGTCTTATTTTGTGTGATGTGTTTCTTTTATATGTGTCTTTCTATTTTTTTTGTTTTGCGTGGGATCACTAATTCGCAGGTGCTAGAAATTTTTGAAGTGCAGTAGACCAACCTCTATCGGTCAACCACGCAACACGACTGGCATGCTCAGTTTTGAGGATAGGTACTTCTTACCCCTAGCTCTTCATTTTATTTGGAATGTTTAATTTTATTAGTTATCTCATTCAAGTCTGGGGGAGAGCATGTATGTGGTCAGTACACGAGCACACAATTTATTTCATACCATCCTATTATTTATTTATTTCAAAATCACTGTAGCACACACTGAATCACCCACTTGAGCGCGATCTTAACCACGCGCGCAGTTCAAGTCAAATGTATTATTTTTGTGTAAACTTTAAAATAGTGGTGCTGGATTAGGATTTTAGGATAGAGTAGTGTGAAACTCATGCAGTGCTCCTAATCGAGTACTCATGGTCTGTGTAGAAATATTATAGATTTAATTTTTTTTATGCTCATAGATTTATATTTTTCTGCATATGTAAATATTGTTTGTACTACTCAAAAATGTGAATCTGGAGTAATCGAACAGTAGTGTAGGAATGTGTGTAGCCGTCACTAGACTCGTTTTGCTCGAGTCAGGAGGAAGGATAATCTTTCTCGGTGGCTAAGAACTTGCCCCCAAGCTACTCTCGAAGCATTGGTGCATGCTTAGTAAAGCATGAGCGTGACGTAGGCCATCATTTTGGCTAGTTTGAGCCTTGTTTACCGTTTCCTAACTGCTAACCATTGCAAGCCATATTTATGCCTACCTCTCCTTTGATTCAGCTCCACCTTCATTCACCAAAGCCTAAAGAAAATCTTCCTATCGCAACCAAATCCTTGAGCTTGATTGAATTTAATATTTTGATGAGGTGTGATTTGTGGAATTCAAGTGATGTGGTAGATGAATTTAAGAAAGTTTAATTGCTAAAAATTTGGGGACTGCAAAGGAAAAAAAGAAGAAAAATGATTGAGAATTGAAAGTGAAAATCTAAAAAGAATTATAATTAGAAATGGAATGCACGTCTTGTTTATCTTGATTTTGGTCGGGTTAGGTCGTGTACACACCGGGTTTTCAAGCTAAGTATGGGGGTGTGTCACACGTGCAATTCTGAGTGGTTGTTTTGGTTTAGCTTTTTGTTCACTCGCTTTGGTTGTGTGTAGCCTCCATGTTTATCTTTGACTACCAAACCTTAGCCTAAGCCCCATTCGATCCTACAAGTACTACTGATTCTTCGCTTGTGCCTAGCTAGCGTCGTGGAGAGAGTGTGAACGGGCAAACGTATGGTCCCGGACATTGATGGATTTCTTTGGAGGTGATCACGAGCCCCGGTCTTTGGCAATGCTCATCTTAGTGGCCTGCCTACTTTCTTCCTATGCATGACCGGACGATTCTCCAGAATTCCAATTTTAAGGAGATACAATATTTATTTACGCCTGTCGTATAGCTTAAACTCCGTAGTATAATTAAAAAGTTTTTCTATTATATTTTCTATGCCCATGATGTATTTCATTTCTCATAATACTTTATTTCGAAATTGCTATGTCAGGTAACTATTTTCTAGTCCACAGAGTGATGATTTGCTCGGGACGCGCAAATGGATAAATCTGGGGGTGTGATGAGTCCAAATTATATACATATTTTTGGACTCATCTAGTCCAGTTTTCTCGTTGATGTACTACACTTGAGAGCCATAATTGTTCATATACGTTTCTCTGCCCATTTCATGATAAGTGCACTTTAGGCCCGTTTTCAGTGTGATTTCATAGTTTTGTACTTTTTCCCTATACTTGGTATTTTTTTGTGTCCGGAGAATGTGGAATGCCCGTTTCGGTGGCTCTTTTGTTCTTATTGCAGGTACAAGGGTCATGTGCGTGTTCCGAGACTATTCGGGAAATCCCAAAACTATACAGGAACATTGTGCACCACAATTAGCTGCACACGACCGCTAGTTGTGCGCCACTGATCGTGCGCTCTATATTCTCCATTTTCCAAGTTCTGTTTGGGGCATCACACGAACATTGGACATAGTGCGTACGTCCGCTGGTCGTGCACCACTGCTCGAGCGCATTTATTCGATTTTTCTGTAGTTGTGCCAATGTTAATCGCACGATCATGGTATATAGTGTGCACGAACACCGATCGTGGGCCACTGATCGTGTGTATATATATTAATTTTTCTGTCCATCAACAGTTTCTTTGGGAGCTGAGCGCACGATCATAAACCGTTAGTGCGCAAAACCACTGGTTGTGCACTACTGATCGTGCACTCTATTTGTCTGCTGCCGTATTTATGCCCCTGCTCTGCGAATTAGGGCACGTGTTTTCTTTCTCTCCACCCAGCTGCTACGCGCGAAGCATCGTTTCTCTCCCCCACAGGTCATGCACTCATCTCCACCCTCCGGGAAGCTTTCTCCGGCCATCTGAAGTCATCATCAACCCTTCGGAGAGTTCCCGGCCACCAATTACTTGAAACAGAGACCTTTCGGTACTTTTCATCTGAGCAAAGGGAGTAATGACTGAAGTCAAGGGAAGAAGACGGACTGAAGTCAAGGGAAGAAGACGGACGAAGACAAGTGGATTGACAACCCATTTGCCTCTAGAAGCAACCACGGTCAGAGTCGTGAAGTGGACTGACAACCCACCACTCCGTCCAAGAACCACGGATATACTTTACCCATTTCGGTTTATTCTACATCTTTGCTTTGTAGATTGTACTCTTGAGCTTGTAATAAACTTAAACTTGCTTTTTAATTTGTCTATGAAGGAAGTTTGTTTGCGTAGTTACATCCTCTGTTGTAGATGTGATGCACTCGCCTCATTTCGCGTCCATTCCACTCACGCTCTAGAACCACTCTAGCAAAGGCTAGAGTTGGTGGATGAAGAGGTGATTATGACCATCACTTTCCGCAAGGTGTTCATTCCATCTGCTTGCTCTCCGTCTATCCGCCTAACAAAGCACTGTATAGCAGCCTACAATAGTTTCCAGCTGCCAAGCGAAGCAGTGCTTACAACCCGCAGTAGTTTTCTTTTTATTGTTAACTTAGGAATCAAAATCAAACCCCCTTGTTGTTTCTTTAAACTCTTAGTAATGATCTCTCTACGACACTATCACATACCCTTCCTGCATTCCCTCGAGATCGAAATTTGGGGAAGCTATTCCCAAATTATTACTTGACAATGACCGGTGCACTTGCCGACGACACATCAAGTTTTCAGATCTTGTGATGATAGATCTGAGTGGTAGGACCTATTGTAATACCCCCCCCCCCCCTTTTCTTTTTGAAACACCGGGGTCTTAGGCCCAGAACCGCCTCTTAGCGGTGACACCTTCACGCCCTGAAGGGTCATCACCGCGAAACGCCGATTCTGCCGGCCAATTCGATCACAGAAAAGTAACAAAAGTAGAGTAAGCACAAGAGTGGTAAGAACTCTAACCAAATGTCCACAATAATATCACATCAGAGTAAATATATCTCCACGAAGGGAGAGTCCACTAAATATAATGTACTGAAAATAAGGGCTTAAGCCTGCTACATCAAATCCTCACTACATAGTCACTCAAGCGGAAGAAAAATAAAACAATACTACGGTCAGGGGCTCACAGTCCCCATCGTCTGAACTCCGGTGCTAGGCTGCCCCATCTCCAAGTGTGCCGACCTGCGGGGCTGCTCCTCCATGCTGGGCTCCACGATCCCCTAAATGATGTGGTTCGAAAACCGTTAGTCTATAAGACTAAGTCCTATCATCCCCCACCCCTTCCCTCATGGCCCCTAGGCATCGAGCGGGGGGGAAGAAAGGGGAGGACTTGAAGGTGGAGAGTTATCAAGAAATAGATGGCGGCGGACCTATCTAGCATTTTTTTATAGTACATGTGGAAGTAAAGTAAAGTATGAAAAGTAACCTTAACGTATACGGAAACATATAAACAAGGGATCTTTTACAGGGCTCCCATCGTATAAAGAGTCTCATACCAATTTATACGTTGGGGTGTCGGTTATTATCAGCAATATATATATAAAGAATTTAACCTTAATTTATAAACTTGCCCACACAAGCTTATAGACCAAGGGATCGTTTTGCAGGGCCTATTATATAAGCGTCCCATACCACTTATACAATAGGTGACAGGGGTTTTATGCTATGATTATGCTATGACATGCAAGTGGGTTATGATGCGATCATGCAAGTGCAACTCACCCACCAGACTCTGTGCACACAGACCTTTAGTTCCCCCTTTCTGGAGCCTAACCTCCCAGGATACCTCCGTAGTGGCAGACGGAAGCGGTGGGTTGGGCCTCGCCCACCTCTAAACCAGTAAAGCACTACCGGTCAGACCTATCGTATGCCTCAACACTGGTGCACTAAGAGGAGCTCCTGCATACTCTTGCCGGCTGGCGCATCGGACTTCTGTTGGCGAAGTACTAGCCACACTTGCCAAGTCAACGTATTGGCGTCGGTGCATCGACACTCCAATACCGAAGACCCACCACCTTTACTTTATGCACATGCAACCTTATGTATCAGCACCGAGCCAAAACTCCCCGGACCATCCCGTCCGTCGCAAACATCAACCGAACCAAAGCTCGCCGGGCCATCCTGGCCCTCACAAATATCAACCGAGTCAAACCAACTTCTCGAGACAACGACGTGTGTGCAAGTGAATCCCTAATTATTCTAGTTGCTCTTTAAGATTTATCACTCCTACAGTTTATGTTAGCCCAGGACTGCCCAAGGTATACCCCGTGAAGGGCTCTCGAAGGCACTAGGAACAACGATGGGATTACGCCCAAAGCTCCCTTTCGCAAGGCACTTATTATTATTGGTTGCTACCTGATTTCCCTACCCATAATTAATTTACTGAATCTAGCCCTAGTGCATTAAACTCTTCTCCCTACGGGAAGGACGATCTTTTACCGATCCCGACACCACCTAACACTAGTCAAGCTCTCACTCTACAAATCTTTTCTTCCCATGATGAACTTCTATATTTACCCAAACCAGCAACCTACTGAGGATTTCAACTCTTCAAAATTCATTTCTCACTATAGTTTAGTTTCCGCAGTTACTATATGCAGACCACCCTATACTATATGAGATGTATAAAGGAGGTACCCCAGATTGTCTTCCAAATATCCTATAAAATTTACCAGAAGTCTATCATAACAAATTTAGTCTAAAATCGGAGACCCATAATTTTTCTAATTAATTTGATATTTATCGAATTTTCCCAAATGTTTGGCCATGGGGAATTTTGAACATGAACTATATGATATACTCAAGTAATGGCCTCCCAAAAATTTTGATCACTAAATAACGGAGGTATATTTCTAGATATTAATTTTCCATAATTGTTTAGAGAAACTTTGACCTCTAATTAATTTATCCAAAATAATTCCCTTAATCACATGTAAAGAAGGAAGTACCAAAATTACTCATCAGAAAATTATGTAAAAATTAAAGAATCTTAATACAGCTCGGAAACGATTATTGTACAAAAATCCGAATTTTACAGGCTTGCTAGACTGCAAAATAAATTAAATTAAATTTTCATGGGAAACCATACTTAATGAAGAAACCCTTATAAATATTCATCCAAATATTCTATAAAAATTCACGGTGCTTTAAAACATAATTATCAGTCCTCTATCTAAATTTCAGCAATTTCCAGCAAGTACTTTCTTTCTAAAAATTTTCTAAGTAAATAATACAAATTACCAATTTGTTAATGAAGTATCCAAAATAATAATCCTAAATTCATGATAAAATCTCCAGAGCTTGTACTAACATCCAAAACTACTCAACCCAGACCTCATCACTTTTCAAATAGTTTTAGTGACATTTTCCATCACCACAAAGTTTGTGTCCTAAACTATGGTTAGGGTTTTGAGGGAATTTAAGGTTTCCAAATTCCCTAAAATTTTTACCAGAGAACTATACTGATCCTATGGTCCTCTCCACAAAGTTTCAAGTAAATCCAAGTTCATTTGACCCTATGAACTTCAAACCCTAAAAATCCCCATTAAGGGACCTACCCTAGGCTTCTAGGGCTACCCTACTCTTAACCACCCCAAATTCCATTGCAGGGTGAGTCATACTATAAAAAGTCAGTGGCCAAAATATCAACCTCCGTTGAGGTGATTTGACCACTCAAAACCCAAAGGGGATGCTTGACCTATTTAACCCTAAAAGGGGTCAACTTAGGGTTGGATCAATACCTAACCAAAACATCTCCAAATGAGATAAAAATTTTACCAGGGTCCTAACATGCCCTTTAAGACAACCCAACCAAATTTGGAGGAGGTTTGAGATGTTTAGGACACCTAATTAATTTATTCATGGATTAATAATTTTTTCTAAAAACTATAGAAAACGTTTTTCCAAAAATTCTGAATTTTTGACAAGCCCTCGGTATAGCTAGGGTAGACTCCCTGCCCAAATCTCAGGTCATTTGGACAAGGGATGAAGGGTGGGCATCCATTTGAATCTCAGGATAGCCCTATGTATAGGGCCCACCAAAATGGGTGTTGTGGTCTGCCCAGGACTCCACATTGCATGAAATCAATTTTAAATTACACTATACATCAAGGGATTCATTTTCTATGTTGACCACTTTTTCTGTTCTAGCATCGAAGTATTTTTAAAAATTAAAACCATTAAATACCAAATCTGTGGCAGAATTAAGTAATCAGAAATTGATATACTATAGTTTAAAATCTAATATGGAACGAATCTTGGCGCAAAGTGGACGAGATCCGTTCATCTTCTACCTTGAACCGACGGCCCGGATTCATTCTTCCTGGGCCAATTTCAAGCAGCTGCCGCCGGCCATCCAGCCGCCTCCCCGACCTGCCACCACCACCATCACCTCCGTTGAGGTTGCGGCGGTCGCCAGGCGGCGTCACAGCCGCTGGAGAGCCCTATTCCGGCGATCCCGACGGTTGCATTTTTGCGGAAAAACCAGGAAAATGTTCCTTTGGATCGGGCTCAATTGAGCACGAACCTTGGCCCTAAAGATTCCTAAGAACTACCCATGAAAGAAGGAGTGGAGGAGGACCTTACCATCGGCCTGAAGTCGAGAAGATCGCCGGGAGGGCATCTTTGTAGGTGGCACCACTCGGTTTCTGCAACTACACAGTGGGGAGGCTCAGTTTCTTCAGGTAAGGACTGGGAAATCCTCCTCTCGGCCCACTGAAGGTGTTTAAAGCCTCAGATGGGGAGGGGAGAGGCTGGATCATCAATGGCCATTAAGGCCATTAATGGCTACATTTGGCCATGGTAGAGGGGGTTGAACCAGGCCCTTGGTGGCCAGGGAAGCAGCTGGAAACTTCTCCCCTTCCCTAGGGGAGTTGAATTCAGCCATTAAAGGTGGCCTTTGGCCTCCCCTTGGGCGAGCCACTTCCTTCCCCCTTCTTTCATTTTTCTCTCTCCTCCATAACCATGGAAATGAAGATCACCCTCTCTCCTAGTCACCAAGTTGACTTGGTCAATCTGGAGGTCTATTGGCAGCCCATCCATACACATCATCTCCTAAAGAAGCCATATAAGGAGGCTTGAACTTGAGCTAGCCAATTTGGGCTAGGTTGACCCAAGGTAGGCTTGGGTTGACCTTGGTCTTTTTGACCTTTTTGGTTGCCCCTAAACAGTCCCTGGTGACCCATTGATCTCCCCTAAGGTCTAGGTAGGGTTGTATAGGGCTGACTTGGCATCTTGGAGGTCACTTGTCCCTTGGTAAGGGCACTTTGACCACTTTAGGGCTAGAGTTGACTTGGGTCAACATGACCATTTGGGTTGACCCCAAGGGGTCCTTGGTGACCCCATGGCTTCCCTTGAGGTCTAGGAAGGGTTATGTTGGGTTACCTTGCACTTTGGAGGTCACCTACCCTTAGTAAGGGTACTTTGACCAGATTAGGGGCTTGCATTGACTCAGTTGGTCTGCTAGTAGGGTTACCTTGTCCTATTGTCATTAATTGAGAGTGACATTGAAGATGAAGTAGATAGATATAGACTCCTGGCTCTGAATGAAGGGGAAAACCAAGATGACTCCCATCCTGATGAGATACAAATCAAAACTCTCCTCTCATATTTTTATTATAAGGCCAGTGTAGAGTCAGACGCAGGCTCATCATATAATAATAAGGATGACTCTGAATTAGAGGATAAATTTGAAGAATTGGATGAGAAGTATGGTGCTCTCTTGAAGGTACTGGGGACGAGCCAGAAGCTTGGTAAGAAGCAAGCTGAAGAGCTTGAGCTCCTCAAACATCTCAAAGCTCAACTTGATAAAAAGATGGACAAGGTCTATCAAATGAACTCTAAGATAACCGAGCTCAAGAAAATCATAGATAAGAAAGCTTAATTGTTGATTCAAAAGAAAGAATCATTAAGAAATCGGGAAGGCAGCTCCTTAATAAGAGGAAGTTGGCGGCTAACTTCTCTAATCCATAGATAGTCCTTAAAATTATTGATAGCTTCTTTGCACCATATAGAAGTGGTGCATGGTATAAGAGGAAGGGAGAAATTAAATGAAATGCCAAAGGAAAGGAACCCAATCAAGTGTTTTTCAAAAGATTCTTTTAACATCAAATAGTTAAGACCGAGAGAGTGTTTATGGACACTGGAAGAATAAGTGTTCCACTTATGGAACTAGGGATGTATATCATGGAAAGAGTGCCCTTAAGGGACCTCATGAAGAGATTGAGATGAAGTATTACTGTCATTTTCTGTTTGGTTCCAACACCAGGACTAAAGGATAAGGAAAGACTTCTGAATGGAGTACTACCAGGAAGGGCAAGTTAGTGGTTCTGCATACCAAGTCTCACCCAGAACAACACCACGTGCCCTAAAAAAATTCACATATAGTATCCTTCAAATGATATTCTGACTATAGGAAGAATAATCCAATCCCTATTATAAGCCCCAAGAGGAAGTACAATAAGTATTAATGCAAGTGCTATAGAAAATTATCCATTTTGCCATTGACTGTTGGTTTAACCCATCTGTTTCAAGGTCACCCACTAGTAGGCCAACATCCAAACTTGTACTATTCCATAATGCACCTCTGTTTGGTCAAAAGAAGATCTTTTGTCTCATGGTATCCTGCTTCAAAGCTGAAGCAGGTTGGTAATGCTAACAGGAATCTAAGACCTAACAAGATTTGGGTGCCTAAGAAGAAATAATCTCTTTTTGCAAGAATGTCCAATGGCCAATCAAATTCCTATTTGGTATTTGGATCGTGGATGTTCCAGAAACGTGACTTGAATAAAATGCCAATTGACTGATTATTCCTCATTACAAGATGGACCAGAAGTCATTTTTGGGGGATCTAACAAAGGAAAAAACTAAAGGATATAGTAAGATCTCAAATAGCGTAGTCACCATCAAAATGGTAGCTTATATAGAGGGATTGCAGCACAATTTGATCATCATAAGTCAACTATGTGATCTTGGCTATGCGATTCTCTTCCACAATGATGAGTTCCTGATTAAGAAATCTAAAGAGATTATATTAACTAATACTAGGAGTGAAAATTTTTACTACTTATATTTCTTATATGCTAGCTTAGATTCTTTAATGTCTTATAGTTTAGAATAGAGCATCTCTTTGTGTGTAATGGCACAAGAGGCTGGCTCATATCAACTATAAGATTATCAATAAGTTTTTGTTAGAAAACCTAGTTAGGACTGACCCAAAGTGAAAGTGTGTCCAGGAAAATCCTTGTCATTAGCGCCAAATGGGGAAAGCATCTCCTTCAAACCCATTAGGGTCAAGGACTCCACGAGATATTTACAATTACTGCACATGGATCTATTTGTTCATATGTCAATTCACAACTTATGAGGGATGTTGGAACACCCAATTACTAATTTGGGTCAGGATCACTATGTCTTTAGGAAACCTTTGCTTGACCTCCTGTATAGCTCAATAGGTCAATTAGAATTGAGTCTAAGGGTTAGTAGTCTAGGTTTGGAAGCTGCCCTCAAGACCAAGATTTTCTATTTGGAGACTAAGTCATATCGTCGAACTCAGCACGACGATTCGTCGAACTCCGATCGACGATCGTCTAGCTCAACTTCGACAGATCATCGAACTCCATTCGACGATCGCTGAGCTCAACTTCATTATATCGTCGAACTCAGTTCGACGATCGATGAGCTCAGGTCGACGATTTTGACTCTGCTTTGGATCTTTATCTCTGAGCTCAGTTCGACGATCTTTGAGCTCAGATCGACGATAGTTTGCTGCTGTATATTTCCAGATCGCTAAGCTTAGCTCGACGATAGCAGAGCTCAGTTCGACGATTTCAGATAACTTCAAGGATGTTTCTAGATTCAATTTCAAATCAGTTGAGGAGTTATTCTGTAATTAATTCAGAGATTTCCTAGCCGTTTTCATTCATTTCTGGACCAAGTTTCAAGGGATTTCTCAAGGAATATTTCTGTGGACCTTCCTCCAGAAGAGATTGTGCAATTAAGGATGCAATTAATGCAGGCCAACGGCTATACTTGAAAGAGAATGTTATTCTATTATATATCAGAGAATAAAAGAGAAGATTTTTGAATCTCACATAGAATACAGGGAGAGACACACAGATTACAGAGAGACATTCAAAAATATTCTGTCTCAAGGAATTCTCAAGAACACTCATCCAAAGAGATCAATTTTTTTCAGAAATCTTCAGATCTCTTTAGTTTCAAAGTGTTCAAGGCCAACATATTTCAAGACTCCAAACATCCAACATTTCAGTCATTGCTGAAATCATCTGTTGCTGGAGTTCAATCTTTGAAGGCCTATCACCCTCAGCAAAGCTTTTCTTCCTGAAGATCTCAAGGATTCAGTGGGAGCTTTGACATCAACAATCCATATAGTCTTCTCAGTTGTTTGAGAAAGAGAAGACCTCCATCACTCTCTCACCCCCTCTCTGTAAAGGGTTTCTCAAACTCCCTTCAAAAGTTTGAGCTTGGTTTTTGAGCACCTTGTCAAAAGCTCATTGGTGGCAAGACACCTGATCAAAAAATCTGCTTTGGTTTTTGAGCACCTTATCAAAAGCTCATTGGTGCCCAGGACACCTGATCAACTCATCCTGCAGTGGATTCCTATCTAGGGTGGTAGAAGAGTGGATGTACCCGAGTTTAGGGGAACCACTATATTTCCTTGTGTCTTCTGGTTTTGCTTGTTTTTATGTTTGTTTCTGGCCTTGATTATTCTGTGATTAGCTTTTGGATAGTTTAGTTCTGTGATCAGATTTTTTATTGCTTCCCTGCTCACTCTTATTACAACAATTGTTGTAAAAAGTTTCAAAGCACCATATACTCTATTCACCCCCCTCTAGAGTATATCAGATCTAGCTGCACTTTCAATTGGTATCAGAGAGAGGTTGGTTAAATATACCATACTTGATTGGTTGTACAGGCTAATACCTGAACCCAAAGATCCCAAGTAGATCTATTTTCTTTTGTATCTTATTATTAGATTTTGCTTTCACAAATCATGGCCCAAAACAAATATTATGTTAGCACCAGACCTCCAGTGTGCAATCTTTCCAAGTTTGCACTTTGGAAAGCAAGGATCAGACTGTACATGAATTCTATTGACGAAGTTATTTTTACTTATGTTTTGACAGTATGTCCAAGACCTCCAGAGAACACAAGTACAAATGCTGTTCCACCTCCATCAGGAACAGATGCTGATATTAAGAGATGGAAGGTAGCTGATGCCAAGGCTATGAACATCCTGGCCCAGACAATGTCTGATGACAATTTCAAAAGGTGGCTGAATGCAATTCAGCAAAGGAAATTTGGGACAAACTCTCAAAAATAGTCTCAGGCTCAGCTGATGAGAGAAAGGATAGGAGATCCCATCTCATCTCTCAATATGAGAATTTCAAAAAGGGAGAAACTGAGTCAGTGGGAGACATGTACAACAGGCTAAGTCTAATTATCAGTGAACTCAGGACATTAGACAAAGAGATCTCTCTAACAGAACTTAATGACAAGATCCTAATGTGCTTCCCTAGCACTTGGGATTCAAGAATCTGGCCAATTAAGGATGCCAGAAGTCTGAATGAGATCACTACTGAAGCTCTATTGGGTAGGCTCAAATCTTATGAGCTACTCATCAAGAATAGAGAGGAAGAACAGAAGGCTGCCTCACCAGCCACAAGAAAAGAGAAGACCATAGTCTTCAAGGCAACTGAAGATCTGCCTGAAGATAAAGCCACAGGCAATGAATAACTGCTCAGTCTGCTGGCCAAAAGATTTTACAAAATGGCCAAAAAGGACTTCAGAAGGAGATCATACAAGGAACAGGATAAGCCAAGGTATGACAAGTCCATTAACAATAATAAAGACATTATTTGCTTTGGTTGCAGGAAACCAGGGCACATAGTTCCTGACTGTCCAGAGAACAAGAACAAGGACAGAAGGGACAGGAAAGAAAGAAGAAAGGAGAAAGACTCCAAGAGGAATGGCAATGACAAACCCTCATCAAGTAAAAACAAACATACAAGAAAAGGGTTTGTTGTTGAATCCTGGAGTGAAACTGAAGAGGAGCCAGAAGCATCATCCAGCTCCAGTGATGATGAGGATGATGCAGAAGAAAAGGAGTTCTGCATGATGGCAATCAATGTCTGACAGCATAATTCAGAAGAAGAGGAGTCAGAGTCAGACTCAGAGACTCAACCTGAAGAAGATCAGGTAATTGGTTCTTTTGATTTTAGTTCAGAGGATTTTAAATCTGAATTTAAAGCATTGTGTTTAGACCTGCTAAAGTCTGAGAAAGAAATTATCTCTCTCAGAAATCAATTATCTGAACACAATACTTTAAAGTCAGAAAACCTCAAACTCTCTCAGGAGTTGGAGTGCTATAGGGAACAGATAGCTTCCCTGAAAAGTGAGCTCTCTGAGGCCAAGAAGCTTGAAGAATCCCTTAATGGGAGAAGCATCAAGCTGATGGACATCACAAGCACAGTGAACTCCAGATTCAACAGTACACTGGGCTTGGGTGCTTCATCCAGCCAACCCATAGTTCTAACAACTCCAATCAAATTCATTTCTGACAAAGGAAAGGGAGTTGTAGAGGTTGCTAGGAAAAATTCTGATCTGCCCCAGAAAACTAAGTTCCAGCAGAAATCGTCGAACGGAGATCGACGATCGCCGAATGAAGATCGACGATCGCCGAACGCAGCTCGACGATCGTCGAACGCAGCTCGACGATCTCAGGCAAAATCGTCGAACGCAGATCGACGGTCTCAGCCAAAGTTGTCGAACGCAGGTCGACAATCTCAAATACCTGACCTCAGCCATAGTCGACCGTCGAACGGAGCTCGACGATCTGACCCAAGATCGTCGAACGTAGCTCCAAGATCGTCGAACAGAGGTCAGAGCTCTGGAAAATTTTTCAGAGGCAAATCAAAATTGAATCCTAAGGGTCCTTCATCCCAAATCTTTAACCCTTATACTGAATGGATTATACCTCCAAGGAGATATCATCCTGAAGGATATAAGAGTCAACCTGGGATGTCCTTTATTTCAGAATTTAAAGGTTATCAACATAGGCCCAAGGTAAACTGGGTCAAAAACAAATGAATTGTCTTATGTGCAGGTGAAGACCTATCCAACATCTAACCAGCAATGGTACTTGGATAGTGGGTGCTCTAAGCACATGACAGGGAACAAGGACAACCTCACATCCTTTAGAGCCAAGCTTGGAACCAAAGTTATCTTTGGTGATTCAAACTTTGGACAGACTAAAGGATATGGTGCAGTCCAGATTGGATCAGTAACTTTCAAGAAGGTAGCTTATGTGGAAGTACTGAAGCACAACCTAATTAGCATCAGTCAGCTGTGTGATGAAGGCTACCAGGTGACCTTCAGTAAAGCCTTATGAAAAATCAAGTCAGAGGACAACACAACTGTGTTGACAGGTAAAAGAAAAGGTAACATCTACCTAGTAGATTTTATTTCAACTGATGTAGATATCTGCTTGTTCAATTTTATGGCATAAGAGATTAGGACACCTAAACCTTAGAACTATTGCTAGGTTTGTTGAAATTTGTGAAGTAGAAGTGGGTGACGGGACAGGCCGCGCGGCCTGTGCGGACAGCTTTGGCGGACTGGGCGGACTGGGCGGACTGAGGTTGCGGCCTGGTGAAAAGTCTGGTGGAAGCCGGCTGTGTTCTGAGCGGGTTGTTGCATGGTGTCCGCGGTTTGGTGCGGCCTGGTATCTGCGGATAGAGAGGCTTGCGGACTGGTGCATTGCTCAGTGGTCGCGGGTGCAAGTTTGTGCTGTTGGCGGGTTGGTTCGAGT
The DNA here is from genome assembly GCA_039583875.1 of Platanthera guangdongensis. Classification (NCBI taxonomy): domain Eukaryota; kingdom Viridiplantae; phylum Streptophyta; class Magnoliopsida; order Asparagales; family Orchidaceae; genus Platanthera; species Platanthera guangdongensis. Next base: position 321,956 of record JBBWWR010000210.1, on the reverse strand, counting down.
TCGCGGGAAGCCTTGCGGACTGGTGTGTCCGTGGTTGGGGCTGTTGCGGACTGGGCCTTGAGCTTGGCTGAGGCCTTGTCGAGCTCAGGTGTTACAGCAGGTCTTGCTGTGGAGACCGGTTGGCGGACTGTTGTTTGGAGTCCGGCTTGGTGCTACTGCATTGGACAAGTGCGAGGAGCTCGCGGACTGGTTGTGGTCTGTGCTAGGGTGTTTGGCGGATGGGACTTTGTGTCCGCCATGCTCGCACTGGCCCTTGATGGTTTTGGACTTGGTCACACTTGGTGTCAAGTTCATGGTGTCCGCCGTATCCGCCAAGTCCGCTGTGACCGGGCGGACTGTTGCTGTTTGCCTTTGGTCGTGGACTTGTGGCGGATTGAGGTGTGAGTCTTGCGGACTGCCTCGGGTTGGTGCGGACTGCCATTGAAGAGGGTGCTGTCCTGAAGCAGTTGGAGCTTTGCGGGCTGGTGCCTTGTCCGCTTAGCTTGAGCGGACTGGAGAGGGTTCGTCATTGGTTGCCTTGCTCCTGGCGGTTTTCCTTGGTGACTGGCTAAGTCCTCGCGGACTGAGCGGACAGTCGTTTTGTGTTCGCGCGGGCTGGGGCGGTGTCGCTATCTCATGGGCGGTGACCACACTCCTCACCTGGCCTATAAATAGGACCCCCCTGGCACATCTACAGTAACCTAAGTAACGTCGCGCGGATAACTTCAAGGAGCCAGGAGTTTGGCTGTGACTTCGGTCAGTGCTTGGAAGTGTGCGGTCTCTGCGGACTCAGCAGGAGGTCGCTCTGCGGCTTGTCAGTTCTGTTTCAACTTTCCCAGCTTCAATAACCTGTCCGCCGGCTTCAGGCGGGTAGGGGAGTTCCTCAGTTCGGGTTCAGCAGGAGGCGAATAACGGTCTGTCCGCGCGGCCTCGCGGTCTCGGCGGACTCCGTGGTATTCGGCGGTTTGCAGCATAGCTTGGGCGAGCTCAGCGGTCTCGGCGGTCTCGGCGACCTCGCGGTCTCGGCGGACTGGAGTGCTGTCCGCCCGGCTTGTGTTTTGTTCCTTTCTGTTTACAGCTGTAATACTAGCGAAATCATGTCTCGCTATGTATGCCTCGGATTGTAATGAAGTGAATGCATAATAAGATCTTCTTGTGCTTCCATTGTTTTGTTGGGTGCAACCTCTAGTCCTTGGGTTTCCGCAGGTTCAGCGTGCGAACTGGGTAGTTCCGAAGATATTAATTTGGCGTTTGGGCTATCTTGCTGACCACGTTGAGAAAATTTAACATGGTATCAGAGGCAGGTTTCTGAGGTTGCGGAGGTTCAGTTGCGTGAGCAGAGGTCAGCCAGTGTTGTTACTCAGTGATTGAGTGGTGATCAACCTGTGTTGTTGCTCGGTGCTGCTGAAGGGTACCAACAGGTGATTGCAATGGAAGGAAGCTTAGCAAGAGGTCTGGGCATTGAACTCTTAACGCCGACTAACTATAAAAAGTGGACGTCGTGCATGAAGAGTTATCTTCTGGGCGAGGAGCTGTGGGAAGTTGTCGGTGGAGACGACAGACAGGAAGTAACTGCTGCTTTCGGTACTGCTGAACAGGTGAGGCTCTGGAGAAGAACCAATGCTAAGGCAGAGTTCGTTCTGAAAAGAGCTGTCTCTCCGGAACTGTTTGATCACATCATTGGATGTGAGTCGGCTGCTGATATTTGGACGACCATTGATGAGTTGTTCAATAGGAAGAATGTGGCGCGGCTTCAGTTCCTGGAGAATGAGTTGGCCAGGGCAACTCAGGGAGACCTTTCCATCTCCAGGTACTTCTTAAAGATGAAGAGCTTGTGTGCTGAGCTGTCGGCGCTGGATCCTGATGAGCCTATCTCTGAGGCAAAGATGAAAAGGCACATTTTCCGCGGCTTGCGGAAGGAGTATGTGGCCTTTGTTACGTCTGTTCAAGGGTGGGCTACTCAGCCGTCTCTGCTGGAGCTGGAGAATCTGCTTGCCTCGCAGGAGAGCTTAGCAAGGCAGATGGCTGGAGTGAATCTGAATCAGGAAGGCAGCGAGGCTCTCTTCTCAGGCAAGAAGAAGGGATGGGAAGGGAAGAAGAAGAAGAAGGTGCAGGCCGCTGTTGAGAAGGAGACTTCAACTTCATATCCGCCGGAGAGGAGCAATGCTCCTAAGGACTGGAAGAAGAATCTGAAGTGCTACCGGTGTCATCAGCGTGGGCACTTCAAGCGGGACTGCAAGGTCAAACTGCAGCCTGGGCATGCTGCGGGAAAGGAGGAAGCTTGCTCACGAAGTGAAGAAGCAGAATGGGGAGGAGCTTTCATGACGGGCACTTGTGTCCGGGCCTTATCTGCTGAGGACTTCAACAGCGAGTGGATCATCGACTCCGGGTGTGGTCATCACCTCACCGGAGACAAGTCGAAGTTCACCTCCATGCAGGCTTACTCAGGTAATGAAGCTATTATCACTGCTGATAATACTGTTTATGCAGTAGAGAAGGAGGGGGTCGTGTCTTTGGGTAGTGATCAGGGGCCACTCACGTTAAGGAGTGTGTATCACGTGCCGGCATGAAGAAGAACCTCTTCTCGGTGACCAACACGGTGGACGCTGGGTATCACGTTCTGTTTGGGCCAACAGACGTGAGGTTCCTTCGCAACGTATCAGCGGTAAAGGCTGATGTTGCTCATGTTGGGAGGAGGGTGAAGAACTTGTTTGTTCTTTCCACCAGTGCCTATGTTGATAGGATGAGGGCCAATGATAGTGCGGCTATCTGGCATGAGAGGCTGGGGCATGTTGGCATGGACAAGCTGAAGGCAATGGCGAGTAGAAGTCTGGTGAGGGGGTTGCCGATGTTGTCCTCCTTTGGTGATGGGCATGTTTGTGCGGGCTGTCAATACGGTAAGGCACATCGCCTTCCGTTTGATAAATCTCAAACAAGGAGCAAGAAACCATTGGAGTGTATTCATGGCGACCTGATGGGACCGACTGTTACTGCCAGCCTTGGTGGAAGCAAATACATGCTTGTCTTGGTTGATGACTACTCAAGGTATACTTGGGTGTACTTCTTAAAGGAGAAGTCGGATGCCTTCCGTTTGTTCGTGGAGTTCAAGGAGTTGGTAGAAGGCCGCTTGGCTTGCGGATTAAGAAGTTTCGAACTGATAACGGGGGAGAGTTTGTCTCTTCCGAGTTTTCTAACTTCTGCAGGAAGCACGGGATCCAACGGGAGCTTACATGTGCTCACACTCCACAACAAAATGGGGTAGCGGAGCGGAAGATCCGTCATTTGACGGAAACCTGCAAATGCTGGCTGCATGCGAAAGATATCCCGAGGTCCTTTTGGGCGGAGGGAATGTCTTGTGCTGCATATGTTATCAACCGGATGCCACTCAGCCCTATCAACATGAAGACGCCCATTGAGCTGTTGCTGAAGGAGAAGCCGAGTGTTGGACACCTTCGGGTGTTCGGTTCAACTTGCTACGTGCATGTCCCGGATGCTTCACGGACAAAGCTGGATGCGAAGGCAAGGAAACTTGTCTTTGTTGGCTATGATGAGCGGAAGAAGGGATGGAAGTGCATGGACCCTGTGACGAAGAAGTTCGTGGTGTCAAGAGACGTTGTCTTTGACGAGCTGACGTCATATGGAGGTGGCTCGGTGGAGCCTACCGGAAGTAGCAAGATTGAGGAAGCACCGGTGGAGGCTGCTGAAGGCTTGGAAGAGGAGCTTGTTGTTTCACCAGCAGCTCCTGTTGCTTCGAACTCCGAGGCTGAGCCTTCTGGCTCAGGAAGCAGGGGGAGCACTGCTCAATGCTTGCCCCAGGTAGGAGTGGAGCCTGAAGAAGCAACGGAAGCCGTGAGCAAGGAGCCGTGTCTTCGGAGATCGAAGAGGGTGGTTAAGCCACCGGCTCGGTACTGTGATGGGAATGCAGTGAGCTTTGTCTCCTGTTTCTTTGCTGGTCCTCTGGATGAGCGAGAGCCTGCAAACTTCAACGAGGCCACTGGAGTGAAGGAGTGGGAAGGTGCCATGAAGGAAGAGATTGATGCTCTGAAGAAGAATGAAACCTGGGACCTTGTGCCCAAGGTTGATGGCATTACTCCGGTTACTTGCAAGTGGGTGTATAAGTTGAAGAAGAAGGCTGATGGGAGCATTGATCGGTTCAAGGCTCGCCTGGTCGCTAGAGGATTCTCACAGCAGTATGGAGAAGACTATGAGGAGACATTCAGTCCAGTTGCGAAGATGACGTCTGTAAGAGTGGTGATCGCCTTGGCTGCTTGCAAGGGATGGAGGTTGTGGCAACTCGATGTGAAGAATGCCTTTCTTTACGGAGAGATTGACAAGGACATCTTCATGGATCAGCCGCTTGGTTTCGTCTCTGAGAAGCATCCGACTATGTCTGCAAACTCAGGAAGGCTCTCTATGGGTTGAAGCAAGCTCCTCGAGCGTGGTATGGGAAGATTGCAGAGTACCTGCAGTTCTGTGGATACCTGGCTTCTAACTCGGATTCTAGCTTGTTCGTCAAGAAGAAGGGAGAGCTAAGAGTCTTGGTCCTGCTGTATGTGGATGATATGATCATCACAGGGAACTCGGAGGAGGAAGTAGCAAGGCTCAGGGGAGAGCTTGCTATACGCTTCGAGATGAAAGACTTGGGAGAGTTGCATCACTTTCTTGGTCTGGAAGTGGAGAGGAAGGAGTGCGGGATTCTCATTAGCCAGAAAGGGTATGCTGATCGCATTGTGAAGCGGTTTGGCATGGGCGAAGGGAAGAAGTGCTCTACTCCACTGGAATCTGGGCTGAAGCTTCGACGAGATGAGGGAAGGGTGCTTAATGATCCCTTGGTGTTCAGGGCTCTTGTTGGGAGCTTGATCTATCTGACGATTACAAGGCCGGATATAGCTTATGCTGTTGGCCGAGTAAGTCGGTATATGGCTGAACCAAGGCAATCTCATCTAGTGGCGGCGAAGGGAATTCTGAAGTATGTCAAGGTGACTTCTGAGATGGGACTCCTCTATGGAAGGGATGCGGAGTTTGCGTTGCTCGGGTACACGGATGCTGACTATGGCGGTGATTCGGATGATCGAAGGTCTACTTCAGGTTATGTGTTCACTTGCGGTTCAGCTAGCATCTCGTGGTGTAGCAAGAAGCAGGACTCGGTGTCGGTTTCAACCACGGAGGCGGAGTATAAGGCTTCGGCCTTGGCTGCTCGGGAAGCCGTTTGGTTGAGGAGGCTCATAGAGGATGTTCATGAAGAAGTGCAAGGGCCTACTTTACTCCGGGGTGACAATGAGAGTGCTCTCAAACTGGTAAACAATCCAGTGTGTCACGCCAGGACCAAGCATATAGAGATTGATCACCACTTCATCAGGGAGAAGGTGTTGGAGGGGTCTCTGCTGGTCGGGCATGTTCGGAGTGAAGATAATCTTGCTGACATCTTCACGAAGCCGCTGTCGAAGGGGCCCTTTGAACGCTTGCGCAGCTTGCTGGGCTTGGTCACCACTTCTCACTTCAAGGGGGAGTGTTGAAATTTGTGAAGTAGAAGTGGGTGACGGGACAGGCCGCGCGGCCTGTGCGGACAGCTTTGGCGGACTGGGCGGACTGGGCGGACTGAGTTGCGGCCTGGTGAAAAGTCTGGTGGAAGCCGGCTGTGTTCTGAGCGGGTTGTTGCATGGTGTCCGCGGTTTGGTGCGGCCTGGTATCTGCGGATAGAGAGGCTTGCGGACTGGTGCATTTGCTCAGTGGTCGCGGGTGCAAGTTTGTGCTGTTGGCGGGTTGGTTCGAGTTCGCGGGAAGCCTTGCGGACTGGTGTGTCCGTGGTTGGGGCTGTTGCGGACTGGCCTTGAGCTTGCTGAGGCCTTGTCAAGCTCAGGTGTTACAGCAGGTCTTGCTGTGGAGACCGGTTGGCGGACTGATGTTTGGAGTCCGGCTTGGTGCTACTGCATTGGACAAGTGCGAGGAGCTCGCGGACTGGTTGCGGTCTGTGCTAGGGTGTTTGGCGGACGGGACTTTGTGTCCGCCATGCTCGCACTGGCCCTTGATGGTTTTGGACTTGGTCACACTTGGTGTCAAGTTCATGGTGTCCGCCGTATCCGCCAAGTCCGCTGTGACCGGCGGACTGTTGCTGTTTGCCTTTGGTCGTGGACTTGTGGCGGATTGAGGTGTGAGTCTTGCGGACTGCCTCGGGTTGGTGCGGACTGCCATTGAAGAGGGTGCTGTCCTGAAGCAGTTGGAGCTTTGCGGGCTGGTGCCTTGTCCGCTTAGCTTAGCGGACTGGAGAGGGTTCGTCATTGGTTGCCTTGCTCCTGGCGGTTTTCCTTGGTGACTGGCTAAGTCCTCGCGGACTGAGCGGACAGTCGTTTTGTGTTCGCGCGGGCTGGGGCGGTGTCGCTATCTCATGGGCGGTGACCACACTCCTCACCTGGCCTATAAATAGGACCCCCCTGGCACATCACAGTAACCTAAGTAACGTCGCGCGGATAACTTCAAGGAGCCAGGAGTTTGGCTGTGACTTCGGTCAGTGCTTGGAAGTGTGCGTCTCTGTCTCTGCGGACTCAGCAGGAGGTCGCTCTGCGGCTTGTCAGTTCTGTTTCAACTTTCCCAGCTTCAATAACCTGTCCGCCGGCTTCAGGCGGGTAGGGGAGTTCCTCAGTTCGGGTTCAGCAGGAGGCGAATAACGGTCTGTCCGCGCGGCCTCGCGGTCTCGGCGGACTCCGTGGTATTCGGCGGTTTGCAGCATAGCTTGGGCGAGCTCAGCGGTCTCGGCGGTCTCGGCGACCTCGCGGTCTCGGCGGACTGGAGTGCTGTCCGCCCGGCTGTGTTTGTTCCTTTCTGTTTACAGCTGTAATACTAGCGAAATCATGTCTCGCTATGTATGCCTCGGATTGTAATGAAGTGAATGCATAATAAGATCTTCTTGTGCTTCCATTGTTTTGTTGGGTGCAACCTCTAGTCCTTGGGTTTCCGCAGGTTCAGCGTGCGAACTGGGTAGTTCCGAAGATATTAATTTGGGCGTTTGGGCTATCTTGCTGACCACGTTGAGAAATTTAACAAGGTTATCCAAAGACAACCTTGTAAGGACTACCTTCTGGCCCTACAAGAGGAAGGACTCTGCAGGGCTTGTCAATTAGGCAGCAAACTTAAAACAAGCTTTAAGTCATTAATAAGAGTGATTCACCTAGGATATTGTTCTGTTACACATGGATCTCTTTGGACCCATCACAGTACAAAGCCTAGGAGGGAAATCCTACACTTTAGTAGTTGTAGATGACTTCTCTAGATTCACTTGGGTGTTCTTTCTAAGGAAGAAGTCTGATAACTTTAAGTCTGACAGAGTTTCTCAAATGTATACAGATTGAGTTCAATACTCACATTGCCCTGATTAGAAGTGATCATGGGACAGAGTTTGATTCTCTTCTTATGCAAGAGTTCTGTCAGAGTGAAGGGATCAGGCATACTTTCTCAGCTCCTAGAACTCCTCTGCAAAATGGGGTAGCTGAAAGGAAAAAATAGAACCCTTATTGAATCTGCCACTACATTGTTGTCAGATGCTCACCTTCCTCTATCCTTTTGGGCGAGGGCAGTGAACACCTCCAACTATGTGCTGAATAGAAGTCTGATACATAAACTAAAGGGAAAGACTCCCTATGAATTACTCAAAGGGAAGAAACCTAAAGTTGACTATTTTAGAGTCTTTGGTTGTATTTGCTATATTCATAACAATGACAAGAAATATTTAGCAAAATTTCAAGCCAAAGCTGATGAAGGAGTGTTTTTGGGATACTCCATGATCAGCAAGGCTTATAGGGTCTATAATAAATCATCTTTAAAAATTGAGGAATCTGTTCATATATCTTTTGATGAAACTAACATGTCTTTCAAGGAGAAGATTCCTTCTACCATAGAACCCTTGCAGGAACATTCTCTAGTTGAAGACCTGAACAAGTTACAGGTTACTCAAGAGGATGAAAGCAGTGAAGATGAAGGAAATGCTCAACATTTTGAAGAACAACTTGAAGAGCCAGTTGTTGTACCACAAGAGGAAACAACAACACAGGTTGGTGAATAATCAACACCCCCTGTTGATTTAGTAACATCAAGAGACCATCCAATTTCCCAAATAATTAGAGAAATCTCAGCTGGTGTGCAAACCAGAAATCAGGTCAACCAAAACCTGTTGCACACCTGCTTCCTATCTCAAATTGAAACTCAGTCCATTTAAGATGCAGAGCAAGATCCACACTGGATCATTGCAATGCAAGAGGAGTTGCATCAATTTGAGAGAAACAAAGTATGAGAACTAGTGCCAAAGCCTAAGGATCACTCCATTGTTGGAACAAAATGGGTATTCAGAAACAAATTGGATGATCAAGGAGTAATTATAAGGAACAAGGCAAGGCTAGTTGCTCAGGGATATTCTCAAGAAGAAGGGATAGACTACGACCAGACTTTTGCACCTGTTGCAAGATTGGAAGCCATCAGAATATTCTTAGCTTATGCACCACATAAAGGCTTCAAAGTATATCAGATGGATGTCAAAAGTGCTTTCTTGAATGGAGACATCAAAGAGGAAGTTTATGTCAGACAACCTCCAGGTTTTATTATCTCCAACTTATCCTGATTATGTTTTTAGATTAAACAAAGCATTATATGGTCTCAAGCAAGCTCTAGAGCATGGTATGAGACCCTAGCATGCTTTCTTTTGGAAAATGGTTTTATAAGGGATAGAGTAGACCAAACTCTTTTCATTAGAACCATAAGTCCCATACCCTACTAGTACAAATTTATGTAGACGATATTATTTTTGGTTCTACTGACTCCAAATTATGCAGAAGGTTTTCTAACCTGATGCATTCTAAATTTGAGATGAGTAGCATGGGTGAGCTATCCTTCTTCCTAGGATTGCAAGTCAAACAACATGCTGAAGGCATCTTCATTTCTCAAACCAAGTATGCAAATGAATTGGTTAAGAAATTTGGTATGTCTGACGCATCTTATATGAAAACACCCATGCCTACTAATGTTGCATTGGATGTTGATGAACATGGGAAACATGTTGATCAGACAACATATAGAGTAATGATTGGCTCTTTACTGTATCTTGCAGCTAGTAGACCAGATATAATGTTTGCTACATGTATATGTGCTAGGTTCCAAGTAAGCCCTAGAGAGTCACACCTAACACTAGTAAAGAGGATTCTCAGGTTTGTTAAAAGTTGTCCAAATCTAGGTCTCTGGTATCCAAAAGATTCAGCATTTGATTTAACTTGATTCTCTGATGCTGATTATACTGGATGCAGAATTGACAGGAAAAGCACCAGTGGAACTTGTCAGTTCCTTGGTGACAGACTTGTCTCTTGGTTTTGTAAGAAACAAACATCTGTGTCAACTTCAACTGCTGAAGCTGAATATATGGCTGCAGGCAGTTGTTGTTCACAAATTTTATGGATTCAAAACCAACTCCTAGACTATGGCTACAACTTAGAGAAGTCTAAAATCTTTTGTGACAACACCAGTGCTATTTCTATAGCTCAAAATCCAGTCCTCTATAGTAGGACAAAACACATAGAGATTAGGCATCACTTTTTAAGGGATAATGTTGGAAAGAACAAAATTGAAATACAATATATCCCAACTGATTTACAAAGGGGAGATATTTTCACCAAGCCATTGGATGAAAATAAACACACCTTCTTCCTAAATCAGTTAGGAATGTTAGATGGAGGAAGTCTTTAATAATATCCAAGATTTTGAAAGATTAAAAATTGACCAAGACTAGGCAAACATTCTGATTTTTCTTAGTGTCTAGAATTTTTCTGATCTCTGAACTGCGCTCGACGATTTGCCCCAAGATCGTCGAACGGAGTTCGACGATTTCCGAAATCGTCGAACTGAGTTCAGCGTCTCTCAGATAGTATGAACTATCTCTTCCGGTCAACGATCGTCGAACGGCGCTCGACAATTTTGTTCTCTGAAAGATCATCGAACGGAGCTCGACGCTCTCAAATATCGTCGAACGGAGATCGATGATGTTGAAGACTCTTCAGATTCCTTTAGTCGCCTCGATCGTCGAACTGAGTTCAACGATCTTTCAAATTCTGCGTCGAACCCTAATATAAAACTCATTTTTCGCCGTCGTTCTCCTTTGCGCTTTCGATTTCTCTGCAAGAATTTTCTTTCCCTCCAAACAGTTCTACACTTGGTCGTTTTGTTTGTTGAATTTTTGCAGGTACCCATGGATGTGTCAGTTGCTGTTCTTGCTGCTATGAAGTTTGATGCTGGTTTCGACATTGATATGGAATCATTCAGCACAACTGACCAGGTTTTTCAAGATATTTTGGGATTGTTCAATGACCAGAATCTGACAGCAATAATGAACACAAGGATAAAGCTGGCTTCTGATGAGATAAAGGAATGGGTTTATACTGCTCACAATCAAGATAACTCCACCATTTTTGGGTCTATATCTGGAACTCAGGTACATTTAACCCCAGCAATTCTATCAGAAGTATTTGAATTGAGGAATGAAGAAGATACTGCTGACTTATCTAGAGAAGAGTATTCTGAACTGCTTGCCAGAATGGGTCATTCAGAGGGAAACCCTAGCAAGCTCTTCAAAAGGAACCTTTCTGTAGAATATAGATTCATGGCAGATGTTGTTGGGAAAGTGCTACTGGCTAAGCACTCTGCCCATGATACAATTTCAAGGTATCAGCTCTGCCTCATGGGAGCTCTTGTAGACAGAAAGAATCTGAACTGGGGAGAAATCTTCTTTGACCTCATCAAGAAGAAAATCAACAAAAGTTTTGTTAACTTTGGGAGGATCATTGGAGTGTTTCTGCAGCACAGGTGCCCTGCCTTGCTGGTCTCCTCTGGAATTCATATAAATGCCTCCAAGAGACTGTCTTGTGCCCTCTTTGGAAAGTGGGACAGACAAATCAGCAAGCCCAGCAGGCCCTCCTCCAGTACTCCTTCATGCACAAGGACTCTAAGAGTCACTCCTCCACAGGTCTCTGCCCCTGCAGATGACCTGCATGCTGTTGTTGCCTCTCCTCCTCCTCCTTCAATTCCATCTCTTCCCATACCTTCTACCACACCAACTCCATCCACCATCATCATATCCAGCCCCTCTCCAACATCCACACCATCTCCAGTCCATATCCTACCACCACTAGAAGAACAATTCCACCCACTATTCTCCTACCCTCCACCAGATGTCACCTCATCACCCTCCATTCCATCCTTCACCCTAATTGATGATTCCTTTATGGATGATTCACCATCATCTCCTCCCGAGTTACCCTCATCCTCCACTTCCTTTCAAGACCTCCTACACCAAATCATAGACCAACCAACTTTCACATCATCTATCTCCATCCCTCTATCCTCCATTTCCACCTTACCAACACCTCAGCCATCCCTTCCACCATTCTCCAGCTCTCCTCTACCAGAACCATCAGCTGCTCCTATCTCTTCTCCCTCTGCTCCAGCCCTTGAGCAAGTAGACCTCCCAGCCCTTGCTGACAGGCTGTATGAGTTGCTTGCCCCCAGGCTCTCTCTGCTGTTGGAGACCTCCTTGGCTCCACTACACCTGTCAGTAGCAGCTCTCTCTGCCAGGCTCTCTTCCCTCTTCCCTCTTCCCTCAGGCAGCTCCTACAGCAGTGTGCCTTGATCCAGACTTCTCTGAATCTAGGCAGGGGGAGATGCCATATGAAGTGAGTCTTCATGCTGCTGCTGTTGCTGCTGCTGCTTCTGTGACTGCTTCTATGAGCCTGTCTGCTGCTGCTGCTGTCTTTGCTGCTTCTTCAGCCCCTCCTCTTGCTGCTGTTGCTGTGCCTCAAGCACAAGTTCCTCCTACTGCAATCCTTGCAATATACCTCAGGTCTTTGCTTTCATCTTTTGATCAGTTTTACTTCAGCTGTCTGCCAGAGGTCAATGCTGGCCAGCCTCCAGAGGATCTATCCAAGGAACTTGTGTCATTTTCTTGCTGTGACCCAAGCATTATCACCTCCTTTGTCAACTCAGTATTTGCTGCTGCTGAAAATGTTGATGCTGCTGCTTCTTCTGAAGATAGTATTATTGTTGCTTCTGCTATTGTTGCCCCTACTGCTGCTGAAGTTTCTGTTCTTACTGTTGAATCAATTTCCAAGGAAATTTTTATGTCAGAGGCACCTGAATTTGAGCCTTCTGCAGTATTTGATGATATTCCTTCTGTTTCTGCTGTTGTTAGTGAAGTTGTTGCTGCTGTCACCTCTCCAGAGCCCATAGTTACTGCTGCTGTTGTTACTGCTTCTACTACACCTGCTGCTACAACCTCTGCCTCATCTGCTTCTGTACAGCTCAAGAAGGACTTGATGAAGAAAATTGATGCTCTTTATGATGACCAGAGTTCTGAAAGTGATGAATTTAGAACAGACTCTGATGACTCTTCTGCTACCATTTCTAGGAAAAGAAAAGCATGGAGCAAAGCTATGAAGAGGGTACCTCCTGCCAAAGTTAAGGATAACAATGATATCCCATATTACATTCTACATGACTTCCCTATTACTGAGCACTGGATGCAGTACTCCAAGAATCAGCTGAAGGCAATGAAGAAGAAGAGAAAATATGAGAAGGGTTCCTCCCAGTTTCAACACTCTCATCCTCCTCCACCACCTCCTCCTGATGCAGGTGCAGGTGGAAGCTCTGCAGCTCAACCCCCAGCCAGAAGTTAGGCCCCCTATCAGCCTCATGCCAGATCTTACAATAGGGGAAGCCAATCCAGGGGATCTCAATCTAGGAGAGGAGGATACAGAGGAAATCAAAGAGATCTTCAAGTCTACTCCAAAGGGTACTCAAGGCAACACCCATATTCCAGGGAAAGACAAATGTCAACTGATACAACATCTGGTCCTTTCCCTTATAAGTTGAAAGAAACTGTGTCTGTCAGGCCTTCTCAAGACAATCCCTCTAACAGATATGAGCCACCTGTGCCTTTTGAGGATCCTGAGAACAATCCAGCTGCTTGGACTGCCAGATTAAAGGAACTAGCTGCACTGGATCAGATTAAAAAGGCTAGAGAGCAAGGAAAAGTTTTTCCAACATTTCAACAATGTCTGAACAGAGACAGAAAGAGCTAGAGAGATATGCTTCAAGTAAATTCTTTGATTCTGACAGGTATATGGAATTACATCCTGAAGCTGTAGTTCCCAGGCCTAAAAAGCAAACATATTTGGGTGCAGCAGATGATACCAGATCAAACAAAAAAGCCCTCAATCCTAACAGAGAGATTAAACTGGTTAAGGGCAAAGAGAAGAAATGATATTGTAAGGTGACATTCTCTGTGATTTCTGATTACTATCAGGATGCTATATATCTCTGTGATTCTGCTATGTCTAGCTTGTTGTTTTTCTGTTTTACTGATTGTATGTTGTTATTTAAATTTTTCCAAAGTTTGTAAATAGTAATCCTAACCCAAATAGGGGGAGATTGTTGGAACACCCTATTACTAATTTGGGTCAGGATCACTATGTCTCTAGGAAACCTTTGCTTGACCTCCTGTATAGCTCAATAGGTCAATTAGAATTGAGTCTAAGTGTTAGTAGTCTAGGTTTGGAAGCTGCCCTCAAGACCAGGATTTTCTGTTTGGAGACTAAGTCATATCGTCGAACTCAGCACGACGATTCGTCGAACTCCGATCGACGATCGTCTAGCTCAACTTCGACAGATCGTCGAACTCCATTCGACGATCGCTGAGCTCAACTTCATTATATCGTCGAACTCAGTTCGACGATCGGTGAGCTCAGGTCGACGATTTTGACTCTGCTTTGGATCTTTATCTCTGAGCTCAGTTCGACGATCTTTGAGCACAGATCGACGATATTTTGCTGCTATATATTTCCAGATCGCTGAGCTCAGCTCGACGATAGCAGAGCTCAGTTCGACGATTTCAGATAACTTCAAGGATGTTTCTAGATTCAATTTCAAATCAGTTGAGGAGTTATTCTGCAATTAATTCAGAGATTTCCTAGCCATTTTCATTCATTTCTGGACCAAGTTTCAAGGGATTTCTCAAGGAATATTTCTGTGGACCTTCCTCCAGAAGAGATTGTGCAATTAAGGATGCAATTAATGCAGGCCAACGGCTATACTTGAAAGAGAATGTTATTCTATTCTGTATCAGAGAATAAAAGAGAAGATTTTTGAATCTCACATAGAATACAGAGAGAGACACACAGATTACAGAGAGACATTCAAAAATATTCTGTCTCAAGGAATTCTCAAGAACACTCATCCAAAGAGATCAATCTTTTTCAGAAATCTTCAGATCTCTTTAGTTTCAAAGTGTTCAAGGCCAACATATTTCAAGACTCCAGACATCCAACATTTCAGTCATTGCTGAAATCATCTATTGCTGGAGTTCAATCTTTGAAGGCCTATCACCCTCAGCAAAGCTTTTCTTCCTGAAGATCTCAAGCATTCAGGGGGAGCTTTGACATCAACAATCCACATAGTCTTCTCAGTTGTTTGAGAAAGAGAAGACCTCCATCACTCTCTCACCCCCTCTCTGTAAAGGGTTTCTCAAACTCCCTTCAAAAGTTTGAGCTTGGTTTTTGAGCACCTTGTCAAAAGCTCATTGGTGGCAAGACACCTAATCAAAAAATCTGCTTTGGTTTTTGAGCACCTTATCAAAAGCTCATTGGTGCCCAGGACACCTGATCAACTCATACTGCAGTGGATTCCTACCTAGGGTGGTAGAAGAGTGGATGTACCCGAGTTTAGGGGAACCACTATATTTCCTTGTGTCTTCTGGTTTTGCTTGTTTTTATGTTTGTTTATGGCCTTGATTATTCTGTGATTAGCTTTTGGATAGTTTAGTTCTGTGATCAGATTTTTTATTGCTTCCCTGCTCACTCTTATTACAACAATTGTTGTAAAAAGTTTCAAAGCACCATATACTCTATTCACCCACCCTCTAGAGCATATCAGATCTAGCTGCACTTTCAAGGGAAATCTACACTTTTATGATTGTTTATAATTTCTCTAGGTTCACATGGGTGTTCTATCTTAAACAATAGTCAAATACCGTAGAAATATTCACCAACTTTGTCAAGCAAATCCAGAATGAAATGGACAGTTTTGCTATCAAAATCAGAAGTGACCATAAAAATGAATTTCAATTAGGAGTGATGACCAAGTTATGTGAAAGACTTGATATCTTTCAAGAGTTTTCCTCTCTTAGAACTTCTCGACAAAATGAAGTTGCAGAGAGAAAGAATAAAACCCTTATTGAAGCTTGTAGAACTATGTTGAGTGACTGCTCACTCCTAGAATATTTCTAGGATGAGGTTGTCAACATAGCTTGTCATGTATAAAACAAGAATTATAATAAGACTCCCTATGAGCTTGTGAAAGGAAAAAAATAACCTTAGCCTACTTCAAAATCTTTGGAAGTAAGTGATACATGTTAAACAATGAAAAGAACTATCTAACTAAGTTTGCTGAAAAGGACTTTGAGGGAAATTTTGTTGGATATAACTCCCATAATAGAGCTTGCAGAATATATAATAAAAAGATCAAAGTTGTATAAGAATCAATTTATGTTTTATTTAATGAGACCAGCCTAATTTATATAGGTTGGCCTAGTTCTTCTAGTGCTACAGGTATAGAGCGAAGGTTGGAAAAGGTATCAATCAATGAGCAGAAAGTGGGAAGTGATGCAAGTTACACTGAAAGCTCCTTGTACATTAAAAACAAGAATATTAAAAGCACGTTCATGATGAAAATAATTTCCGAACTACTTCCTTAAGAAAACTGTATTTTCTAATCACAGACAAGAATCATAGGGTGAAGGTTGTTCAAAATAAAAATTTCTTTAAACCAATTAAAAGAAATGTGAACAAAAACTCTAACATTAGAACAACAGGCAACTGATA
The DNA here is from genome assembly GCA_039583875.1 of Platanthera guangdongensis. Taxonomy (NCBI): domain Eukaryota; kingdom Viridiplantae; phylum Streptophyta; class Magnoliopsida; order Asparagales; family Orchidaceae; genus Platanthera; species Platanthera guangdongensis. Next base: position 306,075 of record JBBWWR010000210.1, on the reverse strand, counting down.
ATCACAAATGCTTTTTTTTATTTCAATCAATGATTCTCGGAAAATGAGAATGAAAAAGGGAAAATTCATATACAAACCTCCTAAATATAATTTATAATTTACCTGTATAAAATACAGGTAAATTATTAGGTTTAATGTCTCGATGCAAAAAAGATTTTTAATGAATAAATTCCACTCCGTTGATCTGGAAAAAAATTATTAGTCAAACAACATGAATAAATTTCAATAAGCAGTTCAAATAGCTGATCCAAATGATACCATCTGGTCTGCAAGCATCAAAACCATTTTTAGAGACACCTTTCAGCTATAAAAGTTAAAAAGATCTTCAAGACCTGGCCCAATAAATCCATCACCAGCACATTGTACTCTCCTTCAACACCAAACCATCTAATGTTTGGAATTCCAGCTGCAAGATCAGCAAAAAATTATGAAAATCCTTCAAGATGCTAAATAATTTCATAAGCATGCAAAAAATAAAAGTGAAATCAAGTACTTCCTCCTTGCAGGATCCTATAAAACTTCTATTCATACAGTAATTCAGGATGTTTTGTCTTAACATTTTCCTTACAGAGATATGTTAAAAGCTATTCAATATAGGAAATAACTGCAATCTGGCATGTTTTAAAAAAAGTAAGCATTATCACATAATGAAGCATATCAACAAACATTGTCCTATTTTTAAACAAATATTTTAAAATAATGATGAGTTATAATAATGTAAAAACAAAGAGAGGGATCTAAAATTTTCTAATATTAAATTATTTACAAAGGCAAGACAGATTATACATTCCAAGTAACAAACCAAATAAACAACGAAGTGTAGATTAGGATTTTAGCTAACAATGGGGGAAGAAATCCTCTTTAAATGAACAAAAAAAAAACAAATCCAATATCAAATACTGAGTTAATTCTCCTAGTGGCACAGATTGAGCATAAAATACAGTAAGCAAGTCAAACATAATTGCAATAACTATATAATTTAATAAGTGCTTATCTAGTTAAAGTATTCATCTAGTGATGTATTATTTGACATAACCTAATTAATCGGGAGTGAAATTTGCAAGAACTACAAAATCTAAATATAGGCTTATGATATTGGAATTATTCACCCACTGACAAATAATTCTAGATATAATCATAATTATTATTCATCAAAAGGCACAGTCTTAGAAGAGGCAATTTGATGAAGTTTCAAAAGGAAGATTCATTGGAGCTAAATTCGATGCTAATTAGCAATAAATTATCCAATTTTTCTGATTTCCCTTACTAAATAACATTTTTCTTGTAGTGATTACACAACGTAGAGAGAGAGAGAGAGAGAGAGAGAGAGAGAGTTTGTGTGAGCGAGTGTCTGTGTGTGTGTGGGTCTGTTTGTGTGTGTGAGCATGTATGTATTTGTGTTTGTGTGTGTGACTGTGTGTCTGTGTGTCTGACTTTGTTTGTATCTGTGTGTCTGTGTGTTTGTGTGTGTGTCTATGTGTATTTGTGGTTGTTTGATTCTATGTCTATGTATATGTATCTATGCGGCTGTGTGTATGTGTCTGAGTTTGTGTCAATCTGTGTTTGTGTCTGTGTCTGCGTCTATGTGTTTGTTTTTCTGTGTTATCTTTCAGTTTCTATGTTCGTGTCTGTGTCTGTGTCTATCTATGCCTATGTGTGTCTTTCTGTGTGTGCGTGTGTCTGCGTGTGTGGCAATGTATGTTCATGTATATGTTAGGTTGTGTCTGTCTATGTTTGTTCCTGTGTGTATTTGCATGTATCTGTGTTTATGTGTTTCTACGTGTGCGTCTGTGTGTGTTTGTGTTTGTTTTGTGTCTGTGTGTGTCTGTGTATGTGTGTGTGTGTGTGTGATTCCAAATGGAAAACAGAAGAGTAATTTTCTGTGAGCCTTAGTGTGTGTGTGTGTTTCTTTGTGTGTGTGTGTGTGTGTTTCTTTGTGTTTGTGTGTTTGTGCGTGTTTGTGTGTGTCTGTGCTGTGTATGTGTGTTTGTGGGTGTGTGTTTTTATGTGCGTGTGTGTGTGTGTGTATTTATGTGTGTGTGTGTGTATTTATGTGTTTGTGTGTGTGTGTCTTTATGTATGTGTGTGTGTGTGTATGTGTGTGTTTGTGTCTGTGTGTGTCTGTGTATGTGTGTCGATATGTGTTTATATGTGTCTGTGCTTGTGTGAGTCTGTGTCGGTGTCAATATGTCTAAGTATCTATGTGTGTCTATGTTTGTGTCTATGTTTGTGTTGATCTGTGTTTATGTTTGTGTTTATGTTTGTGTTTATGTTTGTGTCTACGTTTGTGTGTCAGTGTCTATATTTGTGCGTATATGTCTTTTAGTGTTTGTGTCCATGTCTTTGTTTGTGTCTGTGTCTATGTGTGTCTTTTTATGTTTGTGTTTGTGTTTGTGTCTGTGTTTGTGTTTTTGTGTCTGTTTGTGTCTGTATTTGTTTGTGTTTGTTTTTGTGTGTGTCTGTCTGTGTCTGTCTGTGTATGTGTGAGTGTCTGCATCTGTGTGTGTGTGTGTGTGTGTGCGCGCGCGTGTGATTATATATATAACTGAATGAAATTTAACATTAGTTACTATTATAATTAATTTAATTAACATAAACATTAATACCCCAGCAACGATGGTACCTCTGTGTTGGGGTCAAGCCCCTAAATTGAACACCGATGGTTTGCTTAGGGGGAATTTCTTCCATGAACACTGTTTTCGGCGAGTATCGAGACCGATACTCGCCGAAATATTGCTCATGAATAGTGATTCGGTGGATATCGCCCTTTGCCCGATTCGCTGGAATTTGCCTGCAATAATTGTAGAATTCGGCCATTTCTTATCAGCGGTTCTGTGAACCGGTTTGGCTGCCTGCAGCGGTTCGGGTGGACCTATATTACCGGGGTGTTATGGCTAATCCACTGTGTGACACCCAATAACTTGGCATCGTCATTTTGCGGCAGAGAAGAAGGAGTTGTGCGTCGGTCTTCTTGTCGGAGGCATGCGGTTGCTGACATCTCTAGTTTCATCGGAGGCATGCGGCGGCTGTGAAGGAATCATGTGACGGCTGTAGCATGGGCTTGCGGCAGATTCGTCAGAGAAGTCCTTCACTATGCTAGGAGAGGTTTCTCTCGGGCTTGTTTCTTCGTGTGGAGATTTTTAACTCAATCGGAAATTTCCTTATTGAAGAGAGGTTGTTTTTACCTCAATGTGTTGAGGGTTGTTCTTCCTCGGTTTCAGAAGGATCATTTTTTGGTTTTGAGGGGATTCGGTTGTGAATCCGGAGAGGGAACTAGGTTGGGCAAACCTAGTGTTTTTGTAATCCATTATTATTATAGCGGATTATTTGTGTTCGCTGCCCCGTGGTTTTTCCCCTATTGTTGTGAGAGGGTTTCCATGTAAATCTCTGTGTGTTGTTTTTCTTTTCTTTTCTTGCTGAACTTGCTTGGATACGGGTTTGCACGAAGGGGATCGTTTCCCTACAAGTGGTATCAGAGGGAGGTTCTAGCCATTGTGAATTTCGGGCTTGTAATTAAGTGCAGTAGGTGACGACCATTGGTCCGCTCCATATTCTCTCTATTACATTCTTTGAGATTATTGGCTATTCCATGTGCATATGGATCAAGCGAGGATGATCAGCATGAATGGAAAGAACTAGATTATCTGGAAGCCGAGGATTAAGGATCTCTTGTTTGGATGACGATGGACAGGAAGGCAGTTTGGTTTATTCGTTAGTGGCTAGATGATTCTGTCTTCCATCATGTATCTACAGAGACATCCGCCCAGTCTTTGTGGAAAAAGCTGGAAGCATTGTATGAATGGAAGAAAGCAGGTAATAAGGCTTTCTTGATCAGGAAGCTAGTGAATCTCAAGTATAGAGAAGGTTCTCAGATGATAGAGCATCTGAACCTTGCCCAGAGCATCATCAATCAGTTAGAAATCATGAAGATCACCCTGGGTGACGAGCTTCAGGCCTTGATGGTCCTTAGTTCTTTACCAGAGGGTTGGGAGACTCTTGTAGTATCATTGAGCAATTCAACACCAGATGGTGTTGTGTCAATGGAGATGGTGACGAGTAGTCTGTTGAATGAGAAGCTGAGAAGGAAGGATTCTGGAACTCCTACATCAGATGCCCTACTCATGGAAGTTAGAGGTCGGCATCAGGTGAAGGAGGGGAAACCAAGGTGCAACTCCAAAAGCAAGTTCAGGCCCAAATACAAGAAGGAGTTTGAGTGCTACTACTGCAAGATGAAGGGCCACATCAAGAAGGATTGTTTCAAGTGGAAGATAGATCAGAAGGGGAAGGGGAAAGAAGGAGAGTCCAGTGGCAACATGGGAGAAGCCTCAATTGTGGAAGTGGAGACTCAATGTTTGCATTGCAGCGAGACTGCATGGCAGGAGTGTGTTGACACTGACTGTTGGGTGTTATATCCATAATAACCCAGATTTGGTGAAGTCCCACTTTTACTAAGATGAATTAAGTTGTATTTGATGTCTTGTTTGAGTTATGTGTTTGCAGGACTCTATTGCCAAGTGTATACCAATGTCACTCTACAATGGGTCATCAAACATAGGACCATACACTGTAATCGCTCATTGTGTGATCCATGGTGTTGACTCATGTGTAGCTTATTTATTGGGATACACTTCATTTTCAAGCACTAGGACTGCTTGGAGAAAGAAATGTTGCTGAATTTATTGAAGAATAGAAAATTTTGTTGAAGAAATTTTTGTTAAGTCTTTTACTCGAGTAGTAGCTTATATACTCGAGTGAAATACTTAGTCATTAATCGAGTAAGTATATATGTACTCGAGTAAGGGAATTAGCTCTCGAGTAGTCAAAATATAACACTCGAGTAGCCAAGTCAATTACTCGAGTAGATCATCTCTTATTCTCGAGTTAACAGAATTTCCTCTCTGAAAACTTTTCCAAGTCTTTTGCTCGAGTAGCCATATTAGTACTCGAGTAGATTTGTCTTTTATCTCGAGTTACAGAAGACATGATTTTGTGTTGTTTTACTTCACTCGAGTAGTCAAGATCATGTACTCGAGTATTAATTAGTTTATCAACTACTCGAGTAGTTCAGGTTTAATACTCGAGTTATAAGATTTTCAACTCTCCGAATTTTTCTAAGTCCTTTACTCGAGTAGTAGTTTTTATATACTCGAGTAGTTTATCTCCTCTCGAGTAGTCCAGTTTCAGTACTCGAGTATCCTGTATTCTTCTCCCAGAAATTTTTCTAAGTCTTTGACTCGAGTAGTTCTTCTACCTCTCGAGTAATATATTCAGTACTCAAGTAGACTATTTCTACCACTCAAGTAGTTCAACTCCACGTCTTGAGTAATTATATTAGCACTCGATTAAATCATTTTGTACTCGAGTAATTACTCATTCTTTCTGAATTTTTCTCCAAGTCTTCTACTCGAGTAGTCTCAGTCTATTCTCTCGAGTATTGTTATTAAGTACTCGAGTAGGTAACATTTTACTCGAGTAAAACAGTCGGATTTTTCCAGAAAATTGCTAAGTCTAGATTTGACGGGAATTTCAAATGTTATGACGTGATTTGTCCGTGTGTACGTCATTAAGGCTAATTATGACCATTCGGGAGATCTTATATAAGTGTTGAAGCCAAAAATGACCTCAACGGGAGTTCAAAATATGGGTGCAGCCGACACCTACTTCTCTCAAGCCTCAACCCTCGACCAGATTCAAAGGTCCCTGGACTGACCCAAAGCCTCAGCAGGAAGGTCGCACCTCACACCCGGAAGATCTCTGAGAGCTTCCCCTCCAAAGGCAAATGCTGTGCTAGGAGCTACTCAGAAAGCACTGGAAGTTCGAAGATAATGAAAGCCCGCTTTCCAAAGAGCTCTTATGGGTCTATTTATAGACTTTGCTGACCTGAGATTACTGAAATGCCCTTGGTTGATCTGCCAATAGCCAAATCCCGCGGTTTATCCTGAGGGTATAGGGGTAATTTTACCTAAGGGCAATTAGGTCATTTTACACAAGGCCATGGGCCCCACTCGGCGAGAGCTCTGAGCCGAGAGACTTCTGTCCAGAGCCCGGCGCAAGAGTTGTCGCATGCTTATAGGCGAGAGCTCCTTTGAGATTGGAGCTTGGCGCAAGCCCAAGTGTTCCCGCGTTGGCTGCGTTCGACGATCTTGGCCTGTCAATTTCCGTTCGATGATTTGGCTGCACCCGACGATCTGGGTTCGACGATCGTCGAGCACGGGGAGCTTTGTAGGCGAGGGAGCTTGGCTCTAGCGCAAGCGTTCCCGCCTACCTTGGCAAGATCTTCTTTAGGGCGAGAACTCCTCTGGCTAGCCTAATTGTGACTGTTGGTGCCTCCTGGTCTGACTCAGCGAATATGGGGTTGTACACAATCCCGCTCTTTTTGAGCTAGCTCTGCGCTCGAAAAGACACATCCAACCCATAAATATTCGCTGAGCACGTGTCAACATCAGGGAATCTTTCGGTGGGCCGTACGGAGGCTATAAATATGTGTGCTGATAGATGGCCATAATTCTGCCCTCGAATCGTCATTCTTCGCCTGTGTTCTCACCTCCTCACGCGATGCCTTCCATGCGCACCGACAAACCGCTTCTGCAGGATATCCAAGACCGCATTGATGCGGCACAGGCGCGAGCCAAGGCTAATACTGCCTTGGTTTCCCCCTGGTTGGCGAGAAAGTCATCAGCTGCCGAGCCTTCTCAGCCCAAGAAGAAAAAGAAGAAGGCGACATCGGTCCAGCGAGATCTGCCCCATGAAAACAGGAGCCCGCCCACCCCGACCCCAAGCCGTGCGGATGATCCCTCTCCGCAGAAGGTATGTCTGATTCTCTAATCATTAAATCCACTAGTTACTTTGTAGCTGACGCGATACTTCTCACAGGAAATGGTTCCCGACATCGCCAGGTCCCCGCGGGAAACCTTAGACCCATCATCTCGCCCCCTTAAGGACCAACCCCGGGTCTCGGAGGTGGCTCCTCCGCCTGACCCGAGAACTGCAGGTAACTTTTCCATTCTCACTCTTAACTCACATCTCAGAACGCTGAATTGTCTTCCCACAGCGCCAGCTTCCGCCCAGCCGGGTCTCGCTACCCAGGAGAACAAAGAAAGAGCTGCAAATCAGCCTGCCCTCGCAGTTGATTCCCCCATACCGGCGGCAGGAATGGCTGCTGAATCTTCCGCGGCTCCCCAGGATGCCAGCCATCCCACGGGAGTGGATAACTCCCCCTGCTTCCGGCCAAGCCGGGATCACCACTCGCACAATCTTCCCCCCGAGAAAAGGGAAGCCGATCCACTTACTCTTTGGAACTGAGGGGGGGGGGGGCTGGCCTTCTCGCCTGCCATAGACCGGGGGTTTTCGCCATACTGCAGGTATGCGATATGTCCACAACGGTCTCGCTTAACTCTCGCCCTAATCGTGGAAATCTTTTGTCAGGGGATCTGGGCTCGCGGTCGGGAGCTGATGGAGAGGATGAAGAAGATGAAGAAGACGAAGACAGAGAGATGGAGGAGATGGAGGAGATCTTGACCAGTGCCGGGAGCGCTAAAAGACGGGGGAAGAAGGTTGCCTCTGTCCTGTCGAAGCTTATCCGGGGGGAGCGGGCCCACGACTCCGTGGCGAGAGAGTTTCATCAGTTGGTGGAGAAGAGGCTGGGGGCTCTGGAGCGGGATTACTTCATTGGCGAGACGGATCGATCAGGTGGGCCTACCGCGGGGTCTTCTCCCGAAAGGTGCATCGCGCGGATCCGAGACCTGTCTTGCCGGATCAACCTAGGATGCACCGTCTTGTCGTCCTACTTCAACCCGCAGGCGCCACTGAGGACCAGGCAGCAGGAGCGAGGGTGATGGCGTTGGGAACCCTACTGACTGGCGAGACCTCGCCCTTCCTTGCCCCCGGCCTTCCCCTTCTCCAATGTACCCTGTTAATTTTGTGTCTAACTGATAATTTTGCTATTATTGTGGTTTTCTATTCAGCTCTCGCTTGGCGAGAGTAATAATCATTTCTGTTATTATTATTGCTTCCTGTTTAGACCTTGCTTGGCGAGCGTAACCTGACCTCCTGTTTATTTTCATTTTGTATTTAGCTCTCGCACTAATCACCTGTCAGTCAGTCACTGTCAGACTCGGGCTGGAAAACGAAGCGCCGCCGACTTATGGCGTCATGGCTGTACCCCCGCCTCCTTTTTGAAAACAGTCATGATGATCACTTTTTTCTATAAATAGAGAAGTTCACCTACCATATTCATTTCTCCGACCCAAGTCTTCTCTTTTCCCTTGTCGCTTTCGCAGCTTGCCAAAAGCTCTCGCTTGCTTTCGCCTCCTCTTCCCATTCTCGCCCAGTTCTCGCTCTCGCCTCCCTCCTAAAGACCTCGCCTACAACTTCAACACTATGCCGGGCGGAAGCGAGGGACGTTCAAATTGCGCGGAAGCCTTCCAGAAGCACATGTTTCCCTCCTGCACCCTTACCATGGACGAGTTCAACCTCACCCAAACTCACTACGTTCCCGCCGTCTTCACCGCGTGGAACCCCGGTAACCATGATAAGGTAAATAGCGCGGCGTAGGGGGATCCCGCCATCCCCCTTGAGCACTTTGAGGTGGGCTTCCGCCTCCCACTGTGGCCCGAGATGCGCCAGGCCCTCCGGTATTACGGAGTGGTTCCCGCATAATTGAATCCAAACTTGGTCGCGATCTTGGTGGGCTTCATTTGCTACATGCGATCCGAGAGGATCGAGTTCAGCATTCCAATATTCCGGAAACTGTTCACCTTCCACGCCAAAGGAGGGGTGGTCTTCTTTTCATGGCAGCTGCTCAAGACCATCGGTCTCGCCAACAAAGACCACCACTGGGGCAAGAGGTTTATCTTCGTTTCTGGTGATTTCGGGAACGTGCCTCTCGCGCCCATTCAATATGAGGACGCCGCTTACAAGCCACCCTCCTTGGGCTCGCGCGAGAGCGCCCTCCTTGAGTTCTTCGGAACCAAGGACTTCGACATCCTCTTCCTCCGACGAGACGTCGATTCACTCCTCCCCGTGACTCCGGGCGAAGGTAAGGTCTCGCCTTTGTCTCTCTATTCCCCTCCATTTTAAGGTTAGAACTGAGTGTTGTCGCTTTCGCAGGAGAGCGTGAGATCCCCCTACACCAACCCTTTGACGAGGCTCACGCTGCCGGGAGCCAATCTGTGAAAGACCCGCTGGCTCTCACAAAGGCCGCGGCGCAAGCTTGCCAGGACGAGTCGGCCCCGCCTCCTTCAACCGGCACAGGGAAGCGAAAGCCTGGCGTCCCTCTGCCCCCACCGATCAAGAGGCCCAAGATAACTGACGCCGAGAAGGGTAAAGCCGTTGTGGTGACGCCCTCTCAACCTCTCGCTACGGGCCGCTCTTTTAAGAGATCCTGCAGGTCGTCAGCGAGATTGCGGCCACCAGAGGTGGTGCTGAGGCCCCTGCCGAGAACCCCCTGGCTCCTGGTGGAGCAGATGGCGAGGGAGCAGCCGCCGGGACCTCCGGCCAGTCTCCGCCTAGAGAGGTGTCGCGGGGCCACCGCAATTTTGGTCTCGGCATGAAGTGCCTAGATGCGGAAAACAAGCCTCTGCTACAGTGGGACCCCGACATCAACAAGGTCTCAATCTCATCTCTTCTCCCCAGCTGGGCGGAGCGAGATGAGGTCACCAGCAAGGCCTTCGCCTTGGGCTACTGCCTCTACAACCAGGAGAATGCTAGCGTCTATGACAGGATGACCACCAGGTTGCTGGCTTATGATTCCACCCGCGCTCAGATGCGCTGGATGGAGCTTGCGCACATGTGTGCTCGCCGGAGCATCACCATCGACCGCAACTTCCAGGAAATGTTCAAGTCCAGGGAGGGTGCGTTGGCTGAGGCGGCTTCCTTGAACAAGGAGCTAGAAGACGCCAAGCAACAGCTATCTTCTCGCAGGGCAGAAGAGGTAAGCGAGACCTTTCTCGGCACTCGCTCTCGCCACTACATATTTCAACTTTATTCTTTTACTTTCATGCTAACTTCTCGCTATACAGGATTCCGCTCAAGCTGCGGCGCTTCACGTGGAGCTGGCCCAGGCGCGATACGAGAACGTCCTGTTGAGGTACCAGATCCAGTGCCTGGAGGCAAATGTGCCCCCTCTCATGGACGAAAGGTTGAAGAGCCGCTACTACTCCGTCTATGACGTCGACAAGCTCCTCCAGGCCAATGCTCAAGCCACCGTTAAGCTGACCTTGGAGACGCTGCGGGATGTCGGCTGCTTGGACAGGAGGGGCAAGACCATTACCGCCCAACAGCTCGTCCCCTGGCTCTTCGAGCCTGTCCCAAAGCCCCCAAGCACGCCTGATTCCCCGCCCTCGGATTGAAAGTCCACCCAGTGTCAGCTATGTGCACCTATGGGGGGGGGGGAATAGGTGACGTGTAGCGCTTTTGCGGAATTTACGAATGTACCTGCACAATAAAATTAAAAAGCACAGCACACAGAATACACAGGCAATTTATAGTGGTTCCCCGACTTGGGTACATCCACTTTCCCCCTTCGACCTATCTCCCAACAAGGGACGACTCGGTCTCTTCTCCAACAGGATTGAAATCCAATCCCTGCACTATCGGAAGGAACCCTTCCACACGTGAGAGTCAACACTCCCACAAAACGGGTTGCACCCAACCCTTACAACACGGAACAATCGTTCCTTTACAACAAAAGTAAATATAGAATGTACACGAGATACAAACTTCGTTTGGAGACTTCGGTGTTCCTCTTCGTTCGACGACGTGTTCGTGAAGTCAACGAAGAGTCTACAACCTTGGTCTCTCTTGGAGAGGATCTCCCCGGAACCGGCGGCGGCAACACGAGCGGCGGCTAGCTTCGGGATCGGCGGCTATGATGATGAGCGGCTGCTGAACTTGGAGATCCAAACTTCGTAGCGAAGCTAGCTTGGTCTTCCAACGGTCACACGAGGATCGGTCGTCTCGATCGATTCGGACGGGGGAGTTTTTCCCGGTCAACAAATCGAGAGATAAGAGATCTCTGGATAGACACGTGAGACTCAAGCTTTGCTAAGCTTCTATCGCCGGAGATCACGAAGGATTCCCGATTGTTGACGGTGACCAACTTGCCCGAGCGCGACGGCGGCGGCGGAGTGGAATCGCGATTTTAGGGTTACGACGCGGCTCGGTTTCTGATTCTCTTCTTTTTACTGTTCAAAATACCCATGTATTTATACACCGTAGCTAACTCCAATATGACCGTTTGTGGGACCCACAATAGAAATCCCTAAATCCCGGTCCAAAAAATTGACAGCTGCAGAATCTGGTTCAGGAAGATCCCGAGAAATCGCTAAGTGAAAATCGGCGAGAATCGCAGGTGATTCTCGACGAATCGGCGAGAATCACCAAGTGATTCTCGACGATTCGTCGAGAATCGCTAGTGATTCTCGCCGAATCACTTATTGATTCTCAGCGATTTTCACTTGGTATCCATGATCTGCTTAACCACTGGTTCGGCGAGAATCACTAGTGATTCTCGCCGAATCTTACTTGGCACTGTTTTGAGGTAGCCAGAAGGGGTCGGCGAGAATCACTAGTGATTCTCGTCGATTCGGCGAGAATCACTAGTGATTCTCGCCGAATCGGCGAGAATCACTAGTGATTCTCGCCGAATCGGCGAGAATCACTTGGTGATTCTCGTCGAATTTTCCTTGGACGAATTTTCGTCTTCCACTCAGGAGCTGCTCCTTGACCCATCCATGCTCCTTATCTTCTCTTGCATATGAACGGCCCTGTACTTGAAAGTAAGTGCACTCCAATAGAGAGAGTACACGTAGGACAACACACTGATCTGTTCAACGAGGGATTACGTCTTGCAGACCCGTGTATATTGACCTACTGCACCCTGACATTGGTGTGCACTTAGCATGGAGGAGCTGCAAGTACAACTTAAGATGTTTCATCAAATACATTGTGAATTCATCTTAGCTTGACAGGTGGCTTCCTCAAATCCAGGTAATTGTGGATACAATACCCAACAATCTCCCCCTATTTGACGAAGCCAAAACCCTACTAGCTAAGATGAATAACACCTATCAAATAATAAACATAGCATTCAGAAATTAAACATGCAGCACAAGAGAATATATGCAACCAGATCAGGACTTGAGTCATTCACAAATTCAAATATATATACCAATATATATATATATACACATATAATCTCAGAATTGTTCATATGATAACAATAATCATTAAATGTTCTTAAGACAAAGTGACAAGCTATAGGTTATTGACTATTTTTCCTTAGCTAAGTCACCCTTATGATTTTGAGCCGAGTACTTCTTGCTTTGCCTCTCCATGTATTCTTTGGGCTTCGGGTAATACCTAGGAGGAGGAACTTTATCTGCATCCTTGTTGTTTCTGAAAAAGATGTTGCGTTTCGCTTCAAACGTTTTGTGCGTTTCCCACTCATACTGGCTATATACTTCATTTCGATTGATCTCTCCTCTTTCTTGCAGCCAGAAGGTGTCTAAGATGATGTTCCTTGAAACTGGACTCCATTTTTCGTTTCGTACGTCCTCCTCACTCATTCTGATCCTCTTTTCAGCTGGTGTCTCCTTGGAGGTCCCTTCCTGAGCTTTTCTCTTGGCCTTGGCTTTTGCTAGGGCCTCTTGATCAAACATGCTCCTCAGTTTAGCTTTGGAGAGAGCCCTAGCATCAGCTTCACTTATGGGAACATCTGCAGTACTTGCACTTATTCCCTCAGCGGCCATAGATGTCTCAGGAGGATGAATAACTGCAGGATTTCAGCCAGGGGATGTCTAACGCCTGGTGGAGCATCCACCGGCAGCTTTCATAGACGTACTTGTTTGACTGTTCGAAGTTTAGGATCATGACTTCTCGGAGCTCAGCCATCTTAGCTAGATATTCCTTCTCCCCCTTTTTGGCTTCTACAGCGATGAAGTTGGCATAGGAATGTAGGGAGTCATCAATATGCTTCGTGGTCTTAGAGAATTCAGAGACCATGGCCTGCTGATTGGCGTTAAGAGTGACCATATTACCGTCAAACTTTTGAATGTTGTTGGCGACAACATGTGCATTCTGATTTACGATGGCAAGAGTGTCGGTGTTCTTCTTCAATCCGGCCATAAGAAGTGTGACAGCTTCGCCGGCTGCGGTATACGTCTCTTCAAATTTCTTCTCCATCACTTCCAGTTTATGGTTGATTTCCACCATATTCTTGAGCATCAGATTTTCAGAAGTCTTAATCCTTTTCAGCAGTTTATTCTGAGCGATAGCAAAGGAGTCTTTGAGTTCATTCACAATTCCCTGAATGACATTTACTGTGTGAGCGGCTAGCTCATCTCGTAATGGAAGAGTCGGAGGCACTTCTTGGCCTTGCTCTTCAGCAGACGCATCTGTAGAGCTGGATACAATCACAGTCTCTAATGGAGGAATGCTAGCGGCCTCTTTAGATCTTTCAGTCTCCCCCTCCACTGGTGCAGGCTTGTCAGATGGAGGTTCAACAGGATCCGGAGCCTCAAATACTTCATGTCCCTTGTGCCCTTCATCTTCTTCGTCATCATCCATGAACTCATCTTCATCAGCAGCCTCTTCCAATTCTTTGTCAGCAGTCTCTTCCAATTCTTTGTCAGCAGGCTCCAATACAGTGTCACTTTATTCTTGAATTTCGGCCACCGCATCCCTGGCCACCTGGGAGATGTCAGATACTACATCGATATGCGAGGGTAGAGGCTCCCCCTCGATTCCTGCAGACAGGGTATCAGGAACTTCACTGGGGTTGACTGCTGGAGATACTCCCTGTTGTTCTTCCACTGCAGTCTGCCCAATACGCCTCTCCCATCGATCAAACACACTTGAGTCCATCTTCTTCAGGTAGTGGAGAGGGACACCTTTACTCATGTCGAATTTGTCTCCATTTAGCTGGTTTAGATATAGACTTAAGATGCGGCCAAAACTTGGAGAGCCCAAGGTGTCCTTGATCTTCTCGAACAGCAACTCCCCCCAGTTAACCCTCTTGCGGCAGGCGACAGCTATCAGGATCTTGAACATATCCCCTGAGATATGGTCATGAGAGCCTGGCTTGCAGATGAGCACCTTTCCAATAATGTCAGACAGGAGCTTCCCTTCTTCATTCATCTCTTTTCTCTTTATTGACCGAGTTCCCCGTGGGAGACCGCAGAATAAGAGAGTTCTGGTTTTGTCCTCGTCCTCCAGATAGTCCTCATGCTCCGAGCTAGAAAGCTGCAGGTAGCGAGTCAGCTTGCTGGCAGACAGCTTGACCTTTGCCCCAGCCACCTTGCTTTTGATTACGGAGTCGCCATTTCGGAGTCTTGCGGTAGCGAAGAACTCCAGCACCGCTTTGTCCAGAATTTTGCAAGGGTGCTCCAGGACGAATGTTAGCCCAGCCTCTTCCAACATCAGAACGATGTTGCGGAATTTGTCCGAGGCGTGAGAGAACCCAGTCCGAACAAGCTCGCAACCAGAGACCAACCCAGCAGTTGTCCTTGGAGCCATTGCAGATCTAGAGAGAGAAGCCCTCTCTAAGCGTTAATGAACATTCAAAAAGAAAGCGTCACTAGTGAGAGCGTCCAAGTACGGGTGAGGAAGAGGTTACCTAAAGACGTAGACGGAAGTGAGTTGGAGAGCTTCCTACGAATCAGGAAGACCTTCGGAGGATAGGAGAGTATCCTGCGGGGTTCGGCCTTGCGAGAACCTTGCGAGAACCTGGCAGTGACAGTGACACGTCGCGATTCGACGAGAGCCTTGCGAGAATCTTACGGGAAGAAGATGGAGAGCAGGATACGTGTAGTGATGATCTTCCTGCAAGGTTCGGCGGGAATCGACGGAAGGTTGCAAAGGCGGTGCGACGAGCTTCCTGCGGGTCGGCGGAAGAGACCTTGCGATTCGGAGTGTTTTTTGCGAAGGTCGGCGAGATTCGTGTAGCGATGAGACCTTGCGGAAGTGACCTTGCGGAAGAGGCCTTGCTTCTTTGGCGGGGTTCTTAAGGAAGATGAACGGTCGGCGAGCTCCTTCGGCGGGATTCGGCGGGATTCTTAGTATATAAAGATGAAATTGAAGGATTTTCTTTACTAAGTACAAAAATGATACCAAGATTTCGAGTATATAATGGGTCGGCGGGATTTGTCTAATCCGAAATTAAAAGGTTTCTCTACTGGGAATTTTCACGTTAGGAAGCATTGCAACATTTTCGAATTCTTCTGATGTCAAGTCAATGTAAGAATGATAAATACATATTTATTGTAAAGACATTCTATTTGGATTTGAGCGAGGCTTCTCCAAACACTTCTTGATGTCCATCGTGAGTTGTCGAGATTCACAGTGACATATCTTCGTGAACTCTTTATTGATGTATAAAGGTTTGCATGTATCGAGTTAACCTATCCTTAGATGTGCATACATACACTAATATACACAGATGTATCTGTATATGAGGATATATGTATATAAGTGTAATTGTCAATTTAAAATGACTCAAGTCTTGAAACTGATCATGAGTACCTGGGATTTTGAGAGTCATCGTTTTAGTCCCACAAGTAGAACATATTAGAAGCTCAATGTGAGTATGCTCAAATTGATATCACATCTGTTATTGCAGACGATTGTCCCAATTTAGTCTTTAGCCACCTACTGTCTAGTTCCCATCATATTCACGGGAACCTAGACTACCCTGCACGAAAGAATTACTTTACCTTAGGAACCCAAATCATATTGGGTCCTATGTTCCTGTTAGCATAAGCACGCAACTGCCTTCCTTCAGAAAACCTGTCTGGAAGACTACCTCTGTCCCGAGAATGTGAATAAGCCTTGCCGTGGGCATAGAGGGGTTGTGCCAACAGTCGATGGCAAAGTGCCCCACTTTGCCGCAGCACCAACATGGGTGAATGTTGTATCGCCGTTTCCGACCTAATCTAGTGACTGATGTAGTCACGGTCCTAGCTCTAAACGGGATAGGGCATGATCTTGTCACAAAAATTCCTCTTCCATCGAGACACGTGGAAGGGTGGAAAGAATGCATGTTGTGAGCGTTATGAGGTCGGGAAGGTGGTGCCATTCTTTTAGGCATCTCCCTTACAGAGGCCCCATGGAACTGACATCATGGCTTCTATCCTCTCTATCTCGTGTCCTCGAGTGGTGAGAAGTCTTCTATGAGCTGGGACATGCAGATCCACACTGTGTTGAGGCAGTGGCAGTGAATACAAAGGGCTCAGAATGAGCCTTAGGTATTTCCTCATGGGTGGCCATGACGGCCCTTGCACTATGGACGTTTCCACATGGGGACAAATCACCCTTGCAGTGACCACGACTATTCCTGTGGTCATACCTAAAGGCATGATGAGTTGCCTTCCTGCCTGGAGTGGGGGGTCGGAATACCGTTTCCCCATTTCTCCATGCCTGGATAATCCGGGAGATCCACCCGGTTTCTTGCTTTCTCTTTATAGCATCAACTTTGGAAAGTTTGATACTATACGTTTCTCATTATCTAGACTACTCTCTAGAGCTGAGATCTTAGAGTCCTTGAACTTGTTGGACGCCAATTGGAGAACCAACAAGATCTTCAGTCGAGCAATCTCTCGAGCTTGCTCCTCAGCAAGTAGGTTGCTTTCCTGAAGGGCTCTCTTCAGGGAATCAGAATTTTCTGGAGGAGAGCAGTTTCTGTCTTCAGAAAGGTCAAAAGATATAGGGCAGGATGAAGAAGTTACCTGCTCAGCTGTGTCATTGTCATTAGAATCAGTGACCATTGTTTCATCCTCGTCAGAGCTGCTTTCCTCACTGGTCTCATCAGTCTCTGATACGGACACTGGAGCTCTGATGTTGTCCGAGTGATGCTTGCCTTCAAATTCAGAGGTGAGGACCCCCACATAGGCTTCCTCGTCTGGTTGACAACATATTCCAGCTTTCTCTGACTCCCCCATCAACTCGGATATCATCACCCACATGGATTTAGCCGTCCTACATTTTTCCAATCTAGAGCGAGAGGCTCCAGACCAGATATCCATAATAATTTGACGAATCCTCTCGTCCAAGTGAAATAGTGATAGTTCCGTCTCTGACATCTCAGCAATGCCCATGGGCACTTGGATCCCAGAGTCGGAGGTCTTCATGGGAATAAACGGACCCTCTTCCAGGATGAAGGATGCTCGAGGATCGATAGCATCAAGGTGAAATGACACTCTCATTTTCCAGATGGGATAATAATCCTTTGTGCATGCGGGGAGTTTGAGTGGCGGTATCTCATAATCCAGATCCATGCTTCTGACACTGGTGGCAGGATTCTACTCAAGGTGTTAACCTTTTTGAAGAGCAACCTGGCTCTGATACCACTTGAAAGTCCACCTAGTGTCAGCTATGTGCACCTATGGGGGGGGGGGAATAGGTGACGTATAGCGCTTTTGTGGAATTTACGAATGTACCTGCACAATAAAATTAAAACGCACAGCACACAGAATACACAGGCAATTTATAGTGGTTCCCCAACTTGGGTACATCCACTTTCCCCCTTCGACCTATCTCCCAACAAGGGACGACTCGGTCACTTCTCCAACAGGATTGAAATCCAATCCCTGCACTATCGGAAGGAACCCTTCCACACGTGAGAGTCAACACTCCCACAAAACGGGTTGCACCCAACCCTTACAACACGGAACAATCGTTCTTTTACAACAAAAGTAAATATAGAATGTACACGAGATACAAACTTCGTTTGGAGACTTCGGTGTTCCTCTTCGTTCGACGACGTGTTCGTGAAGTCAACGAAGAGTCTACAACCTTGGTCTCTCTTGGAGAGGATCTCCCCGGAACCGGCGGCGGCAACACGAGCGGCGGCTAGCTTCGGGATCGGCGGCTATGATGATGAGCGGCTGCTGAACTTGGAGATCCAAACTTCGTAGCGAAGCTAGCTTGGTCTTCCAACGGTCACACGAGGATCGGTCGTCTCGATCGATTCGGACGGGGGAGTTTTTCCCAGACAACAAATCGAGAGACAAGAGATCTCTGGATAGACACGTGAGACTCAAGCTTTGCTAAGCTTCTGTCGCCGGAGATCACGAAGGATTCCCGATTGTTGATGGCGACCAACTTGCCCGAGCGCGACGGCGGCGACGGAGTGGAATCGCGATTTTAGGGTTACGTCGCGGCTCGGTTTCTGATTCTCTTCTTTTTACTGTTCAAAATACCCATGTATTTATACACCGTAGCTAACTCCAATATGACCGTTTGTGGGACCCACAATAGAAATCCCTAAATCTCGGTCCAGAAAATTGACAGCTGCAGAATCTGGTTCAGGAACATCCCGAGAAATCGCTAAGTGAAAATCGGCGAGAATCGCAGGTGATTCTCGACGAATCGGCGAGAATCACCAAGTGATTCTCGACGTCGAGAATCGCTAGTGATTCTCGCCGAATCACTTATTGATTCTCAGCGATTTTCACTTGGTATCCATGATCTGCTTAACCACTGGTTCGGCGAGAATCACTAGTGATTCTCTCCGAATCTTACTTTGCACCGTTTTGAGGTAGCCAGAAGGGGTCGGCGAGAATCACTAATGATTCTCGTCGATTCGGCGAGAATCACTTGGTGATTCTCGTCGAATTTTCCTTGGACGAATTTTCGTCTTCCACCCAGGAGCTGCTCCTTGACCCATCCATGCTCCTTGTCTTCTCTTGCATATGAACGGCCCTGTACTTGAAAGTAAGTGCACTCCAATAGAGAGAGTACACGTAGGCCAACACACTGATCTGCTCAACGAGGGATTACGTCTTGCAGACCCGTGTATATTGACCTACTGCACCCTGACATTGGTGTGCACTTAGCATGGAGGAGCTGCAAGTACAACTTAAAATGTTTCATCAAATACATTGTGAATTCATCTTAGCTTGACAGGTGGCTTCCTCAAATCCAGGTAATTGTGGATACAATACCCAACACGGATGTCCCGAAATCCTCTACCGCGGGTGGCGACACATCCGGGGAGAGCTCGGGCGAGAGCTCCAGCGGGAGTTCAAGCGGGAGCTCTGAGGGGTACAGCTTGTCTCGCTGAGGGGCCCCCTTCTTTCTTTTCTTTTCGCCTCAATGTAAAGAGCGAGATGCTCTAAACTTGTAATTATATAAAATACATTGTAAATGTTTTGCATGTATTGTCCTGTTCTTATTGTGAATGCGCTTGATACAATTGTTGTGGCCGAGTGCTTCTTAAGCACGCTTTCGCTGAGGCCCTCGACCTCCCTAGGGTAGTCTCCCTTAGTGATGGATAGGCGGGAACCTGCCGAAAGAGCCCAGGGCTTAGACGTTTCGCTTCCGCACTCTGCTGAATACCGTCTGTCGGGAACATTGCTCGTGGGACCTTCGAGACGAGTCCATCCCCCTTTAGCTTGCGCGAAACATTTAAAGCTGTCGCATAACGCTTCCCCCTGTCTGTCCGAGAATATTATTAGGAGCCTTCCCTCCAAGAACCTCCTTCAGCGAGATCTCCTTGGCGGGCATCTCCCCGCCGAGATCTATTCTGGTCGAGGCCTCTCCTGCCTTCTTTACCTCTTGTCATTCCATGTTCCGGGTGCGTTTCCTGCCTTTCTCAAACCAAACCTATCCCCCACAGGCGAGCCTTCAGACCTGCCAGCTAGATGAGAGCCTGCGCAGCGGGTCTACCTGGGGCCGAGCCGAGCTCAGGGTGCCGATGAAGTTCTCAAACCAAACCTATCACCCACAAGCGAGCCTTCAGACCTGCCATCTAGATGAGAGCCTGCGCAGCGGATCTACCTGGGGCCGAGCCGAGCTCGGGGTGTCGATGTCATTCTCAAACCAAACTTATCCCTCACAGGCGAGCCTTCGGACCTGCCAGCTAGATGAGAGCCTGCGCAGCGGGTCTACCTGGGGCCGAGCCGAGCTCGGGGTGCCGATGACGTTCCCAAACCAAAGATATCCCCCACAGGCAAGCCTTCGGATCTTCCAGCTAGATGAGAGCCCACGTAGCGGGTCTACCTGGGGTCGGGCCGAGCTCGGGGTGTCGATGACGTTCTCAAACCAAACTTATCCCGCACAGGCGAGCCTTCGGACCTGCCAGCTAGATGAGAGCCTGCGTAGTGGGTCTACCTGGGGCCGAGCCGAGCTCGGGGTGCTGATGACGTTCCCAAACCAAACCTATCCCCCACAGGCGAGCCTTCGGACCTGCCAGCTAGATGAGAGCTTGCGCAGCGGGTCTACCTGGGGCCTAGCCGAGCTCGGGGTGCCGATGACATTCCCAAAACAAACCTATCCCCCACAGGCGAGCCTTCGAACCTGCCATCTAGATGAGAGCCTGCGCAGCGGGTCTACCTGGGGCCGTGCCGAGCTCGAGGTGCCGATGTCATTCTCAAACCAAACCTATCCCCCACAGACGATCCTTCAGACCTGTCAGATAGATGAGAGCCTACGCAGCGGGTCTACCTGGGGCCGAGCCGAGTTCGGGGTGCCGGTGACGTTCCCAAACCAAACCTATCCCCCACAGGCGATCCTTCGGACCTGCTAGCTAGATGAGAGCCTGCACAACGGGTCTACCTGGGGCCGAGCCGAGCTCGGGGTGCCGATGACGTTCCCAAACCAAACTTATCCCCCACAGGCGAGCCTTTGGACCTGCCAGCTAGATGAGAGCCTGCGCAGCGGGTCTACCTGGGGCCGAGCCGAGCTCGGGGTATTCATAAAACACATAGTTATATCCTATTGTAAAAATTTCACGATAGTCAAGAGAAAATCAATTGATGCAGTATAATAAGTTTATTTTTGAGATACATGGTTACATTCTTCCCCTTTCATGGGTAGAAGCGTTTTAGGTCATCACCTCTCAAGGTTTGACTTAAGGCCCTCCCCTCCACGTCTTGGAGGTAGTAACCTCCTGTTCCGAGTACTTCCTTCACTATGTACGGTCCTTCCCAGTTCGGGTTGAGCTTGCCCACGGGAGCCGACCTTCCTGCCGCGTCAACCTTTCTCAGCACCAGATCTCCTTCAGTAAACTGCTTGACCCTGACATGCTTATCAAAATACTTGGTCATCCGCCGCTTGATCTCTTCTTGCCTAATAGCTGCCACGTCCCGCAGTTCTTCCACCATATCTAACGAGAGGCGTTGCCCCTCTTCATTCTCCAACCTCCAAGTCTCATCTCCTTCGCCCGCGGCTGTGACCCGCGGGGGACGAACCTCGAACTCCACTGGTAGGACTGCCTCACACCCATGAGAAAGCTTGAAGGGGGTCTCACCAGTGGCTGTGTTCGGGGTCGTTCGCAAGGCCCACAGGACCGAGGGAAGCTGCTCCACCCAATTTCCCTTTAAGTTCTCCACCTTTTTCTTTAGTAGGTTTACAATGATTTTGTTCGCCGCTTCCACCTGGTCGTTGCTCCGGGGGTGGTGGACAGAGGCGAATCTGAGGTCTATCCCCAATTAGGCGCAGAAGCTGATGAACTCTTCACTGGCAAACTAGGGGCCGTTATCTGTCACTATTGCTTGAGGCAACCCGTGTCTGCATATGATCTCCCCCCAGATGAAGTTCCTTATGACTTGCGAGGTGACCTTAGCCAAGGCTTTAACCTCCAGCCACTTTGATAAATAATCGACCATGACCAAGAGGAACCTCCTCTGTCCACTAGCCAGAGGAAAAGGTCCAACTAAATCCATCCCCCAGATGGCGAACGACCACAGTGTCGTGATGCTTCAGAGTCTTTGAGCCGCCAAGAGCTAAAGGGGGGAGCAGAGCTGACACTTTTGACATCTCTTTGCAAACTCCGATGTATCCTTCCTTAGGGTGGGCCAGAAGTACACCTGTCTGACCACCCTTGCCTCCAACATCCTCCCTCCAGAATGACTGCCGCACTCGCCCGAGTGCACCTCCCCCAAGATCCTTGGGATCTCTTCTTCGGTCACACATCTGGCTAGGAGCCCTAACAACATCTTACGATGCAGGCCCCCTTCTATCATCAGGTAGTGAGCTTCCTTGTGCCTGAAGCTTTTCCCGTCCTTGGTCCCCTCTGGAAGCTCACCGGTGGTTAGGAAGGTCACCAATGGATCCACCCACGAGGGTCACCGATCCACCACCATCAACTCTCCTTCCTCGATAGCCGGTTGAAATAGCTCCATCAAGGTCCCTCGTCCTCGAGGTCCAAACTTAGCCAATCGGTCGGCAGCTATACTTTCTTCCCTTGGAACATGTTGGATAGAGAATGACCGGAACCCTCCGATGATCGCCCTTACCTTGGAGAGGTATTTTATGAGGGTAGGCTCCTGAGCCTCAAACTCTCCCCGGATCTGCGACGCTACTACCTTTGAATCAGTGAAGGCCTCCACATCCTGAATCTCAAGCTCCTTTGCCAAGCGAAGGCCGGCGATCACGGCCTCATACTCCGCTTGGTTGTTGGTTACTGGAAAATGGTAAGCCACCGCCTGTTCTATTGCGACTCCCTGGGGACTGATCAGCACCACTCCTCCCCCGAGGGAATGCTTTCCCGAGGCCCCATCGACCATCATCTTCCACGCTTCCCGTGGCTGCTGCTCTCCCTCCTCGACTTCAACAACATAATCTGCTAGGAAGTCCGCCACTGCCTGCGCCTTAATGGATAGCCTCAGAATGAAAGAGATTTCGAACTCTCTTAGCTCAATAGACCACTTAGCAAGTCTCCCCGAGTGCTCTACTCTTTCGAAGATCTTGCGAATAGGATGGTCGGTCACCACCCTAATCGAGTGCGCTTGAAAGTACGGCCGGAGTTTTTGTTGGAACACCCTATTACTAATTTGGGTCAGGTTCACTATGTCTCTTAGGAAACTTATTTTGACCTCATTGTATAGATCTAAAGGTCAATTAGAATTGAGTCTAAGGGTTAGTACTTAGGTTTGGAAGCTGCCCTCAAAATCAAGGATTTTCAGTCTGGAAACTAAGTCATTTGGTCGAGCTCTGTACGACGAATCGTAGAACTCCAATCGACGATCGTTGAGCTCACTTCGACGAATCGTCGAACTCCATTCAACGATCGCTGAGCTCAACTTCATCAAGTCGTCGAACTCCATTCGACGATCTTTGAGCTCAGTTCGACGATCTTGACTCCAGTTTGATTCTCTTCTCTGAGCTCAGTTCGACGATAGTTGAGCCCAGATCGACGATCTCTGTTTCTGTCTATGTCCAAATGTCTAAGCTCAGTTCGACGTTTTTCTGAAGAGTTCAACGATTTTCAAGATTCAAATTTGTACAGCTGTGAAATTATTGTCAGCATTTAATTCAGAGATTTTATAGCCGTTTTATTTATTCTGGAGCAAGTTTCAAGGAATTATCAAGAAATGTTTTGTTGGACTTTCCCCCAGAAGATAATTACAGTTAAGGAAGTCATTTATGACAGGCCAACGGCTATCTTGACAGAGGATCATTTCTATTCAGACATGAAGAGAATAAAAGATTAGATTTTTCAAAGCTGTAATAGTAGAACAAGAAGAGACACATATTCTGAAACATTCACTCTCTACAAAACTTCTTCTGCAACAACATCTCTCACAACACCAACTATTACACAAAAAAAAGAAAGAGAGTTGTAGACATTCTCTGTCTCAAGATTCATACAAGAACACACATTCAAAGGAGATCAACAAAATTGAAATCTTCAGATCTCTTGTGATTCAAGTGTTCAAGGCCATCAACATTCAAACTCCAGACACCTCACATTTCAGCTGTTGCTGAAATCATCATTTGCTGGAGATCAATTTTCTTAAGTCCTATCACCCTACTGCAAAGCTTCCCTTCCTGAATAACTACAGATCTCAGGGGGAGCTTTGAAAACATCCACAATCTTCTCTCTGACTGTTGACAGAGAAGATCTTCTTATCCCTCTCTCTCTCTCTCTGTTGTAAAGGGTTTTTCAAACTCAATTCAAAAGTTTGTGTGTGGTTTTTGAGCACCTTATCAAAAGCTCATTGTTGGCAAGACACCTGATCAAAAAATCTGGTTTGGTTTTTGAGCATCTTATCAAAAGCTCATTGGTGCCCAGGACACCTGATCAACTCAACCTGCAGTGGATTCCTACCTAGGGTAGTAGAAGAGTGGATGTACCCAGGTTGATTGGGGAACCACTATAGATCCTTGTGTCTTCTGGTTGCTTGTTTTTCTTTTGTTTCTGGCTGTGTCTTGTGATTAGTGTCTTTTGTAGATTGTGATTAGGTTGCTCTGTGATTAGATAGGTTCTGTGATTAGATTTACTTTTTATTATTTGCTTCCCTGTTCACAATAGAATACAATAATTATTGTAAAAGTTTTTAGCAAGCATATACTCTATTCACCCCCCCCCCCCTCTAGAGTATACCAGATCTAACTCACACTTTCAATTGGTATCAGAGCCAGGTTGGTTAAAAATACCGCATCTCAGTGGTTGCACAGGCTAACACCTGAACCCAAAGATCCCTAGTTAGATCTGCTTGTTTTGATTTTGTTGTTAGAATTATTTCTTCACAAATCATGGCCCAAAACAAAGATTATGCTAGCACCAGACCTCTAGTGTGCAATCTATCCAAGTTTGCACTTTGGAAGGCAAGGATTAGACTCTACATGAATTCTATTGATGAGGACATTTTTAATTCTGTTTTGACAGTTTGTCCAAGACCTCCAGAGAACACAAGCACAAATATTGTCCCACCTCCATCAGGAACAGATGCTGATATCAAGAAGTGGAAAGTAGCAGATGCAAAGGCTATGAATATCTTAGCCCAGACTATGTCTAATGGCATTTTCCAAAAGGTGGCTAAATGTAATTCAGCAAAGGAAATCTGGGATAAGCTCTCAGAAATAGTCTCAGGATCAGCTGATGAAAGAAAGGACAGGAGATCCCACCTCATATCCCAATATGAGAATTTCAAGAAAGGAGAAGCTGAGTCAGTAGCTGAAATATATAACAGACTCAGTCTGATAGTCAATGAACTGAAGACTCTGGATAAAGAGATCTCATTGACTGAGCTAAATGACAAAATCCTAATGTGCTTCCCAAGCACTTGGGACTCAAGGATCGGGTCAATCAAGGATGCCAGAAGTCTCAATGAAATCATAACAGAAGCTCTATTGGGCAAGCTCAAGTCTTATGAGCTGCTCATCAAAAATAGAGAAGAAGAGCAGAAGGCTGCCTCACCAGCCACAAGAAAAGAAAAGACAATAGCTTTCAAAGCCACTGAAGATCAGCCTGAAGACAAGGTCACATGCAATGATGAGCTGCTTAGTCTGCTGGCCAAAATATTTTACAAAATGGCCAGAAAGGAGTTCAGAAAGAGATCATACAAAGAGCATGACAAGCCAAGGTATGATAAATCAAACAATAAAGAAATTGTCTGCTTTGGTTGCAGGAAACCAGGCCATATTGTGCCTGACTGTCCAGAGAACAAAAACAAGGACAGAAAGGATAAGAGAGAAAGAAGAAAAGACAAGGACTATAAGCAGAACAGCAATGGCAAACCCTCCTCAAGAAAGAACAAACACACAAGGAAGGGATTTATTGCTGAATCTTGGAGTGAGACTGAAGAGGAATCAGAAGCTTCATCCAGCTCAAGTGATGATGAAGATGATGCTGAAGAGAAGGAGTTCTGCATGATGGCAATCAATGCCTCTCAACACAATTCTGATGCAGAAGATTCAGAGTCAAACTCAGAGACTCAACTTGAAGAGGACCAGGTAATTAGTTCTTTTGATTTCAATTCTGAGGACTTTAAGTATGAATTTAAAGCACTGTGTTTAAACCTATTAAAATCTGAGAAGGAAATTATCTCTCTCAGAAATCAATTGTCTGAACACAGTTCCTTAAAATCAGAAAACCTCAAACTCTCTGAGGAGTTGGAGTGCTGTAGGGAGCAGATAGCTTCACTGAAAAGTGAGCTATCAGAGGCCAAAAAGCTTGAAGAATCCCTTAATGGGAGAAGCATCAAGCTAATGGACATCACAAGCACAGTGAACTCCAGATTCAATAGTACACTGGACTTGGGTGCTTCATCTAGCCAATCTATAGTTCTAACAACCCCAATTAAATTTATCACGGATAAAGGGAATGGAGTTGTAGAAGTAGCTAGGAAGAATTCTGATCTGCCTAAGAAAACCAAGTTCCAGCAGAAATCGTCGAACGGAGCTTGACGATCGCCGAACACAGATCGACGATCTCAGGCAAAATCGTCGAACTCAGGTCGACGATCTCTAATTCCTGAACTCTGCCACAGTCGACCGTCGAACGGAGCTCGACGATCTGACCCAAGATCGTCGAACGCAGCTCAACGATCGTCGAACAAAGATCAGAGCTTTGGAAATTCCTTCAAGGGCAAATCAAAATCCAATCCTAGGGGTCCATCATCCCAAAGATTTAACCCTTATACTGAATGGATAATACCTCCAAGGTGACATCATCCTGAAGGTTATAAGAGTCAACCAGGGATGTCATTTATTTCTAAGTTTAAAGGTTATCAACCTAGGCCCAAGGTAAACTGGGTCTAAAACAAGTGAATTATTTTATGTGCAGGTGAAGACCTATCCAACATCAAACCAGCAATGGTATTTGGATAGTGGGTGCTCAAAGTACATGACAGGAAATAGGGACAACCTCACATCCTTTAAAGCCAAGCTTGGACACAAAGTCATATTTGGTGATTCAAACTTTGGACTGACAAAAGGATATGGTGTAGTCCAAATTTGCACAGTCACATTCAAGAAGGTAGCCTATGTGGAAGGATTGAAGCACAATTTGATCAGTATTAGTCAGCTATATGATGAAGGCTATCAGGTGACTTTCAGCAAATCCTTATGCAAGATCAAGTCAGAGGTCAACACAACTGTATTGACAGGTAAAAGGAAAGGTAACATCTTGAAAGTCCACCTAGTGTCAACTATGTTCACCTATGGGGGGGGGGGGGAATAGGTGACGTGAAGCGTATTTGCGGAATTTAAGACGGTACTTGCACAATAAAAACAAACAGCACAGCACAGATAATACACAGGCAATTTATAGTGGTTCCCCGACTTGGGTACATCCACTTTCCCCCTTCGACCTATCTCCCAACAAGGGACGACTCGGTCACTTCTCCAACAGGATTGAAATCCAATCCTTGCACTATCGGAAGGAACCCTTCCACACGTAGGAGTCAACACTCCCACAAACCGGGTTGCACCCAACCCTTACAACACGGAACAATCGTTCCTTTACAACAAAAGTAAAATAGAATGTACATGAGATACAAACTTCGTTTGGAGACTACAGTGTTCCTCTTCGTTCGACGACGTGTTCGTGAAGTCAACGAAGAGTCTACAACCTTGGTCTCTCTTGGAAAGGATCTCCCCGGAACCGGCGGCGGCAAGATAAGCGGCGGCTTGCTTCGGGATCGGCGGCTATAATGATGAGCGGCTGCTGAACTTAGAGATCCAATCTTCGTAGCGAAGCTAGCTTGGTCTTCCAACGGTCACACGAGGATCGGTCGTCTCGATCGATTCGAACGGGGAAGTTTTTCCCGATCACCAAATCGAGAGACAAGAGATCTCTGGATAGATACGTGAGACTCAAAGCTTGGCTAAGCTTCTGTCGCCGGAGATCGGGAAGAAACACGATCAATAACGGCGACCGACTAGCGCGAGCGGCGACGGCGGCAGCGGAGCAGTTTCGCGATTTTAGGGTTTGATCGTGCTCGGCTTATTTTCTGTGTCCGTCTACTGTTCAAAATACCCGTATATATATACTGTCGATACTACTAATTTGACCGTTGTGGGACACACAAGAAGAATCCCGAAATCCGGTTCAAAATAGTCCAGCGGCAGAATCCGGTCCAGCAGCTTCCAGAGAAATCGCTAAGTAAAAATCGGCGAGAATCTCAGGTGATTCTCGACGAATCGGCGAGAATCAGTTAGTGATTCTCGACGATTCATCGAGAATCACTAATGATTCTCGCCGAATCACTTTTTGATTCTCAACGAATATAACTTGGTCTTCAGGATCTGCTCTGCGATGGGTTCGGCGAGAATCACTAGTGATTCTCGCCGAATCTTACTTGGCACCGTTTTGAGGTAGCCGGAAAGAATCGGCGAGAATCACTAATGATTCTCGACGATTCGGCGAGAATCACTAGTGATTCTCGCCGAATCGGCGAGAATCACTTGGTGATTCTCGTCGAATTGTACTTAGACGAATTTTCGTCTTTCTACCCAAGAGCTGCTCCTTGACCCATCCTTGCTCCTTGTCTTCTCTTGCATAAGCACGGCCCTGTACTTGAAAGCAAGTGCACTCCAATAGAGAGAGTACACGTAGGCCAACACACTGATCTGTTCAACGAGGGATTACGTCGTGCAGACCCGTGTATATTGACCTACTGCACCCTGACATTGGTGTGCACTTAGCGTGGAATAGCTGCAAGTACAACTTGAAAGATTTTATCAAATACATTGTCTATTGACCTTAGCTTGTCCAGGGGCTTCTTCAAATCTGGTACATTGTGGATACAATACCCAACAATCTCCCCCTATTTGAAGAAGCCTAAACCCTACAGGCTAAGGTGAATAGAGCATATGGGAATGAAAACCATAAACTTAAAATTGAGTTGAGTGAGTGCCATTACCAATACCAGTTTCTTGGGAGCAAGCTTGGAGCCACCTTAGCCTTAGCCGAGAGGGTAATCTCCCCCTTTTCGGCTTCTGCAAATTGGGGTCGGAGCATTTGACCCCTTGCTCCACCTCAGTTCTTGCGTCTGTGCTCACACTTGAGTTCCTTGCTCCCCCTCAGATCGTGCACGAGCCTGGAGCCTCTGTAGTCTTCATTCCTCATAATTGAGCATCCCCAATTCAGTCTTGAAAAGATTGAACTTGGCCTCGTCTAAGGGCTTTGTGAATATATCAGCAATCTGCTTGTCCGTGGGGACATAATAGAGAGAGATGTCCTTGTTTTCCACGTGCTCCCGAATGAAGTGGTAGCGCACTTCAATATGCTTCGTTCTGCTGTGCGAGACCGGATTGTTGGCAATGGCAATTGCACTAGAGGAGTCGCAGTACATTGGTATATCTTTGAACTGAAGGTCGTAGTCGGCTAACTGGTTTCTGATCCATAGGAGTTGTGCGCAACAGCTGCCTGCCGAGATGTACTCAGACTCTGCTATGGAGATTGCAACACAATTCTGTTTCTTGCTGTTCCAAGAGATAAGCCTCCTGCCGAGGAATTGACACGTCCTGGAGGTGCTTTTCCTGTCATCCCTACTTCCTGCAAAATCAGCATCTGAAAAACCTATTAGCTCGACATCATTGTTTCTCGGGTACCACAAGCCAAGATTGGGAGTACCTTAAAGGTATCTTAGAATTCGCTTTGCAGCGACATAGTGAGATTCCTTAGTGTTCACCTGAAATCTGGCACAGACACATGTGGAGAACATGATATCCGGTCTACTGGCAGTAAGGTAGAGCAGGGATCCAATGATGCTTTTGTATTTGGTTTCATCGAAAGGTTTACCTTTCTCATCCTTATCCAGAGACATGGTGGATCCCATTGGAGTCCTCATAGAGGTTGCACTCTCCATACCGAATTTCTTAAGGAGTTCATTTGTGAACTTCGTCTGAGAGATGAAGATTCCATCCTCAGACTGTTTCACTTGAAGTCCTAAGAAATACTTGATCTCTCCCATACTGCTCATTTCAAACTTTCCTTGCATAAGTTTAGAAAACTTTTTGCAAAGATTGTTGTCCGTTGAGCCGAATATTATGTCATCGACATAGATTTGCACCAGCAAAATCTTGCCTTTGACTTCGCTGAGAAACAATATTTTATTTATTTTACCTCTAGAGAACTTGTTCTCAAGAAGAAAACTAGATAAAGTCTCATACCAAGCTCGTGGAGCTTGTTTCAACCCATATAAGGCTTTATTAAGAAAATAAGAATGATTAGGATAAGTAGGATCGACAAAACCTGGGGGTTGAGCGACATATACTTCCTCTTTCAGGTCTCCGTTCAAGAATGCTGATTTCACATCCATTTGATAGACTGTGAATCCTTTGTGTGAAGCATACGCCAGGAACAATCTGATTGCCTCGAGCCTTGCTACTGGTGCGAAGGTCTGGTCGAAGTCAATCCCATCCTCCTGTTTGTAACCTTGATCCACCAGCCTTGCCTTGTTCTTTATGATGACACCATGTTCATCCAGCTTGTTTCTGAAGATCCACTTGGTGCCAATTACATTCTGCTTGTATGGTCTGGGAACTAGCGTCCAAACGTTGCAACGTTCGAATTGATGTAGTTCATCTTGCATGGCCAGAATCCATGTCGCATCCTTGTTTGCCTCGTCGAACTTCTTTGGCTCAACCTGTGACAGGAAGCTAAGATGCAATACTTCGTTAATAGTACCTATTCGAGTTCTGACACCGACACGAGGTTCTCCGATGATCTGATCTCTAGGATGATCCCTCACGTGACGGAGCTCTAGAAGTCTGGTGTCTGGAGCTTCAACTACTTCTTGGGCTTCTCTTTCTTCCAAGAGATTTGTTCCATTTTGATCTTCAACATTTTCAGATGACGTGGAGGTGGAGACTTTGACGTACTTAGGAGTGTCATCTTTAGCGGTCTCATCCAGACTCAGCTGTTCCAGTCGTGCACCTGCATCTTCAAGAATACCACTGGAAGAGTTGTTGTTAAGCAAACTTCCTTCATCAAATACAACATTTATTGATTCTTCTACCACTAGGGTTTTCTTATTGAAGACCCTATATGCCTGACTGTGGGAACTATAGCCCATGAATATGCCTTCGAAGCATTTTTCACCAAATTTAGTACGCGGGTACTTCCCATTATTCAGTACATAGCATCTGCAACCAAAAATCCTCAAGTAGGACATGGTTGGTTTCCTGTCTTTCAGTAGCTCGTAAGGCGTCTTACGATGATGCTTGTTGATCAATGCTCGGTTTTGTACATGACAAGCTGTATTGATAGCCTCTGCCCAGAAGTATTCCGGGAGAGAAGCGTCTTTCAACATTGTCGTGCAGGCTTCAATGAGAGTTTTATTTCTCCTCTCCACAACTCCATTTTGCTGAGGAGTGCGCGGGGAGGAAAACTCATGAAAGATACCTTGTTCTTCACAAAACTCTGTCATAGCACCAGATTCGAATTCTGTTCCATGGTCACTTCTGATTTTGACCACAGAGCAGTTAAATTCGTTCTGAACCTGCTTGACAAAACTAGTGAAGATGTCAAACGTATCTGACTTTCGTTTCAAAAAGAACACCCATGTAAACCGAGAATGATCATCAACTATCACTAGCGTATAGGACTTGCCTCCCAAGCTATGAACTTGCATTGGACCAAACAAGTCCATATGTAAAAGGTAAATACATCGGGAAGAGTCTTTGTCTGCAATGCTCTTAAAGGTAGCCCGAGTCTGTTTGCCCATCTGGCATGCAGGACAGAGGCTATCTTTGATGCACTTGATACTGGGAGCATCCCTTACTAAGTTCTTAGAAAACAGCATACTAATTGTCTTGAAATTAATATGTGTCAATCTCTTGTGCCATTGTTCACACAGAGATGCACTGCCTGTTGCCACAAGGCATACGGGGGTAGATGAATCTAAACTGAGAAAATCTAAGCAGAAGATATTTCTGCTCCTAATGCCTGATAATACCGTCTCAGAAAAGGTACGTGAAATTATCAGACATTTATCCTTGCAGAACTTAACGTCATAACCTTTATCATATCACTGACTTACACTGATCAGGTTATGGTTTAACCATTCAACATAAGCTACGTCGGTGATAGAGATTATACCGTTGGAAATCATACCGTAACCTCTGGTGACTCCTCGATCTGACCCTCCAAAGATGACTTTGGGTCCATTCTCGACTGGAGTGTAATCACGCAGCAGGCTTCTTGTCCCAGTCATATGCCGGGAGCATCCACTGTCCAAATACCAGATCGGCGTTTTGGTGGCCTTTGGACATTCCTGCAAAACAAAATTAACTCGCCTTAGGAACCCAATCGAACTTGGGTCCTAGATTCCTGTTTAGCACACTCCCCCTCGGTTGGTTAACCCTACGAGTGGTCGGCCTCGCAGTGCTAACATAGGGAGTCTCGTAATACCTTGGATTAAACCAACAATCCACGTCAAAGTGACCAACTTTGCCACAGCACCAACAGTCGAAACTGTTGTACCTCTTCCTAGGCTCCTGCCTTACCCTGGGAACGGTGGGTACAGCTGGGGCCTTGGATCTATAGGTGGAGGCCTCATGGTGACAACAGTCACATGACTTCGTCACCTTCTGTATAACAGGCTTGGCTTTTGGTGCCTGCTTTCCATTATGGCCGCTAGAGAACGGACCATAATTTCCCATGTGGATTTCCTCATAAGGTGCCTTGAAGGCACTCTCACCGAAGTTCCGGGGAAAGGTCCAACTGTCATACCGGCTCTTTGGCTTTGCAACCGAGGGCCGGAAATGATGGCCAAATGTTGACTCAAAGTCATGTTGGTTGCAAGGAAAGCCAGGCTTTCTGAACGCAACAGGACTAAGCGGAGCCTTTCCCTTTTCATCAGCAGAGGCCTTCTTGGCGGCCTTATTCTTCCTCTGGTTCCTGTTTCTCCTGGATGAGGAACCAGATACCCCTACATGCCCCAAGCCAGCTCCTTTGGCCTGAGCAGAGAAGGTATCAACGACTGGAAGAACTGTTTTTGGCATAGAGAAGCTCTTTACGATCTTCCTTTCTGCTGCAAGTAGTTCTTCCAACTTGTCGAC
The DNA here is from genome assembly GCA_039583875.1 of Platanthera guangdongensis. NCBI lineage: Eukaryota > Viridiplantae > Streptophyta > Magnoliopsida > Asparagales > Orchidaceae > Platanthera > Platanthera guangdongensis. Next base: position 273,345 of record JBBWWR010000210.1, on the reverse strand, counting down.
TTCCTCCTGCTTAAGATCAAGGAGCTTCAAAGACTCTGAATGCTTTGAAGTCAGGTCAAGGTGCTCCTGTCGGAGAGAAATCAAGCTAGTGACCTCTTCCCTTAGGGATACACACTCACCCTTAAGGAATTTCACTTCCATCTTCTCAGCCTTCAATCTCTTACGGCACTCCTCGAAAGTGTTGAGCAGAAGCTCATATTTCTCGAGGAGCTCCGCTTCACGGGCCGAAAGGCTATCTTCAGGTTCATCATCCTGAGACTCAGGATCAGAGTCAGAGTCGGAGAGAGTGGTGTGAGCTTTTACCTTCCCAGTAAATGGGGGACATTCTCCTTCTGAGTCGGAGCGACCCACTAGCCCGAAGTAGGCTTCCTCATCATCACTGGAGTCCGAGGAATCAGACTCACTTAGTGTCTTTGGCCTTTTGGCGATGTAGCTCCGCTCCTTCTTCTTATCTCTGGAGGATTTGTGCTCCTCTCCTTTCCCTTTTTCTCTCTTGCCTTGATAGCAGTCGGCCACGACGTGTCCTGGCTTATTGCATCCAAAGCAAATAATGTCAGAAGAGCGATGTTTGTTAGATTTAGAAGCATACCTGTCAGAAGAATAATTTTTCTTCTGATGCCTGGAGGAGGAGCCATCTTTCTTTCTTTGATTCCTCATCTTGAGGAACTTCTTGAACTCTCGGGTGATGAGGGAGAAATCCTCCTCCGACAGCTCTGAGCTGGAGGAGCATGGCTCGGAGTCCTCCTGCTCTTCCTTATTCCTGGCACGGTATGACACCGCACCGTTACGTTTTCTGGAGTGACTGGCTTTTAGAGCCACAGTCTTTTCTTTTGCAGCAACCTTCTCTGCTTCTTCCTCTGCTTTCCTGGTGTTTAGCTGAAGCTCATAGTACATCAACTTTCCAAACAGAATTTGTGGATCTCTTTCAGCTAGTCTGCCAAACTCTCTGATGGCGCAGATCTTTGTGTCCCATTCCTTAGTAAGGGACCTAAGGAATTTATCATTGAGTTCACCATTAGTGAACACTCTTCCATAGCCTTTGAGGGCGTTGACAATCTTGAGGAAGTTCTCGTAGGTGACTCCGATCTCTTCCTTAGGCCCTTGTCTGAATGCCTCATATTTCTGGTTCAGGAGGGATCTCCGATCATCCCTCACTTCATTCGTGCCCTCCATTAGGATGATCAGGCACTACCAGATCTCCTGTGCTGTCCTGCAGTTACTGAAGTTTTGCATCATAGAGTCATCAACTGCGCTGACCAGAATGTTCCGTGCCTTCATGTCAAGTCTGTTGGAACCAGCTTTCTGATCCCTCCTAGAGTTCGAAATAGGATGCGGCCCCCACGTACTCTCCCTGCGCTACCGCCCTGACGAGAGTTAGCGACCTGAAAAAAGACCTAGGGGATTCAGCTTGGAGGTCCCGCCTCTTACCCGGAAGAACTGAGAGTCTTCCCCTCCCTAGCCAGTGCTGAGCTAGGTGCCTGTGAAGAAAATAGTGAGAAGGTTCAACAACCATTTCTCAGGCACCTTATCGGTCTATTTATAGGTTTCTGAATCTGTTCTGCAAATATCATTTCCAAACCATCTTGAAATGACCAAAACACCCTGGACCGGGTCTGCTAATAGCCCAACTCCGCTGTTTTGGAGAGCTATTCGCAGGCCCCCAGGGTTAAAATGTAAAACTATCTGGGGCCCAAAGGTAAAATCCCCCTTATAGTTAAAAAGATGAAAACCGTCTTCCTTCCTGAGGCGAGTGGGGAGGGACCCGCCAATCTCTTTAGAGGATCTCGCCTGTGGGCTACTCGCTCGCGCTCGAAGGTCTCGTCTAGCGAGATCTCTCCTAGCGAGACCTTGCCTAGCGAGATCTCGCCTAGCTTAACGAGATCTCTCCGGATAACCAGTCTCGCCTTATCTTGCGAGCTGCCCCTTCTTCCCTTGCTTTGTTGGCCTACTCGCGAGCACAAGGTTGTACACAATCCCCGCTCTTTGCGAGGTTGCCCTAACCTCGGAAAGACACGTCCAATCGCGGCTCGCGATGCTGAGATTCCTCCAAGAGAATCTTGGGTGCCCCCCCCCCCCCATACGGCCTATAAATATGAGGAGAAAGCCTTCATTCAGAACCCTTTTGTCATCTTCTTTCGGAATGTCTCATAGTCAGAGTTTCCGCGAGCGCCTTGCGATTGTGCGAAGGCGAAACAAAGCCCACACGGATGCCCTTTTTCCAGATCTGGGGCGTACTCCCCCCGCAGCCTCTCCGCCCTCTCGCATAAAGAAGGCGAAAGCGGTCTGCGCCCCTCTCTCGGCGGGCGCAACTTCTTCTGCCGACCCGACAGGCAATCCCTTCTCTTCTTTAGGAGGGACGCAGGTGAACACCTTATCTTTCCCTTTTCTGGTTTCGCCTGTCTGACTATGCTTTCTCAGGGAAGTCTTGCTGATTCACCGGTGTCTGCCCATCCCCCGGCTAATGTAAGTCGAGTTCCTCAGCACGCAGACGTTCCCAAGGTGGCCTCTCCTCCTCCATTGCGGGGAGAAAACCTCTCGCGAGTTGTGGGGAACCCTCGAATCCCAAGTAAGATCTCTTCCATTCTCGCCTCGCGGTCGCTCCGCCCTCTTGCCTCGAATTCTCCTTTGATCTGACCTGCCACCACCATGGAGTCCGTCGAGGCCTCAATGTCTTGTATGCCCAGCTCCCGGGCTAACCTAAGCCCTGCTATGACCGCCTCATATTCCGCCTGGTTGTTGGTGACTGAAAAATGAATCTTCAAGGCTTGCTCAATCTGGGTCCCCTCCGGGCTGGTCAAAACCACCCCCCCCCCCAAAAGAGTTTCTCCCTGACGCTCCATCCACTAACATTTTCCAAGTTGCTCGAGGGGACGCCTCCGCTTCTCGGACCTCAACCACATAGTCTGCCAAGAAATCGGCCACCGCCTGCGCCTTGATGGCGAGCCGTGGAACGAAGACGAGATCAAATTCGCTGAGTTCTATCGACCATTTTGCCAGCCTCCCCGAATGCTCCACCCTGCTCAAGATGTTACGGAGAGGGTGGTCGGTCACCACTCGGATGGAGTGTGCTTGGAAATATGGTCTGAGCTTTTGGGCCGAGATGATGAGCGCAAATGCTAACTTTTCCAGGATGGGGTACCCGAGTTCCGCCTTCTTCAGGACCCTGCTTACGTAATAAATTGGGAATTGTTTCTTTCCTTCTTCACGCACAAGAACCGAGCTTACCGCCTCCATCCCTACCCCCAAATATAGGAATAGGTCTTCGGCTTCCCTTGGTCCCTGGAGTAAGGGCGTCTGGGTAAGCTGCTGCTTTATGGCCTGAAAAGCCGTCTCGCACTCCGCGGTCCACTCGAAGCCCTTACCCCCTCGCAGTGTTCGAAAGAAGGGCGAACATCTCTCCCCCGCCCGGGAAAGGAACCTGCTCAGCCCAGCCAACTTTCCCGTGAGATGCTGGACTTCCTTCACATTCCGGGGGGACTCCAGTTCCAGGATTGCTCTCACTTTTTCGGGGTTGGGCTCCACTCCCGATGGAGTGAGTAGATGCCCCAGGAATCTTCCTCTGCTAGCGCCGAAAACGCATTTCAGGGGGTTGAGCCTCATTTTATACTCCCTCAGGGTCTTAAAGGTTTCCTCCAGATCTAGGACATGAGCCCCGAGGTCCTTACTTTTGATCATCAAGTCGTCTACGTAAACCTCGAGATTCCTTCCTCTCTGTTCTCGGAAAATTCGATCCATCATCTTTTGATAGGTTGCGCCCGCATTTTTCAAACCGAAGGGCATCATATTAAAGCAAAAGCACCCATCCTCCATGACGAAGGTGACGTCCTTAACGTCCGGAGGATGCATGCGTATTTGATGGTACCCAGAAAACGCATCCAAGAAACTCATAAAAGGGAAACCGACGGCTGAGTCAACCAGCGCGTCGATTCGGGGCAGCGGATAACAATCCTTAGGACATGCTTTATTTAAAAGAGAAAAATCTACGCACATCCTCCACTTACCCCCCCCCCTTTTTGACCATTACAACATTACTCACCCACCCCGGATACTTACAGGCGGACACAAACCCCGCCTTAAGCAATTTTTCCACTTCCTCTCTAATAGGTCCGGCCATCTTGGAGGCGATGGCCCTCTTCTTCTGTTGTATGGGGCGGGTGTTGGGGTCTAGATTGAGGCGGTGACAGGCGACGTCTGCATCGACCCCCGGCATGTCCGCGGCGCTCCACGCGAAGACGTCAATATTGTTTTGCACGCAGGTTCTGACCTTCTCTCGGTCCTCCGGGTTGAGCTCGCCACTGATTTTTATCCTTTCTACTCGGCCTTCCTTGGTGCGTATTTCTACCTCCAGGACCTCCACCGCAGCTTTCAGCCTGGATGGCTCCTCCTCTCCTTCCTGCTCTGCCTGCTTACCCTGCTGCTGGGCTTTGTCTTCTACGTTTGCCACCATTCTCTCTTCCCCCGGCTGCTCCGCCTCCCACTTGCTCGCGCCCTCCTTTTCCTGCCAGGAGGCTCTTCTCTTTTCTGGACGGGTCCCCTCCCCGGGTGATCCGCCCACCTCTTCCGTCTTCCTCTTCTCCTTCCTCCCTTCCTCTTCTTTTTGCCCCACTTCCCTGAAGGTCGCGTGTTCGTTCCACGCTCACCGCACCAAAATGTTGGAACCAGCTTTCTGATCCCTCCTAGAGTTCGAAACAGGATGCGGCCCCCACGTACTCTCCCTGCGCTACCGCCCTGACGAGAGTTAGCGACCTGAAAACAGACCGAGGGGATTCAGCTTGGAGGTCCCGCCTCTTATCCGGAAGAACTGAGAGTCTTCCCCTCCCTAGCGAGTGCTGAGCTAGGTGCCTGTGAAGAAAATAGTGAGAAGGTTCAACAACCAAAATGTTGGAACCAGCTTTCTGATCCCTCCTAGAGTTCGAAACAGGATGCGGCCCCCACGTACTCTCCCTGCGCTACCGCCCTGACGAGAGTTAGCGACCTGAAAACAGACCGAGGGGATTCAGCTTGGAGGTCCCGCCTCTTACCCGGAAGAACTGAGAGTCTTCCCCTCCCTAGCCAGTGCTGAGCTAGGTGCATGTGAAGAAAATAGTGAGAAGGTTCAACAACCATTTCTCAGGCACCTTATCGGTCTATTTATAGGTTTCTGAATCTGTTCTGCAAATATCATTTCCAAACCATCTTGAAATGACCAAAACACCCTGGACCGGGTCTGCTAATAGCCCAACTCCGCTGTTCTGGAGAGCTATTCGAAGGCCCCCAGGGTTAAAATGTAAAACTATCTGGGGCCCAAAGGTAAAATCCCCCTTATAGTTAAAAAGATGAAAACCGTCTTCCTTCCTGCGGCGAGTGGGGAGGGACCCGCCAATCTCTTTAGAGGATCTCGCCTGTGGGCTACTCGCTCGCGCCCGAAGGTCTCTTCTAGCGAGATCTCGCCTAGCGAGACCTTGCCTAGCGAGATCTCGCCTAGCTTAACGAGATCTCTCCCGATAACCGGTCTCGCCTTATCTTGCAAGCTGCCCCTTCTTCCCTTGCTTTGTTGGCCTACTCGCGAGCACAAGGTTGTACAAAGTCCCACTAGCACCATCTCGTCCTTGTCCATTTCAGAAAGTGTCTTCGGCACTTTCTTGGTGGGATCAATGGTGGAGGCCTTAGTGGGGACATAAGGTCCCTCCTGCACGATCATGAAGAGTCGAGGATCCACTGCTTCCATGTAGAACCTGATCCTTTCCTTCCAGATAGGAAAGTTGAGCCTGGTGCACACTGGGATCTTGCTGGAGAACTTGAGCCCGTCCATAGTAGATGTTTGCCTCCTTCTTGACACTAGTGGCAGGATTCAACTCAAGGTGTTAACCTTTTTGATGAGTAACCTCGCTTTGATACCACTTGAAAGTCCACCTAGTGTCAACTATGTTCACCTATGGGGGGGAATAGGTGACGTGAAGCGTATTTGCGGAATTTAAGACGGTACCTGCACAATAAAAACAAACAGCACATCACACAGAATACACAGGCAATTTATAGTGGTTCCCCGACTTGGGTACATCCACTTTCCCCCTTCGACCTATCTCCCAACAAGGGACGACTCGGTCACTTCTCCAACAGGATTGAAATCCAATCATTACAATATCGGAAGGAACCCTTCCACACGTAGGAGTCAACACTCCCACAAACCGGGTTGCACCCAACCCTTACAACACGGAACAATCGTTCCTTTACAACAAAAGTAAAATAGAATGTACACGAGACACAAACTTCGTTTGGAGACTACGGTGTTCCTCTTCGTTCGACGACGTGTTCGTGAAGTCAACAAAGAGTCTACAACCTTGGTCTCTCTTGGAAAGGATCTCCCCGGAACCGGCGGCGGCAAGACGAGCGGTGGCTTGCTTCGGGATCGGCGGCTATGATGATGAGCGGCTGCTGAACTTAGAGATCCAATCTTCGTAGCGAAGCTAGCTTGGTCTTCCAACGGTCACACGAGGATCGGTCGTCTCGATCGATTCGAACGGGGAAGTTTTTCCCGATCACCAAATCGAGAGACAAGAGATCTCTGGATAGACATGTGAGACTCAAAGCTTGGCTAAGCTTCTGTCGCCGGAGATCGAGAAGAAACACGATCAACAGCGGCGACCGACTAGCGCGAGCGGCGACGGCGGCGGTGGAGCAGTTTCATGATTTTAGGGTTTGATCGTGCTCGGCTTCTTTTCTGTGTCCGTCTACTGTTCAAAATACCCGTATATATATACTGTAGATACTACTAATTTGACCGTTGTGGGACCCACAAGAAGAATCCCGAAATCCGGTTCAAAATAGTCCAGCGGCAGAATCCGGTCCAGCAGCTTCCAGAGAAATCGCTAAGTAAAAATCGGCGAGAATCTTAGATGATTCTCGACGAATCGGCGAGAATCTGTTAGTGATTCTCGACGATTCGTCGAGAATCACTAATGATTCTCGCCGAATCACTTTTTGATTCACAACGAATATAACTTGGTCTTCAGGATCTGCTCTGCGATGGGGTCGGCGAGAATCACTAGTGATTCTCGCCGAATCTTACTTGGCACCGTTTTGAGGTAGCCGGAAAGAATCGGCGAGAATCACTAATGATTCTCGACGATTCGGCGAGAATCACTTGGTGATTCTCGTCGAATTGTACTTAGATGAATTTTCGTCTTTCCACCCAAGAGCTGCTCCTTGATCCATCCTTGCTCCTTGTCTTCTCTTGCATAAGCACGGCCCTGTACTTGAAAGCAAGTGCACTCCAATAGAGAGAGTACACGTAGGCTAACACACTGATCTGTTCAACGAGGGATTACGTCGTGCAGACCCGTGTATATTGACCTACTGCACCCTGACATTGGTGTGCACTTAGCGTGGAATAACTGCAAGTACAACTTGAAAGATTTTATCAAATACATTGTCTATTGACCTTAGTTTGTCCAGGGGCTTCTTCAAATCAGGTACATTGTGGATACAATGCCCAACACATCTACTTAGTAGACTTTCTTTCAACAGATGTAGATATTTGCCTGTTTAATTCTGTTAATAGACATAATGTTTTATGGCATAAGAGACTAGGGAACATAAACCTTAGAATCATTGCTAGGCTATCCAAGGACAACCTTGTTAGAGGACTACCTTCTGGCCCCTACAAGAAGGAAGGACTCTCTCGGGCTTGTCAATTAGGCAAGCAAACTAAAAATAGTTTCAAGTCAGTTAATAAGAGTGATTCACCTAGGATTTTGTATTTGTTACACATGGATCTTTTTGGACACATTACAGTACAAAGCTTAGGAGGGAAATCTTACACTTTAGTACTTGTAGATGACTTCTCTAGATTCACATGGGTGTTCTTTCTGAGGAAGAAGTCTGATAACTTTAAGTGTTTGACAGAGTTTCTCAAATGCATACAGACTGAGTTCAATACTCACATTGCCCTGATCAGAAGTGATCATGGGACAGAGTTTGATTCTCTTCTTATACAAGAGTTCTGTCAGAGTGAAGGGATCAGACATACTTTCTCAGCTCCTAGAACTCCTCAACAAAATGGGGTATCTGAAAGGAAAAATAGAACCCTTATTGAATCTGCCACTACATTGTTGTCAGATGCTCACCTTCCTCTATCTTTTTGGGCAGAGGCAGTGAACACCTCCAACTATGTGCTGAACAGAAGTTTAATACATAAACTGAAGGGCAAGACTACTTATGAATTACTCAAAGGGAAGAAACCTAAAGTAGATTACTTTAGAATTTTTGGTTGTATTTGCTATATACACAATAATGACAAGAAGTATTTAGCAAAATTTCAAGCTAAAGCTGATGAAGGAGTGTTTCTGGGATACTCCATGATCAGTAAGGCTTATAGGGTATATAATAAATCAACTCTTAAAATTGAAGAATCTGTTCACATATCTTTTGATGAAACTAACATGTATTTCAAGGAGAAGAACACTTCTACCATAGAACATTTGCAGGTACATTATCTTGCTGAAGACTTGGACAGATTACAAATCATTCAACAAGAGGAAAGCAGTGAAGATGAAGAAGACAATCAACACCTTGAAGAGAAACTTATTGAAGAGCCAGTTGTTGTACCACAAGGGGAAACAACAACACAGGTTGGTGAACAATCAACACCCCCTGTTGATTTAGTAACATCAAGTGACCATCCAATCTCCCAAGTGATTGGAGACATCTCTGCTGGTGTGCAAACCAGAAATCAGGTCAGTCAAAACCTGTTGCACACTTGCTTCCTATCTCAAATTGAACCTCAATTCATTCAAGATGCAGAGCAAGATCCACACTGGATCATGACAATGCAAGAAGAGTTGCATCAATTTAAAAGGAACAAAGTTTGGGAACTAGTACCAAGGCCTAAGGATCACTCCATTGTTGGAACAAAGTGGGTGTTCAGAAACAAATTGGATGATCAAGGAGTAATTGTAAGGAACAAGGCAAGGCTAGTTGCTCAAGGGTACTCTCAAGAAGAAGGCATAGACTATGACCAGACTTTTGCACCAGTTGCAAGGTTGGAGGCTATTAGAATCTTCTTAGCATATGCAGTACACAAAGGCTTCAAAGTGTACCAGATGGACGTAAAGAGTGATTTTCTCAATGTAGACATCAAAGAAGAAGTCTACGTCAGACAACCTCCAAGTTTTATCTCTCCAACCCATCCTGACTATGTTTTTAAGCTGAACTAAGCATTATATGGTCTCAAGCAAGCTCCTAGAGCATGATATAAGACCCTAACATGCTTTCTCCTGAAAAATGAATTTATAAGGGGTAGAGTTGACCAAACTCTTTTTATTAGAAACCATAAGTCTCATACCCTACTAGTACAAATCTATGTAGATGATATTATTTTTGGTTCTACTGATTCAAATTTGTGCAGAAGGTTCTCCAACCTAATGCATTCTAAATTTGAAATGAGTAGCATGGGTGAGTTATCCTTCTTTCTAGGATTGCAAGTCAAAAAACATGCTGAAGGCATATTTATTTCTCAAACCAGGTATGCAAAAAAATTGGTTAAGAAATTTGGTATGTCTGAAGCATCTTGTATGAAAACACCTATGCCTACTAATGCTGTATTGGATGCTGATGAACATGGGAAACATGTTGATCAGACAACATATAGAGCAATGATTGGCTCTTTACTGTACCTTACAACTAGTAGACCTGACATAATGTTTGCTATATGCATATGCGCTAGATTCCAAGTGAGCCCTAGAGAGTCACACCTAACATTAGTTAAAAGGATTCTCAGGTATGTTAAAAGTTGTCCAAATCTAAGTCTCTGGTATCCAAAAGATTCAGCATTTGACTTAACTGGATTTTCTGATGCTGATTATGCTGGATGCAGAATTGACAGGAAAAGCACCAGTGGAACCTGTCAGTTTCTTGGTGACATACTTATCTCTTGGTTTTGCAAGAAACAAACATCTGTGTCAACTTCAACTGCTGAAGCTGAATATATGGCTGTAGGTAGTTGTTGTTCACAAATATTGTGGATTCAAAATCAACTCCTATACTATGGCTACAACTTAGAGAAGTCTAAAATCTTTTGTGATAATACAAGTGCTATTTCTATAGCTCAAAATTCAGTCCTCCATAGTAGGACAAAACACATAGAAATTAGGCATCACTTTTTAAGGGATAATGTTAAAAAGAACAAAATTGAACTTCAATATATCCCAACTGATTTGCAAAGGGGAGATATTTTCACAAAACCCTTGGATGAAAAGAAACACACCTTCTTCCTAAATCAGTTAGGAATGTTAGATGGAGGAAGTCTAAAATAAGTTCCAAGATTTTAAAACTCTAAAAATGACCAAGACTAGGCAAACTTCTTAATTTTCTTAGTTTCTAGAGTGTTTCTGGTCTCTGAACTGTGCTCGACGATTTTCCCCCCGATCATCGAACGGAGATTGACGCTTTCCGAAATCGTCGACCAGAGTTCAGCGCTTCTCATATAGTGCTCAACTATCTCTCCAGGTCAGTGATCGTCGAACGGCGCTCGACGATTTTGTTTTCTGAAACTATTGTCGAACGGAGCTCGACGCTCTCCAATATCGTCGAACGGAGATCGACGATATTGAAGACCTTTCAGATTCCTTTAGAAGCCCCGATCGTAGAACTGAGTTCAACGATCTTTCCTTTTCTGCATCGAACCCTAATATAAAATTCATTTTTCGGCCGTCGTTCTCCTTTTGCGCTTTCAATCTCTCTGCAAATTTTCTCTTTCCCTCCAAACCTCTCTACACTTGGTCGTTTGGTTGTTTATTTTTGCAGGAAACCATGGCCGTCTCAGTTGTAGTTCTGGCCGCCATGAAATTTGATGCAGGATTCGATATTGATATGGATTCTTTCAGCACCAGTGATCAGGTTTTTCAAGACATTCTAGAACTTTTCAAGGAGCAAAAATTAGTTACTATCATGTCCACCAGAATCAAGTTGCCTGCAGATAAAATCAAGGAGTGGATGTATACTGCCCACAACCAGGATCAAAATACAGTTGTTGGATCAATTTCTGGAACCCAGGTACCTCTGACACCTACTATTCTGGCAGAGATTTTTGGATTAAATTCTGGAAGAGATTCTGTTGAAATGTCTGGAGAAGAATTTTATACTATGCTTGATAGAATGGGTCATTCTGATGCAAACCCTAGCAAGCTGCTGAAAATGAATTTGGCTGTAGAGTACAGGTTTTTAGCTGATGTTGTGGGAAAAGTTCTTTTGGCCAAACATTCAGCCCATGATACCATCTCCAGGTATCAGCTATGTTTGATGGGTGTTCTAGTGGATAAGAAACAATTAAACTAGGGAGAGATTTTCTTTGATCTGATTAAGAAAAAGATAAATAAGAATCTTGTGAATTATGGAAGGATATTAGGGCTGTTTCTTCAAAACAGATGTCCTGCTCTGCTTGTATCAAATGGGATGCACATCAATGCCTCTAAGAGGCTCTCATGTGCCCTCTTTGGCAAGTGGGACAGACAGATTGTGAAGCCCAGCAGGCCCTCTGCAGCTGCAACTTCAGGCACAAGGACTGTCACAGTCTCTTCCCCTCAAGTCTCTGCCCCTGCAGAAGACTTGCCTGCTGCTTCTCCTCCTCCTCCACCTCTTATTTCATCTCCACCATTCACCTCCACCATTCAAATTTCATCCACCATCATTATTTCCAGCCCATCTCCTACTTCAATTCCATCTCCAATCCCTACACTCACAGAAGAAATCTTCCACCCTCTACATCACTACCCTCAACCAGATTTTGACACATCATCTCACATTCCATCATTCAATCTAATAGATGATTCATTTATGGATGATTCACCTTCATCCCCTCCTGAACTGCCATCCTCATCCACATCTTACCAACAGTTACTGCAAGACATCATTGCTCAACCCTCCTTCACACCTTCTATTTCCATTCCACTTTCTTCCATTTCAACAATCCCCACACCTCAACCTTCCTTTCCCCCATACACCAGCTCTCCACCAACATCTCCAGCTGCTCCACCCACAGTCTCTACATCTGCTCAAGTCCCTATTGAGCATGTAGATCTTCCAGCATTAGCAGACAGACTATATGAGCTAATAGCTCCCAGGCTATCACTCTTGTTGGCGACCTCCTTGGCTCCACTTCTACAGTCAGTTGTAGCCCTTTCTGCCAGGCTATCTTCTCTCATTCCTCAGGAAATCCCTTCCTTTGGGTGCCTTGATCCAGCTATCTCTGAATCTTGGCAGGGGGAGATGTCTCATGAAGGTGTTAGATTGCCTGCTGCTGCCATTTCTTCAGTCCATGCTGCTGCTATTTCCTCAGTTCAAGTTGTTGTCTCTTCAACTCAAGCTCAAGCCTCAACACCACAGGTTGCAGTTTTCTCAGTGGACCTCAGGTCACTTTTATCAGAGTTTGATTATATATATTTCAGCTGTCTTCCGGAGAGCACTGCAGTCCAGCAATCTGAGGATCTCTCCAAGGCCATTGTGCCCTTTTCCAGCTATGACACTAGTATCATTAATTCTTTTATAAAGTCCCTTTCTGCTGCTGCTCCTGCTATTTCTGTTGCTGCTGCTCCTTCAGTCTCTGCTGAAAGTACTGATGCTGCTCCTACTGCTGCTACTGTTATTGTGTCTGACAGTCCTGATACTGCTGATGATTCAGTTTCTAAGGATATACTTATGACAGAGGCATTTGATCTTGAGCCTACAGTCATTACTGATGATATTGCTATTACTGAAACTCTTGTAACTGAAAGTATTTTATCTGTAACTGCTGCTGCCCCAGCTGCTGCTGTATCTTCTGAGAGTGTTGCTCCAGAAAGTTCTGTGTCTGCTATATCTACTGCTGCTGCTGCTACAATTGCTCTCACTATTGTTACCTCTGCTCCAACCCAACAACAGAAAGATTATCTGAAAAGGATTGATGCTTTATATGATGAAAAAATCTCTGAAAGTGATCAGTTCAGAACTGATTCTGATGATTCCTCAGCTACTATAGCAAGGAAAAGAAAAGCAAGAAGCAGGGCAATGAAAAGAGTTCCTCCAGCTAAACTCAAAGATACAAATGATATTCCCTACTATATTCTGCATGACTACCCTATAACAGAACATTGGATGCAATACTCCAAGAATCAATTAAAGGCTATGAAGAAGAAGAGGAAGTATGAGAAAGGTTCCTCTTAGTTCCATCATCCTCCTCCTCCTCCTTCACCTGGTGCAGGTGCAAGTGGTAGCTCTGCTATTCAACCCTCTGCCAGAAGTCAAACCCCCTATCAGCCTCAAGGAAGATCTCAACATAGGGGAAGCCAATCCAGAGGCTATCAATCAAGGAGAGGAAACTAAAGAGGCAACCAAAGAGAATTTCAAGTATACTCCAAAGGCTATTCCAGGCAACACCCATACTCAATGGAAGGACAAGCTTCATCTGATACTACTTCAGGTCCCTTTCCCTACAAACTGAAAGAGCTAGTCTCCTCCAGATCTCCTCAAGACAATCCCTCTAACAGATATGAACCTCCAGTGCATTTTGAGGATCCAGAGAACAATCCAACTTCTTAGACAGCCAGGATCAAAGAGTTAGCTGCTCTAGACCAGATCAAGAAAGCCAAAGAGCAAGGCAAGGACACTTCCAATATTACTACTTTATCTGAATAAAGGAAAAAGGAATTGGAAAGATACTCCTCCAGCAAGTTCTTTGATTCTGAAAGCTACATGAAGCTGCACCCTAAAGCTGTAGTTCCAAGGCCAAAACAATAAACATCTCTAGGTGCAGCTGATGACAGAAGATCAAAGAAGGAAGCTCTTAATCCAAACAAGAAAATAAAACTTATAAAGAGCAAAGAAAAGGAGTAACTCTGTAAGGTGACAATTTATTCTGTTTTCTGATCTATCTGAGATTATGTCTGTGTTTCTGCATTGTTTTGTTGTTATATTGTTGTTGTTCTGTATGTTTATAATTTTTTTAAAATATCTGTAAATAGTAATCCTAACCCAAATAGGGGGAGATTGTTGGAACACCATATTACTAATTTGAGTTAGGATCACTATGTCTCTTAGGAAACTTATTTTGACCTCATTGTATAGATCTAAAGGTCAATTAGAATTGAGTCTAAGGGTTAGTACTTAGGTTTGGAAGCTGCCCTCAAGACCAAGGATTTTCAGTCTGGAAACTAAGTCATTTCGTCGAGCTCAGTACGACGAATCGTCGAACTCCAATCGACAATCGTTGAGCTCACTTCGACGAATCGTCGAACTCCATTCGACGATCGCTGAGCTTAACTTCATCAAGTCGTCGAACTCCATTCGACGATCTTCAAGCTTAGTTCGACGATCTTGACTCCAATTTGATTCTCTTCTCTGAGCTCAGTTCGACGATAGTTGAGCTCAGATCGACGATCTCTGTTTCTGTCTATGTCCAAATCCCTGAGCTCAGTTCGACGATAGTGGAGCTCAGTTCGACGTTTTTCTGAAGAGTTCAATGATTTTCAAGATTGAAATTTGGACAGCTGTGAAATTATTGTCAGCATTTAATTCAGAGATCTTGTAGCCGTTTTCATTTATTCTGGAGCAAGTTTCAACGAATTATCAAGAAATGTTTTGTTGGACTTTCTCCCAGAAGACAATTACAGTTAAGGAAGTCATTTATGATAGGCCAACGACTATCTTGACAGAGGATCATTTCTATTCAGACATGAAGAGAATAAAAGATTAGATTTTTCAGAGCTGTAATAGTAGAACAAGGAGAGATACATATTCTGAAACATTCACTCTCTGCAAAACTTCTTCTGCCACAACATCTCTCACAACACCAACTATTACACAGAAAAAGAGAGTTGTAGACATTCTCTATCTCAAGATTCATACAAGAACACACATTCAAAGGAGATCAACAAAACTGAAATCTTCAGATCTCTTGTGATTCAAGTGTTCAAGGCCATCAACATTCAAGACTCCAGACACCTCACATTTCAGCTGTTGCTGAAATCATCATTTGTTGGAGATCAATTTTCTGAAGGCCTATCACCATACTGCAAAGCTTCACTTCCTAAACAACTACAGATCTCAGGGGGAGATTTGACAACATCCACAATCTTCTCTCTGACTGTGGACACAGAAGATCTTCTTATCCCTCTCTCTCTCTCTCTCTCTCTCTCTCTCTGCTGTAAAGGGTTTTTCAAACTCCCTTCAAAAGTTTGTGTGTGGTTTTTGAGCACCTTATCAAAAGCTGATTGGTGGCAAGACACCTGATCAAAAAAACTGGTTTGGTTTTTCAGCACCTTATCAAAAGCACATTGGTGCCCAAGACACCTGATCAACTCATCCTGCAGTGGATTCCTACCTAGGGTGGTAGAAGAGTGGATGTACCCAGGTTGATTGGGGAACCGCTATAGCTCCTTGTGTCTTCTGGTTGCTTGTTTTTCTTTTGTTTCTGGCTGTGGCTTGTGATTAGTGTCTTTTGTAGATTATGATTAGGTTGCTCTATGATTAGATATGTTGCGTGATTAGATTTACTTTTTTTTATTTGCTTCCCTATTCACATTAGAATACAACAACTGTTGTAAAAGTTTTTAGCAAGCACTATACTCTATTCACCCCCCCCCCCCTCTAGAGTATATCAGATCTAACTTACACTTTCAGTTTTCTTGCAGAGATGACCAAGGTGTAAGCTAGCTTTTCGAGGATGGGGTAACAGAGCTCTACTTTCTTCAATATCCGGCTGACGTAGTAGATGGGCAGTTGCTTCTTTCCTTCTTCCCTTACTAGGACGGAGCTCACCGCCTCCGCTCCTACTCTAAGGTACAAGGTCAGGTCCTCCCCTTCTTTCGGGCTCTGAAGCAGAGTATCCTGAGAGAGCTGTCTCTTCAGCCCTTGGAAGGCTTCTTCGCACTCGACGGTCCACTCAAACCTTTGATTCCCTCTCAGCACCTTGAAGAATGAAAAATACTTGTCCCCTGACCTGGAGAGGAACCTGCTCAGCCCTGCCAGCCTGCCTGTCAAATGTTGGACCTCTTTGGCATCGCGAGGTGATTCCAAATCCAGGATGGCCTTTACCTTGTCCGGGTTAGGCTCCACCCCTGCCGGAGTCAAGAGATGCCCAAGGAACTTCCCGCGGCTAGCCCCGAAGACACACTTCATGGGGTTCAGCCTCATCTTAAACCTCCTCAGGGTTGCAAATGTCTCCTCTAGATCTTTTAGGTGCGAATCCACGCACTTGCTCTTGATCATTAGGGCGTCGACATAGACCTCCAAGTTTCTCCCCCTCTGATCTCGAAAGACCCGATCCATCATGCGTTGGTAGGTAGCCCCTGCATTCTTCAACCCAAAGGGCATCATTTTGTAACTGAAGCACCCCTCCCTCGTGATGAAGGAAACATCCTTGACATCGGGATGGTGCATCCGGATCTGGTGATAACCTGAAAAAGCATCCAAAAAGCTCATGATAGAAAAACCGACTGTTAAATTAACCACCGCGTCGATCCGAGGCAGGGGGTAGCAATCCTTAGGGCATGATTTATTTAACAAAGAAAAGTCAATACACATTCTCCATTTTCCACCCCCTTTTTTAAACATTACCACATTCGAGATCCCACCTGAATACTGGATCTCTGAGATGAAGCTGGCCTCCCGGAGCTTCCTGACCTCTTCGTGGATGGGCTCCTCCAACTTGGTGGTGATGGCTCTCATCTTTTGGCGTATGGGGCGAGTGCGGGGGTCCAGGTTCAGGCGATGGCAGGCCATGTCCGTGTCAATGCCCGGCATGTCTGCCGCGCTCCAAGCGAAGATGTCGATGTTGCTTTGAATGCAGGTCCGCACTCGCTCCCGGGCCTCGTGACTCAAGCCCCCGCTGACCCGCACCCTTTGCACCTGCCCAACGCTGGTGAAGACCTCCATCTCCACCTCTTCCTTGGTCGGCTCCAGCCACGACTGCTCCCAGCTGACCCTTGCCTCTTCCTCCAGCTCCATCTCTTCCCTTCCTACCTCCTCCTCGATCTCCATTGCCTCCTTCGGCCCTTCCTGCTGCTGCTTGACTTCCACGCCCCTCTGGACCTCTCCCTCAGCTCCTCCTTCTCCCTGCTCTTCCACCTCCATCGCCCCTTCCGGGCTCTCCTGCTCCTCGTCCCCCTGGACCTCCTGCACATATCTTCCCTGCTGCTCTTCCTCAGTCTCCTCTCCTCTGACTTCCTCTTCAGCTACCTCTCTCGCCTCCTCTAGGCTCATCTCCTCTTTTCTGACAACCCATTCATGTGCCGCCATCTCCATCTCCAACTCCTCTGCCTCAGCCATCCATGATATGGTGTTGACTGTCGTAATGTAGCATTGTCTTGCCACCTTTGGGTCCCCTCTTACCCTGACCTGCACCCCTCCATTGTTGAACTTGAGGCACTAATGAAATGAGGAGGGGAAGCAGCAAAAGGAGCTGATGAGGGGGCGCCCAAAGATGGCGTTATAGCTGCTTGGGGCATCCACAATCACGAATCTGCAGTTCCGTGACACGTCCCCTAACTTCACGTGAAGCCCTACTCCTCCTTCTACTTCTTTCCTCTCTCCGGAGAACCCGAACAGCGGTCCATCTGAAGCCAAGATCCTCTTCCCTTCAACCCTCATCTCATCGAAGGCCTTCTTGAAGATGACATTCACCGACCTCCTGTTGTCTACTAGTATCCTTGAGACCGTATAATTCTCCACCGCCGTCTGGATCACAAGGGCATCACAGAATGGATCTTCGTAGTCCGGTATGTCCGCTGACGAGAAGGTGATTTTTTCTTTCGGTGGGGGAACGTGTGAGGTAGAGGCGACCCCCCTTCGGTACATGGTTTGCAAGCTCCCCTTGCGGGTTGCCTCAATCCCCACTCCTCCATGAATCACCCCGATTCCTCCCTGGATCCCCACGTCTACCCGATCTTCACACCTATCTTCCATCTCCCCCTGCTATACTTCTACGATCCTCCGGCGGATCCTGCCTCCCTGCTCCTCTTGCTTCCCTCATTTCTAAGAACTTCGGGCAGGTGGCCGTTGCGTGACCTTCCTCCTGCTGGAAGTCACAAAAGAGCAACGCCACCCTACCCCTTCTTCCTTCTCCTCCTCCTCTTCTCCCAGCTCCTCGAACTCCTCTCCTCGCCCCTCTTCCTTTGCCCACCTTCATGGCCTCTTGCTGCGGCGGGACTCGACCCCTTGGCTCCTGCTTCCATGCTGGTTGGTCAAACCTCCTGGGTTCCAGTAGATTATCTTTTCCCTGATAGCCTCCTCCTTGGCCCTAGGGGCGACCCTCTTATTGGGTATTGGATCCACAACGTACCTGATTTGAAGAAGCCCCTGAACAAGCTAAGGTAAATAGGCAATGTTTTTGACAAAATATTTCAAGTTGTGCTTGCAGTTTTTCCACGCTAAGTGCACACCAATGTCAGGGTGCAGTAGGCCAATATACACGGGTCTGCATGACGTAATCCCTCGTTGAGCAGATCAGTGTGTTGGCCTACGTGTACTCTCTCTATTGGAGTGCACTTACTTTCAAGTACAGGGCTGTGTTTATGCAAGAGCAGACAAGGAGCAAGGATGCGTCGAAGAGCAGCTCAGAGGCGTAAGACGAAGAATCATCTAAGTAAGAATCGACGAGAATCACCAAGTGATTCTCGCCGATTCGGCGAGAATCACTAGTGATTCTCGCCGAATCGTCGAGAATCACTGGCTGATTCTCGCCGGCTAATTCAGAGTGAAATCAAGTTAAATTCGACGAGAATCCCTTGGTGACTCTCGACGAATCGTCGAGACTCACTTTGTGATTCTCGCCGAATCATCGAGAATCACCCTTGATTCTCGACGATTCGACGAGAAGTGATTCTCGCCGAATTTTACTTGGGCATTTTTCGGGAAAAAGCTGGACCGGATTCTGCCGCTGGCACTATTTTGAACCGGGGTTGGGTTTCTTCAAGTGGGACCCATAACGGTTATTTTGGAGTATTTCCACCGTATATATACGAGTATTTTTGAACAGTAGAGACACACAGAAAGAAGCCGAGCGACGATCTTGACCTAAAATCGCGAAACTGCTCCGCCGCCGCCGTCGCCGCTCGCGCTAGTTGGTCGCCGCTTTTGATCGAGATTTCTTCCTGATCTTCCGACGACAGAAGCTTAGCCAAGCTTAGAGTCTCACGCGTCTATCCAGAGATCCCTTGTCTCTCGATTTGTTGATCGGGAAAAACTTCCCCGTCCGAATCGATCGAGACGACTGATCCTAGAGTGACCGTTGATAGACCTAGCTTGCTTCGCTACGAAGTTTGGATCTCTAGAGTACAGCAGCCGCACATCGTTGTCACCGCCGATCCCGTGAACCTAGCCGCCGCCCATCTTGCCGTCGCCGGTTCCGGGGAGATTCTCTCCAAGAGAGATCTAGGGTTGTGGACTCTTCGTGGACTTCAAGAACACGTCGTCAACGAAGAGGGACACCTTAGTCTCCAAACGTAGTTTGTATCTCTTGTACATTCTAGTTTTACTTTTGTTGTAAAGGAACGTAGGTTCCTAGTTGTAAGGGTTGGGTGCAACCCGTGTTGTGGGTGTGTTGACTCCTACGTGTGGAAGGGTTCCTTCCGATAGTGCAAGGATTGGATTTCAATCCTGTTGGTGAAGAGACCGAGTCGTCCCTTGTTGGGAGATAGGTCGAAGGGGGAAAGTGGATGTACTAAAATCGGGGAACCACTATAAATAGCTTGTGTATTCTGTGTGCTGTGCTGTTTATTTTTATTGTGCAGGTACAATTTTAAATTCCGCAAAAACACTGCGCGTCACCTATTCCCCCCCCCCCATAGGTGAAGATAGTTGACACTAGGTGGACTTTCAAGTGGTATCAGAGGCAGGTTCCTCATCAAAAAGGTTAACACCTTGAGTTGAATTCTGCCTCTAGTGTCAAGAAGAAGGAAAACATCTACCATGGACGGTCTCAAGTTCACAGGCAAGATCCCAGTGTGCACCAGGCTCAACTTTCCTATCTGGAAGGAAAGGATCAGGTTCTACATGGAAGCAGTTGATCCTCGACTCTTCATGATCGTGGAGGAGGGAACTTATGTCCCCACTAAGGCCTCCACTATTGATCCTACCAAGAAAGTGCCGAAGAAACTTTCTGAAATGGACAAGGACGAGATGGTGATAGTAGGACTTGACAAGAAGGCGCAGAACATTCTGGTTAGCGTGGTTGATGACTCAATGATGCAGAACTTCTGCAACTGCAGGACAGCACAGGAGATCTGGCATTGTCTGATCATCCTAATGGAGGGCACTGATGAAGTGAGGGATGATCGGAGATCCCTCCTGAACCAGAAATATGAGGCCTTCAGACAAGGGCCTAAGGAAGAGATCGGAGTCACCTACGAGAACTTCCTCAAGATTGTCAACGCCCTCAAAGGATACGGAAGAGTGTTCACTAATGGTGAACTCAATGATAAATTCCTTAGGTCCCTTACTAAGGAATGGGACACAAAGATCTGCGCCATCCGAGAGTTTGGCAGACTAGCTGAAACAGACCCGCAAATTCTGTTTGGGAAGGTGATGTCCTATGAGCTTCAGCTGAACACCAGGAAAGCAGAAGAAGAAGCAGAGAAGGCTGCAGCCAAAGAAAAGACTGTGGCTCTAAAATCCAGTCACTCCAGAAAAAGCAAGGGTGCGGTTTCATACCGTGCCAGGAAAAAGGATGAGGAGGAGGACTCCGAGCCATGCTCCTCCAGCTCAGAGCTGTCGGAGGAGGATTTCTCCCTCATCACCCGAGAGTTCAAGAAGTTCCTCAAGATGAGGAATCAAAGAAAGAAAGATGGCTCCTCCTCCAGGCATCAGAAGAAAAATTATTCTTCTGACAGGTATGCTTCTAAATCTAACAAACATCGCTCTTCTGACATTATTTGCTTTGGATGCAATAAGCCAGGACACGTCGTGGCCGACTGCTATCAAGGCAAGAGAGAAAAAGGGAAAGGAGAGGAGCACAAATCCTCCAGAGATAAGAAGAAGGAGCGGAGCTACATCGCCAAAAGGCCAAAGACACTGAGTGAGTCTGATTCCTCAGCCTCCAGTGATGATGAGGAAGCCTACTTCGGGCTGGTGGGTCGCTCCGACTCAGAAGGAGAATGCCCCCCATTTACTGGGAAGGTAAAAGCTCACACCCCTCTCTCTGACTCTGAATCTGATCCTGAGTCTCAGGATGATGAACCTGAAGATAGCCTTTCGGCCCGTGAAGCGGAGCTCCTCGAGAAGTATGAGCTTCTGCTCAACACTTTCAAGGAGTGCCGTAAGAGATTGAAGGCTGAGAAAAAGGAAGTTAAATTCCTTAAGGGTGAGTGTGTCTCCCTAAGGTAAGAGGTCACCAGTTTGATTTCTCTCCGACAGGAGCACATTGACCTGACTTCAAAGCATTCAGAGTCTCTTAAACTCCTTGATCTTAAGTAGGAGGAAGTCGACAAGTTGGAAGAACAACTTGCGGCAGAAAGGAAGATCGTCAAGAGCTTCTCTATGCCAAAAACTATTCTTCCAGTAGTTGATACCTTCTCTGCTCAGGCCAAAGGAGCTGGCTTGGGACATGTAGGGGTATCTGGTTCCTCATCCAGGAGAAACAGGAACCATAGGAAGAATAAGGCCGCCAAGAAGGCCTCTGCTGATGAAAAGGGAAAGGCTCCGCTTAGTCCTGTTGCGTTCAGAAAGCCTAGCTTTCCTTGCAACCAACATGACTTTGAATCAACCTTTGGTCATCATTTCCGTCCCTCGGTTGCAAAGCCAAAGAGCTGATATGATGGTTGGACCTTTCCCCAGAACTTCGGTGAGAGTGCCTTCAAGGCACCTTATGAGGAAATCCACATGGGAAATTATGGTCAATTCTCTAGCGGCCATAATGGAAAGCAGGCACCAAGAGCCAAGCCTGTTATACTGAAGGAACAGAAGGTGACAAAGTCATGTGACTGCTGTCACCATGAGACCTCCATCTCCAGATCCAAGGCCCCAGCTGTACCCACCATTCCCAGGGTAAAGCAGGAGCATAGGAGGAGGTACAACAGATTTGACTGTTGGTGTTGTGGCAAAGTCGGTCACTTTGCCGTGGATTGTTGGTTTAATCCAAGGTATCTCGAGACTCCCTATGTTAGCAATGCGAGGCCGACCACTTGTAGGGTTAACCAACCGAGGGGGAGTATGCTAACCAAGAATCTAGGACCCAAGTTCGATTGGGTTCCTAAGGGAAATTAATTTTGTTTTGCAGGAATGTCCAAAGGCCACCAAAACGCCAATCTGGTACTTGGACAGTGGATGCTCCCGGCACATGACTGGGACAAGAAGCCTGCTGCGTGATTACACTCCAGTCGAGAATGGACCCAAAGTCATCTTTGGAGGGTCAGATCGAGGAGTCACCAGAGGTTACGGTATGATTTCCAACGGTATAATCTCTATCACCGACGTGGCTTATGTTGAAGGGTTAAACCATAACCTGATCAGTGTAAGTCAGTTATGTGACAAAGGTTATGACGTTAAGTTCTGCAAGGATAAATGTCTGATAATTTCACGTACCTCTTCTAAGACGGTATTATCAGGCATTAGGAGCAGTAATATCTTCTGCTTAGATTTTCTCAGTTTAGATTCATCTACCCCCGTATGCCTTGTGGCAACAGGCAGTGCATCTCTTTGTGAACAATGGCACAAGAGATTGGCACATATTAATTTCAAAACAATTAGTATGATGTTTTCTAAAAACTTAGTAAGGGATGCTCCCGTTATCAAGTGCATCAAAGATAGCCCCTGTCCTGCATGTCAGATGGGCAAACAGACTCGGGCTACCTTTAAGAGCATTGCAGACAAAGACTCTTCCAGATGTCTTTACCTTCTACATATGGACTTGTTTGGTCCAATGCAAGTTCATAGCTTGGGAGGCAAGTCCTATACGCTAGTGATAGTTGATGATCATTCTCGGTTTACATGGGTGTTCTTCTTAAAACGAAAGTCAGATACGTTTGACATCTTCACTAGTTTTGTCAAGCAGGTTCAGAGCGAATTTAACTGCTCAGTGGTCAAAATCAGAAGTGACCATGGAACAGAATTCGAATCTGGTGCTATGACAGAGTTTTGTGAAGAACAAGGTATCTTTCATGAGTTTTCCTCCCCGCGCACTCCTCAGCAAAATGGAGTTGCGGAGAGGAGAAATAGAACTATCATTGAAGCCTTCACGACAATGTTGAAAGACGCTTCTCTCCCAGAATACTTCTGGGCAGAGGCTGTCAATACAGCTTGTCATGTACAAAACCGAGCATTGATCAACAAGCATCATCGTAAGACTCCTTATGAGCTACTGAGAGGCAGGAAACCAACCATGTCCTACTTGAAGATCTTTGGTTGCCGATGCTATGTACTGAATAATGGGAAGTACCCGCGTACTAAATTTGGTGAAAAATGCTTCAAAGGCATATTCATGGGCTATAGTTCCCACAGTCGGGCATATAGGGTCTTCAATAAGAAAACCCTAGTGGTAGAAGAATCAATTAATGTTCTATTTGATGAAGGAAGTTTGCTTAACAGCAATTCTTCCAGTGGAATTCTTGAAGATGCAGGTGCACGACTTGAACAGCTGGATCTCGATGAGACCGCTAAAGATGAAACTCCTAAGTACGTCAAAGTTTCCACCTCCACGTCATCTGGGCATGTTGAAGATCAAAATGGAACAAATCTCTTAGAAGAAGGAGAAGCCCAAGAAGTAGTCGAAGCTCCAGACGCCAGACTTCTAGAGCTCCGGCACGTGAGGGATCATCCTAGAGATCAGATCATCGGAGATCCTCGTGTCGGTGTCAGAACTCGAAGAGGTACTATTAACGAAGTTTTGCATCTTAGCTTCCTGTCACAGGTTGAGCCAAAGAAGTTCGACGAGGCGAACAAAGACGCGGCATGGATTTTGGCCATGCAAGATGAACTACATCAATTCGAACGATGCAACGTGTGGACGCTGGTTCCCAGACCACACAAGCAGAATGTGATTGGCACCAAGTGGATCTTCAGAAACAAACTGGATGAACATGGTGTCATCGTAAAGAACAAGGCCAGGCTGGTGGCTCAAGGTTACAGACAGGAGGAGGGGATTGACTTCGACCAGACCTTCGCACTAGTGGCAAGGCTCGAGGCAATCAGACTGTTCCTGGCATATGCTTCGCACAAAGGATTCACAGTCTATCAAATGGATGTGAAATCAACTTTCTTGAACAGAGACCTGAAGGAGGAAGTATACGTCGCTCAACCCCCAGGTTTTGTCAATCCTACTTATCCCAATCATGTATACTTCCTTAATAAAGCTCTATATGGTTTAAAACAAGCTCCGCGAGCTTGGTATGAGACTTTATCTAGTTTTCTTCTTGAGAACAAGTTCTCTAGAGCTAAAATAGATAAAACATTGTTTCTCAGGGAAGTCAAAGGCAAGATTTTGCTGGTGCAAATCTATGTCGATGACATAATATCCGGCTCAACGGACAACAATCTTTGCAAAAAGTTTTCCAAACTTATGCAAGGAAAGTTTGAAATGAGCAGTGTGGGAGAGCTAAAGTATTTCTTGGGACTTCAAGTGAAACAGTCTGAGGATGGACTCTTCATTTCTCAGACGAAATTCACAAATGAACTCCTCAAGAAATTCGGTATGGAGAATGCAACCTCTATGAGGACTCCAATGGGATCCACTATGTCTCTGGATAAGGATGAGAAAGGTAAACCTTTCGATGAAACCAAATACAGAAGCATCATTGGATCCTTGCTCTACCTTACTGCCAGTAGACCGGATATCATGTTCTCCACATGTGTCTGTGCCAGATATCAGGTGAACACTAAGGAATCTCACTATGTCGCTGCGAAGCGAATTCTAAGATACCTTAAAGGTACTCCCAATCTTGGCTTGTGGTACCCGAGAAACAATGATGTCGAGCTAATAGGTTTTTCATATGCTGATTTTGCAGCGAGTAGGGATGACAGGAAAAGCACCTCCGGGATGTGTCAATTCCTCGGACGAAGGCTTAATTCCTGGAATAGCAAGAAACAGAATTGTGTTGCAACCTCCACAGTAGAGTCTGAGTACATCTCGGCAGGCAGCTGTTGCGCACAACTCCTATGGATCAGGAACCAGTTAGCCAACTACGACCTTCAGTTCAAGGAAATTCCAATGTACTGCGACTCCTCCAGTGCAATTGCAATTGCCAACAATCCGGTATTGCACAGCAGAACGAAGCATATTGAAGTGCGCTACCACTTCATTCGGGAGCATGTGGAGAACAAGGACATCTCTCTCTGTTATGTCCCCACGGACAAGCAGATTGCAGATATATTCACAAAGCCCTTAGACGAGGCCAAGTTCAGTCTTTTCAAAACTGAATTGGGGATGCTAAACTATGAGGAATGAAGATTACAGAAGCTCCAGGCTCGTGCATCTAGGGGGAGCCTCTGCCAGGAACTCAAGTGAGAGCACAGGTGCAAGAACTGAGGGGGAGCAAGGGGTCACAAGCAACAGACCCAAATTTACAGAAGCCGAAAAGGGGGAGATTACCCTCTCGGCTAAGGCTAAGGTGGCTCCAAGTTTGCTCTCAAGAAATTGGTAATGAATATCTCTCTCAGCTAAATTTCTAGGTTATGTTTTTCATTCCCATACGCTTTATTCACCTTAGCTTGTAGGGTTTAGGCTTCTTCAAATAGGGGGAGATTGTTGGGCATTGGATCCACAACGTACCTGATTTGAAGAAGCCCCTGAACAAGCTAAGGTAAATAGGCAATGTTTTTGACAAAATATTTCAAGTTGTGCTTGCAGTTTTTCCACGCTAAGTGCACACCAATGTCAGAGTGCAGTAGGCCAATATACACGGGTCTGCACGACGTAATCCCTCGTTGAGCAGATCAGTGTGTTGGCCTACGTGTACTCTCTCTATTGGAGTGCACTTACTTTCAACTACAGGGTTGTGTTTATGCAAGAGCAGACAAGGAGCAAGGATGCGTCGAAGAGCAGCTCAGAGGCGTAAGATGAAGAATCATCTACGTAAGAATCGACGAGAATCACCAAGTGATTCTCGCCGATTCGGCGAGAATCACTAGTGATTCTCGCCGAATCGTCGAGAATCACTGGCTGATTCTCGCCGGCTAATTCAGAGTGCAATCAAGTTAAATTCGACGAGAATCCCTTGGTGACTCTCGACGAATCGTCGAGAATCACTTTGTGATTCTCGCCGAATCATCGAGAATCACCCTTGATTCTCGACGATTCGACGAGAATCACAGGTGATTCTCGCCGAATTTTACTTGGGCATTTTTCGGGAAAAAGCTGGACCGGATTCTGCCACTGGCACTATTTTGAACCGGGGTTGGGTTTCTTCAAGTGGGACCCATAACGGTTATTTTGGAGTATTTCCACCGTATATATACGAGTATTTTTGAACAGTAGAGACACACAGAAAGAAGCCGAGCGACGATCTTGACCTAAAATCGCGAAACTGCTCCGCCGCCTCCGTCGCCGCTCGCGCTAGTTGATCGCCGCTTTTGATCGAGATTTCTTCCTGATCTTCCGACGACAGAAGCTTAGCCAAGCTTAGAGTCTCACGCGTCTATCCAGAGATCCCTTATCTCTCGATTTGTTGATCGGGAAAAACTTCCCCGTCCGAATCGATCGAGACGACTAATCCTAGAGTGACCGTTGGTAGACCTAGCTTGCTTCGCTACGAAGTTTGGATCTCCAGAGTACAGCAGCCGCACATCGTTGTCACCGCCGATCCCGTGAACCTAGCCGCCGCCCATCTTGCCGCCGCCGGTTCCGGGGAGATTCTCTCAAAGAGAGATCTAGGGTTGTGGACTCTTCGTGGACTTCAAGAACACGTCGTCAACGAAGAGGGACACCTTAGTCTCCAAACGTAGTTTGTATCTCTTGTACATTCTAGTTTTACTTTTGTTGTAAAGGAACGTAGGTTCCTAGTTGTAAGGGTTGGGTGCAACCCGTGTTGTGGGTGTGTTGAGTCCTACGTGTGGAAGGGTTCCTTCCGATAGTGCAAGGATTGGATTTCAATCCTGTTGGTGAAGAGACTGAGTCGTCCCTTGTTGGGAGATAGGTCGAAGGGGGAAAGTAGATGTACCAAAATCGGGGAACCACTATAAATAGCTTGTGTATTCTGTGTGCTGTGCTGTTTATTTTTATTGTGCAGGTACAATTTTAAATTCCGCAAAACACTGCGCGTCACCTATTCCCCCCCCCCCCCATAGGTGAAGATAGTTGACACTAGGTGGACTTTCACCTCCTAGGGCCTCCAACACAACCGGTTGTTCGGCTCCCGGGCCCCCCATCCCTGCTGCAGCCCCTGTCTTTGGGGCTCTTCCCTCCTCCTTTCTTCTCTATGCTCCCTCTGCTCCCTCGGCTCCTTCTGCCTTCCCGCTGTAGGTTCCTTCACATTGTCCTCCGCTAGCCTGGCCAACTTCCTGGCGAATGCTGGGTTTGCTCTCTCGAAGTCTATCTCCTTTGCCTCCCTCTCCATGAGCTCCTCAGAGGAGAGGGGGGGCACTCTCTTCAACTCCATACTAAAGAATCCTGGCCTCAGCCCCAGGGTAAAGGAGAGCATCATCGCGTACCCTGGGACCTCTAGGACCAGGAGGATCTGTTCCTGAAACCGGTCGACATAGTGACCCAGTATCTCATCCGGCTTCTGCCTCACCGCAAACAGGCACTCCGTCTCCTTCTTCCGCTTCTTCGATGTTGAGAACCTCAACAGGAAACTTCTTTGCAGATCTTCAAAGCAGTAGATCGACCTTGCTGGCAACTGGTGGAACAAGTCCCGAACCTTCTCCTTCAACGTGATGGAAAATAGCCGACACTTGAAGGCATCCGTCATCTGCCTTATCGAAATGACATCTTCAAACCACTGTACGTGCTGTACAGGGTCATCCTTCCCCGAGTAGTAGGACATGTCAGGCTCCCGGAACCCCTCTAGTACCGGAGCTGAGAAGATGAGCTCGCTGAATGGGCTCTCACCTCCTGCCTGGCGAGAGGGTACGTCCCGCGGCCTCAGCTGGCTGGCCCGATCCGTGAGACCGTGCCCAGGGAAGAGCTCTCACACTGCCTCTTCCCTCTCGCCCAGATCTCTCAAAGTCTCCTTGCCCGGGCGCTGGCCTGGGAAGAGCTCCCGCGCCGCCACGTCCCTTTTGCCAGCCTCCACCGGGACCTCCTTCCCCGGGCGCTGTCAAGGGGCGTTCTCGCCCAAGAGTGGGACCTCCTCTATCGGAACCTGAGCGGTAGCCCACTCGCTTTGGGCCGAGAAGGCCAAGCTGACAGTCTGCAGGACTTTTCGCCTGAATTCATCCAGCATCTTCCTCGTCGCTTCCTCTCACCGGGTGGGGGAGCCTCTAGAACCAGACCCTTCACCTTCACCTCCAGCCATGGGAGAAAACTTAAGGGTTTCTTGTATCGGCTGCCTTCGATGCTCACCGCACCAAACTGTTGAAGCCAAAAATGACCTCAACGGGAGTTCAAAATAGGGGTGCAGCCGATACCTACTTCTCTCAAGCCTCAACCCTCGACCAGATTCAAAGGTCCCTGGACTGACCCAAAGCCTCAGCAGGGAGGTCTCACCTCATACCCGGAAGATCTCTGAGAGCTTCCCCTCCAAAGCCAAAAGCTATGCTAGGAGCTCCTCAGAAAGCACTAGAAGTTGGAAGATAATGAAAGCCCGCTTTCCATAGAGCCCTTATGGGTCTATTTATAGACTTTGCTGACCTGATATTACTGAAATGCCCTTGGTTGATCTGCCAATAACCAAATCCCGCTGTTTATCGCGAGGGTATAGGGGTAATTTGCCTGAGGGTAATTAGGTCATTTTACCCAAGGCCCTGGGCCCCATCCGGCGAGGGCTCTGAGTCGAGAGCCTTCTGTCTAGAGCCCGGCGCAAGCATTCTCGCCTGCATATAGGCGAGAGCTTCTTTGAGATTGGAGGTTGGCGCAAGCGCAAGCATTCCCGCGTTGGCTGCGTTCGACGATCTTGGCCTGTTGATTTCTGTTCGACGATTTGGCTGTGCCCGATGATCTGGGTTCTACGATCGTCGAGCGTGGGGCGCTTTGTAGGTGAGGGAGCTTGGCTCTAGTGCAATCATTCACGCCTACTTGGGCGAGATCTTCTTTAGGGCGAGAACTCCTCTGCTAGCCTAATTGTGACTGTTGGTGCCTCCTGGTCTGACTCAGCGAATATAGGATTGTACAATAAGGTCTTGTCAAAACCGACTAACCCTAAGTGTTGTAAAACATTATTCTAAGAATTTCTGAATCCTATTCTCTCTGTCCAAAAATGGAAGCCGCCGCCGCCGATCTTCTTCGTGCAAATCGCTAGGGCTTTCGATTCAAGAGATTCAGATCGAGATTGTTTTTCATCTCCTCATCTTCTCCCGGATCATGTGAAGTCAAAGAATTTTAGATCCAGTTCTTGCTGAAGTTCTTCTTCAACCTATTCTGATAAAGCCGCAAAGATCAAGAGGAAGACCTTGGCTGACTATTTCCAGATCTGAGAAATTATTACTGTTCGTATTTCATTATTCTCAATTTAATTCTTGTAGGAGATTTCTCTCTGAGTGTAGGAGCTTTTGCCTCCGAGTTATAGGAAGTTTTTTTCCTTTTGAGTGTACATCCATGTTGTGGATCGAGATTGTAGGAACGTTGTTCTGAGGCGTAGGATTGGTTTTCAATCTGAGATAGTGAAGTAGCTGAGTCTAGTGCTTTGCTAGATCATTGAGGGAAAGTGGATGTACCCAAGGTTGTGGAACCACCATAAATCTTTTCTCGTCTGTGAATGCTTGGTAGATAATTGTGTGCATAGATCTCTAAATTTTTATTCCGCAAAAAGACACACAAATCACCTATTCACCCCCATTTAGGTGATTTACGTAGACAACTGAACACTTTCATTTGGTATCAGAGGGAGGTTGATCATTAAAAGGTTAACACCTTGATCAGATCTTCCCAGTTGTCTTTTGAGAATTTTCCAAGCACGGACAAAGCTAAAGATTTTGCCAAGCTTTCATTGTGCAGTAAGAATAACTCTCCCATGTGGAAAGAAAGAATGAGATTTTTCATGGAAGCTATGGATCCAAGTATCTTCATGATCATTGAAGAAGGTCCTTACATTCCCATGATCATCTCCACAATAGATCCTACAAAGAAAGTTCCAAAGAAATTGATGGATCTAGACAAAGATGAGATTACACTTGTGTCTTTAGATAAAAAGGCCAAGAATATAATAGCAAGTGCAGTTGATGACTCCATATTGCAGAACTTGATCCACTATCAATCTGCTAAGGAGATGTGGCAGTCCCTTGTCACTTTGATGGAAGGTACAGAAGAAGTTAGGGATGATAGAAGATCCATTCTTAATCAGAAATATGAAGCCTTCCGGCAAGGACACAAGGATATCATTGCTGACACTTTTGAGAACTTCTTCAAGATAGTCAACGGCCTAAGGGCCTATGGCCGAGTCTTCACAAACGGAGAACTAAATGATAAGTTCTTGAGATCCCTAACCAAGGAATTGGATATCAAGGTTTGTGCCATCCGGGAATTTGGAAAGCTAGCTGAGACAGACCCGCAGAATCTCTTCGGGAAGCTTATGTCATATGAGCTTCAACTCAACACAATAAAGGCTGAAGAAGAGAAGAGTAGGTCTGCATCCAAGGAGAAGCCTGTTGCTCTAAAGGCAGACACCTCAAGGAAGTCAAAGGCTACCTCTCCTGCCCCAGCACAAGAAGTGAGTGAAGAAGAAACCTCGGAGCCAAGTACCTCAGGCTCTGAGCTATCTGAAGGAGAGTTCTCTCTACTCTCATGACAGTTCAAGAAATTATTCAACAAAAAGAAGCAATGGAAAGGCAAGGATGCCTCCTACAGAAGATCACAACATGATGGTGATCGACAGAGAAAAGGAACAAGCAGCCATGACAGGTATGCTTCTAAACCGAACAAACATATTTCTATTAACATCGTTTGTTACTGTTGTAATAAGTCAGGTCATGTCATTGCTGACTGCCCCTACAAGAAGGAGGGTGGAAAGAGAGAAGAAAAGAAGTCCTCATACAATAAGAAGAGGACAGAGAAGAGCCTGATAGCTAAGAAGGGAAAAACTCTTAGTGACTCCGACTCATCTGAGTCGAGTGAAGAAGAAGAAGCCTACTTTGGGCTTATGGCTCAGGCAGATGATGAACAAGAGCCCCAGTTCACTGGGAAGGTAAACTCTCACACTCCTCTTTCTGATTCTGATGTTTCTGAGCATGATCACGAGGACAGCTCTTCTGACGATGAGTCTGAACTCATGGCCCAGTACAAGGAGTTAATCATGGCCTACGACAAATGTCGATGAGTCGTGAAAACTCAAGCTAAAGAGATAAAGTCTCTGAAAGCTGAAGATAGCACTCTAAGAGAGGAAGTCGCTAAGACGGACTCGCTTAGAGAAAACTTCAATGTTGCCATTGAAGAATATAACAAGGCTCTCGAGCACCTAAATCTTAAGGAGAAAATCATAAAAGAACTGGAAGCACAACTTGAAGCCGAAAAGAAACTTGTTGAAAGTTTCTCGAAGCCAAAGACTGTTCTTTCTTTCGTTGCTGAATTCTCAGCTAAGGCCAAGGGTGCTGGGCTAGGCCAAGTCGAAGCTCCGAGTAATTCTTCTAGAAGAAATAAAGCTCAGAGAAATATAAGGCCGCCAAGAAGGCTCTGGCCAAAGAGAAGGGGAAAGCCCTTCAAGATCAGACTTCTTTTAATAAGGTCATATTTCCAACAAATGAGTTTGATCTTGACTCATCCTAAGGTCACTTCGCTAGGCCGACTTATATAGAGCCCAAGTCCCATTACCAAGGATGGACTCGCCCCAGAAACTTTGGTGAGAGTGTATTTAAGGCACCTTATGAAGAAATCATTCTTCAGAGCTATGGCCCTTTCAATCATGGTCATAACATCAAGAAAGCAACAAAGGTAAAGCCTATTGTGGAAAAGTCACTGAAGGAGAAGGAATCATGTGATTGCCATCACCATGAAGCTTCTTCCACCAAGAATTCTACCCCTGCTAGACCACTATCTCAAAAGGTCAAGCAGGATAACATAAGGCAAAGATACAATGGGTTTGACTGTTGGTTTTGTGGCAGAATTGATCACTTTGCCATCGACAGCTGGTTTAACTCCAGAAATTTTGCAACTCCTCACATTGGAAATATGAGAAAGACCACTCGTAATGCTAATACTCGAAGGGGAGTGTTCTAACAAGAGACCAAGGACCCAAACGTGTTTGGGTTCCTAAGGCAAACTGATTCATAATTACAGGTATGTCCAAAGGCCACCAAAACACCTATCTGGTATTTGGATAGTGGATGCTCTCGACACATGATCGGGACAAGAAGCCTACTTCAGAACTATTCTCTAGTATTGAACGGGCCAAAGGTCATCTTTGGAGGTTTAAACAGAGGAATCACTAAGGATATGGTATGATCACTAACGGTAGTGTATCCTTCTCAGATGTAGCTTATGTTGAAGGATTGGAACACAATCTTATAAGCATAAGCCAACTCTGCGATAAAGGATACATAGTTGAATTTCATGCTAATAAGTGTGTTGGGTATATTGGAACATGTGTACCAGATTTGAAGAAGCCTCACCTTACTCAATGATATGCATCAAGGTGTATTTGATGTTGTTTTGCGTTTATATGTGCAGGTTAAGAAAATGCAAGAATGTAGGAAAAAGTTTCTAAGTCTATGTGTCGACACCAGGAGAAGTTGTGTCGACACTTATGAAGGCTTGTGTCGACACTGGAGTTAATTGTGTCGATAATTGGAAAAGCTGTGTCGACACCAGAAGAAACTGTATCGACATACAGAGTCAGTGTCGACACACAGAGAAGTATAGTCGACATCAACTGTATCGATACATAGAGGCAGTGTCGACACACAGAGAAGCATAGTCGACATCAACTGTGTCGACACATAGAGGTAGTGTCGACACACAGAGAAAGTTTAGTCGACATCAACTGTGTCGACACACAGAGGCAGTGTCGACACACTGAAGCATAGTCGACCTCAATTGTGTCGACACACAGAGGCAGTGTCGACACACTGAAGACCTTGTCGACATCAACTGTGTCGACACACAGGACTTGTGTAGACACATGGCAGAATTTCAACAAAGTAAATTTGTATGAAGAAAATAAGTGACTGTGTCGACACCACTGAACTAGTGTCGACACAATCTACAAAAGCTATTTCGAGAAACAGTGTCAACACCAAAGGAGTTGTGTCGACACCACCAATGCTTGTGTCGACACTTAGTCTACTTGTATCGACACATGATGAAGTTCAGTCTCGACACTTTGCTGACAGAGACAGAGTTTCAAGAAGTGACTGGATGACTTGATAGCTGTCATTACCAACCGGTCTACTACAACTGTCAGAGCTGTCATAAGTTTGTTAGAAACCAGATCAGCCGGTTATCATGGAGAAAGTCTATATAAAGGCATTCTACTTCAACAGATGATGATTGATGATAGAAGAAAAATACTGATACTGATATAGATTAAAAAGAAGTTGGAGAGAGAGAGCTCCATCTATTGAAGTGTAGTTGCTGAACCAGGCTGCTAAGAAGGATTCAGATTGTGATCTGAATTTCAAGAAAGAAGTTGATTGAAGATTAACTTCAAAGGAGTTCAACCCTACTGAGTTCAGATTCAAGAAGCTTTGAAGAAAGCTAAGAGTGGTTGTTCTCTGCCATCAGATTCTTCCAAGAACTGATCAAGAAGCCATCCATCCTTTCTCTCTCTACCAGAGTGGTGGTAAAATACATTGTGAAAATCTATTTTCTGTAGGATTTATATAAGATCTGAGTTGTAAGCCTGTGTTTATAAAGGCTGAGTTGTAGGAGATTATTATCTCTGAGTGTAGGCCTTATTGAAGGCTGAGGTAGGGCTGTGAGCCTGAGTTATAGGAGATTGTGATCTCTGAGTGTAGGCCTTGTTGAAGGCTGAGGTAGGGCAGATTGCCTGAGCTATAGGAGTGTGTACTCACTCTGAGTTGTAGGAGCCTTGTGTGGGTTCTGAGCTGCTGTAAGATCTGAGGATCTGAGGTGAAGAGAAGAAGTTAGGCCGAATCTAGCACACTGCTAGATAGGTGAAGGGGGAAGTGGATGTACCCAGACCTTGGGGAACCACTATAAAATCTATGTGCAATCTGTGTTTGTGTGATTCTGTGAATGCTGTGCTGTGTTAGCTGTAGAATTAGCTGTTTCTTATTAATTAACTGAATAGATATTCTGCCCTAGAATAAAAAGGAATTACACCTATTCACCCCCTTTAGGTGTTTAGGAACTAATTCTTTCAAAGTGCTTGATAAAATCAGTTGAAAATATGGAAACGATTATATCCGACACTCGAAGCAGAAATATATTTTGTTTAAATTTCATCTCTATAGACTCCTCTACACCAGTGTGTTTTTTTAACAAAAATAGTGTGTCTCTTGGTTACCAATAGCACAAGAGACTAGCACATATTAATTTCAAAATCATTAATAATTATTTTCACTGAATTTAGTATGTGATGCCCCAAATGTCAAGTACGTCAAAGATAGACCTTGTCATGCATGTGTAAAAGGCAAGCAAACAAGGGTTACCTTTAAAAGCATTATTGGCAAAGAATCTAATAGATGTTTACATCTACTTCATATGGACTTATTCGGTCCACTACAAATTAGAAGTTTGGGAGGTAAGGATTATACGTTGGTAAATGTTGATGATTACTCGCGCTTTGCGTGGGTGTTCTTTCTGAAACACAAGTCAGATACCTTCGACATATTTACTAATTTTGGCAGGCAAATCCAGAATGAATACAACTGTTCCATAGTCAAAATTAGAAGTGACAATGGAATAGAGTTCAAGTCTGGGGCCATGACAGAATTCTGTGAAAGTTTGGGTATCTTTCAAGAGTTTTCCTCTCCTCGTACTCCACAATAGAACAGAGTGGCTGAGAGAAGTAATAGAACACTCATAGAGGCCTGCAGGACCATGTTAAGTGATGCCTCACTTCTGGAATACTTCTGGGCTGAAGCCGTCAACACTGCATGCCACGTGCAAAATCGAGCACTCATAAACAAAAACTACGATAAGACACCTTACGAACTTCTAAAGGGCAGGAAACCGACTGTCTCATATTTTAGAATTTTGGGTTGTAAGTGCTTCGTGCTTAACAATGGTAAGTATCATACAAACAAGTTTAGTGAAAAGAGTTTTGAAGGTATTTTTGTAGGATATAGTAGCGATAGTAAGACATACAGGATATTTAACAGAAAAACTCTAGTTGTAGAAGAATCAATATATGTTGTATTTGATGAGATGTGCTTGCTGCAAGGCAACTCGTCTAATGTGTTCATTGAAGATGCAGTTACAAAGCTGAAAGAACTTAACTTGGATGAATCAATTGAAGATAAAGGTGAAAAGTTCATCAAGATCACCACTCCAAACCCTATTGGAGAGGTTGATGATCAAGATGAAGGAATCCTCCAAATTGATGAAGTTGCTCCGGTGATTGAAGATATTCTAGATGCAAGGACACTAAAGCTCAGACATATAAAGGATCACCCAATGGACCAGATCATAGGAGATCCACGGGATGGTGTCAGAACTCGTAGAGGTACAACTAACGAGAATTTATATTTAAGTTTTCTCTCACAAGTTGAACCAAAGAAGTTTGAGGAAGCAAACTCAGACACATCTTGGATAATGGCGATGGAAGAAGAACTAAATCAGTTCAAGCGTTGCCAAGTATGGAAACTTGTTCAAGACCCAAAGGTAAGAATGTCATTGGGACAAAATGGGTCTACAGGAACAAGATGGACGAGGATGCAACGATCATAAAGAACAAAGCAAAACTCGTCGCCAAAAGATATCGTCAAGAAGAAGGAATCGACTTTGACCAGATATACGCTCCAGTTGCACGGCTGGAGGCAATCAAGTTATTCCTAGCATATGCTGCTCTCAAGGGCATCATTGTCTATCAGATGGACGTGAAGTCTGCCTTCCTTAATGGTGACATAAAGGAAGAGGTATATGTGGAACAACCTCCAGGTTTCGTTGATTCTAACTTTTCTGATTATGTTTACTTATTACATAAAGCTTTATATGGTCTGAAACAAGCTCCTCGAGCTTGGTATGAGACATTATCTAGCTTTCTTCTTGAGAACAAGTTCACAAGGGGAAAGATAGATAAGACATTATTTCTTAGGGAAATAAAATGCAAGATTTTGCTAGTGCAAATCTATGTCGATGACATTATTTTTGGCACTACTAACGATAACCTCTGCATGAAGTTTTCAAAACTTATGCAAGGGAAGTTTGAAATGAGCAGTATGGGCATGCTGAAGTATTTCTTAGGGCTTTAGGTGAAACAATCTGAAGATGGAATCTTCATCTCGCAGACTAAGTTCACCAAAGAGGTAATTAAGAAATTTGGAATGGTGAATGCAACCTTGATGAGGACTCCAATGGGTTCAGCTATGTCTCTAGACAAGGATGAGAAAGGGAAACCTTTTGATGAAACCAAGTACAGAAGCATAATTGGATCCTTGCTCTACCTTACTGCAAGTAGACCTGACATAATGTTTTCAACATGTGTATGTGCTAGATTTCAGGTGAACTCTAAGGAATCTCACTACGCTGCTGCAAAGCGGATTTTGAGATACCTTAAAGGTACACCGAATCTTTGCTTATGGTACCCAAGAAGTAATTATAGCGAGCTAATTGGTTTTTCAGATGCAGATTTTGCAGGTACCAAAGACGACAGGAAAAGCACTTCCGGGACTTGCCAATTCCTTGGAAGAAGGCTCATTTCCTGGAGTAGTAAGAAGCAGAACTGTGTTACAATCTCAATAGCTGAGTCAGAGTATATCTCTACAGGAAGTTGTTGTGTACAGTTGTTGTGGATAAAGAATCAATTTGAAGACTACAATATGAAGTTTCTAAACATTCCATTATTTTGTGACTCTTTCAGCGCAATTGCAATAGCCAACAACCCAGTCTCGCACAGCCGGACAAAGCACATATAGCTGAGGTATCACTTCATCCGGGAGCATGTGGAGCATGGGGATATAGATCTACTGTATGTCTATACAGACAGGCAGATTGCAGATATTTTTACGAAGCCGCTGGATGAGGCCAATTTCTCGTTCTTCAAAATAGAACTTGGAATGCTCAACAAAGAAGATTAGAGAAGGTGGACTCACAAGAAGGCTCAGAGATCAAGAATCAGTCAAAAGTTGAAATTTTCTAAGTTTCAGACTTTATGACTCGAGTAATACAAATACTACTCGAGTAAGAAGTAAGGAACTCGAGTACCTCCTTGACCTACTCGAGTATTTCTACAGCGACTCGAGTAACCTACTAGAGTAGAGATAGACTACTCGAGTACTAAAGCTTCACTCGAGTATTTCAATATCATTACTCGAGTACTTCAAAGACATCACTCGAGTACTTCTGCATTTCTCACTCGAGTACTTCTATATCTTCAATCGAGTACTGTCATCCCTCTCGAGTATCAGGAAGTCAAGTTTTCTCTCTTCGATTCAAATTTTTTTATTCGCAACCCGAGGCTTATGCCTCCAATTCCAAGGTATGTTTGTTTTATTTATTTCTTAATTAGAGATAAATTAGGGTTATATAAATCAAAAAGTCCGGAATTCTTTTTCTATACAAATCAAAATCCTCTCTCTCGAGTAAGTCGTAAATGCTTCATCTTCCGTCGAAAGTTGTAGAGCCCGCGCCTTCTTCTTCCCTGCCACGGATTTTTCTCAAATCTCTGGATCATAGCGCCATCGTCTAAGATTGGAATCGGTCCAGAACTTGTTGCCGCAGGAATCGCCGACATATTAGATGATTTTCACAACCTTCTGATTCTCCTTGACACCGCCGGCCTCACATTCGTTCTTCAGCAGCCATGTAAGATTCTGTTTCCTGAAGTTGAAGAGTTTTTCATGAATATCAAGGTCAAGAGAAATGGGACAGTTCTCAAGTCCAATTTGAAATAAATCAAGATCAAGCTAAACAAAACCTCTGTTTCTACACTTCTTCGACTACCAGTCGTTGATGAAGAAGATGACTTAGGTCCACAAGATTCTGACAGGACATGTATGTTTTGTGGAGTTTCTCCAGATGTACTCACCATCAAAAGATCTGTACCGAATCCAGAAGGAAAGCTTTTGGTGGATATCATTGGGAAGATTCTTCTCTGCAAGACAAGTTCTATAAGGGATATCTCACTCAACATCTTTGACATCATGACATCAATAATTTGCAGGAAAAGGTACTAGTTTGGGATGTTAATTCTGGACAAGATCAAGAACATCATAAAGGCTACAAGTTATGCTAGGATTCTTTCTCTTCTCCTCTATGAGATCAATCCTCTAGTATTCAACTTCTCCAAAGTGACTATTCTCCATCACATGAAGAAAGTCTTCATTTCATCCATTCTGAGATGGGACTTGAAGCTATTGAATCCTGTTCAGGCTGCCAAAGCCCATGACCTTCCAGCTATAGAGGAAAGGACCCCATCTCCCTCTCCACTTCAGGTTGCCAGCACATCTGGTGCAACTGTTGAACGGGATCCTGCTCCTTCTATTTCAGATTGAATTCCTACCCCTTCAGTGGTTACCTCTCCTCCACCTCCTACTCCTGAAGAAGTTCCATCAGAAGTTCCAACAGAAACCCTACTCTCCACTGAAGCAGCAATCAATTAGATGATTGAAGAACTCACTGCTGATGAACCTCTTCCCCCTCTTCAAAAATAATAGACTGCTGAAGTTCCCAAGCAATCCACTCCAGTACCATCTCCAACACATACTCCATCATCTTTCATTCAGTCTCCTACTGCTGACCTAGAGCAGGATGACACTATTTTGCTTTCTGATGAGCCAGACCAATCTCCTGAACCAGTTGAAGGTCCATTGAGGAACCTGGACTTCACCATCCCCATAGTCACTAATGAAGGGGATGCCCTGATTCATACTACCAGAGCTGAGAGCTCAATAGTAACTGAAGAGATAGCTCCATGGCCTGCTCCTCCTCCAGTTCCCTCTGTTGCTCCTCCTGCTGCTGCTACTGCCAGTGATTTGATGGGCCAGTTTGTACATCTACTTCAAGAACAAAAGAAGTATTTTGATGATTCTCTCAAAGCTTTGACTAATAAAGTAACTACTCTAGATAAAGAAATGAGCAGGGGATTTGTTGAGATTCAGCACAACACAGATCAACTCAGACATCTATTCCAGATTGGTGGCAAAGCTCTAGATCACGTTATCACTAGTGTTAGTCATGTAATGGAGCAAGGTGTCACTCTTGCCAACAATCAGATTGAATTAGATAAGAGAGCAGAAGCAACCAAAATGAAGATCTGTGAAGAGGTAGGCACATTCAAAGAATATGCCATCAATAAATTGACTGTAGAAGTAAGAAAGGGGGAGAGTTTAGTCAAAGAATATCTTGAGAAATCAGATGCAATCAGGCAAACTCTCTGGGAAGCTAAGATGAAAGAGATTCATGATGATGTGTTAGGCCAAATTCAGAGTGTGAATTTTCATACCTATGATACATCAGTTTGGATGCACAATGAGATTCTTCTTGACTTTCCAGCTGATCCAAATATCATTCCTCACCATCTAAACCCCCTAGCCCCTGTTGCTCCAGCTCCTCAGCGTACCTTCTCTCCTAGACCGGAAGGTTGTGAAGGTCCTCCTCCAGAATCATATGCTCAGGTTTGGGAGGCAAACCCAGCAGACATATTCTTCAAAGCTCCTCCTGAGATTAATATTCCAAAGAAGAAGAGAAAGTATGGTGATGGGGCCTCAATAAGTAGATAAATCCCAGTTCTAGATACAGAAAAGAGGAAAGCTCCAGAGTTTGCAGTGATCTGGTCTCTAACTTCAAAGTCCCTCATTCTAGATACTCTCAAGCTTGTCATGGACTTCAATGAAAATAGGAATGATCATTACAGCTCCCAGGAATAGGAATTGTATGAAAATTCAATGACAAAGAGAAGGCTTTATGACAGAGAATTTGGAAGGAACAACCCTGATGCTCCTCCAAAGCCTCCAAAGTACTATCCAAAGCCCTACAGCTATCGAAGAAGATAGCAAGAGAAGAAGGACAAGAATCACCATTAAATCTAAGCATGAAGAAAATTATGAGAGTGTGGATATGATTTATGTAGAAATGATATTTTGGACAATCTTATTTATATAATTCTCAATTTTGATCATTTACTCCTTGATTATATTCATATGCTT
Organism: Platanthera guangdongensis; assembly: GCA_039583875.1. Taxonomy (NCBI): domain Eukaryota; kingdom Viridiplantae; phylum Streptophyta; class Magnoliopsida; order Asparagales; family Orchidaceae; genus Platanthera; species Platanthera guangdongensis. Next base: position 233,052 of record JBBWWR010000210.1, on the reverse strand, counting down.
ATTGTGCTGCTTTATCTATTGCATATTTAGTTCTTTATATGTATATATAATTCACCTTAGTGTAAAGGGTTCTGACTTCTATAAATAGGGGGAGATTGTTGGGTATTGTATCCACAATAACCCAGATTTGTTGAAGTCACCCTTGAACTAAGATGAACTAAGTTGTATTTGATGTCTTGTTTGAGTTATGTGTTTGCAGGAATATATTGCCAAATGTAGACCAATGTCAGTCTACAATGGGTCACCAAACACAGGACCATACAATGTAATCCCTCATTGTGTGATTCATACTATTGACTCATGTGTAGCCTCTCTATTGGGATACACTTCATTTTCAACCACTAGGACTGATTGGAGAAAGAACTGTTGCTAAATTTATTGAAGAAGAGAAAATTCTATTGATGAAATTTTTGTTAAGTCTTTTACTCGAGTAGTAGCTTATATACTCGAGTGAAATACTTAGTCATTACTCGAGTAAGTATATCTGTACTCGAGTAAGGGAATTAGCTCTCGAGTAGTCAAAATATAGCTCTCGAGTAGCCAAGTTAATTACTCGAGTAGATCCTCTCTTATTCTCGAGTTAACAGAATTTCCTCTCTGAAAAATTTTCTAAGTTATTTACTCGAGTAGTCATATTAGTACTCGAGTAGATTAGTCTTTTGTCTTGAGTTACAGAAGATAGGATTTCGTGTTGTTCTACTTCACTCGAGTAGTCAAGATCATGTACTTGAGTAGTATATCTACTACTCGAGTAGTCCAGGTTTAATACTCGAGTGATAATATTTTCATCTCTCCGAATTTTTCTAAGTCCTTTACTCGAGTAGTAATTTTCATATACTCGAGTAGTTTATCTCCTCTCGAGTAGTCCAGTTCCAGTACTCGAGCATCCCGTATTCTTCTCCGAGAAATTTTTTAAGTCTTTGACTTGAGTAGTTCTTCTACCTCTCAAGTAATATATTCAGTACTCGAGTAGTCTATTTCTACCACTCGAGTAGTTCAACTCCACATCTCGAGAAATTATATTAGCACTCGAGTAAATCATTTTGTACTCGAGTAATTTCTCATTCTTTCTGAATTTTTCTCTAAGTCTTCTACTCGAGTAGTCTCAGTCTATTCTCTCGAGTATTGCTATTAAGTACTCGAGTAGGTAACATTTTACTCGAGTAAAACAGTCGGATTTTTCCAGAAAATTGCTAAGTCCAGATTTGACGGTAGTTTCAAATGTCGTGACGTGATTGGTCCACATGTACGTCATTAAGGCTGATTATGACCGTTAGGGAGATCTTATATAAGGTCTTGTTAAAACCAACGAACCCTAAGTGTTGTCAAGCATTATTCTAAGAATTTCTGATTCCTATTCTCTCTATCCCAAAACGGAAGTCGTCGCCGCCGATCTTCTTCGCGCAAATCGCTAGGGCTTTCGATTTATGAGATTCAGATCAAGATTCACTTCCAGATCGAGATTGTTATTCATCTCCTCATCTTCTCTCGAATCGTGTAAAGTAAAAGAATTTCAGATCCAGTTCTTGCCGAAGTTCATCTTCAACCTATTCTAATAAAGCCTTAAAAATCAAGAGGAAGACCCTGGCTGACTGTTTCCAGATCTGAGAAATTATTACTGTTCGTATTTCATTATTCTCAATTAAATTCTTGTAGGAGATTTCTCTCCGAGTGTAGGAGCATTTGCCTCCGAGTTGTAGGAAGCTTTTTTTCTTCCGAGTGTAGATCCATGTTATGGATCTAGATTGTAGGAACATTGATCTGAGGCATAGGATTAGTTTTCAATCTGAGATAGTGGAGTAGCCGAGTCCAGTGCTTTTTTAGATTGGTGAGGGAAAGTGGATGTACCCAAGGTTGGGGAACCACTATAGATCTTTTGTCATCTGTGAATGATTGGTAGATAATTGTGTGCATAGATCTCTAAATTTTTATTCCACAAAAAGACGCACAAATCACTTATTCACCCCCCTCTAGGTGATTTAGGTAGACAACTGAACACTTTCACTTATTTGGTTGTGGATGGTGGTGCTTCTTATCAATGCACACCTCACTGGGATTACTTCTATTCCTATACTGCTTAAGACTTAGGGACTATCCGGATAGCTAATGCCAGTGTATCCCAAATAGTGGGAAGTGGAGATGTCCACTTGGAGATTGATTTGGGGTTTGTTATTCTCACGGATGTCAGGCACATTCCTGATTTGAGAATGAACCTTATGTCCATCGGAAGATTTGATGGTGGTGGCTTTACCAGTATTGAAGGCGGAGGTGCCTGGAGGCTTGTGAAGGGGTCCATGGTGGTGGCTCGAGGCAAGAAATGTTGCGGTTTGTACCAAGCAAAGGCCAAGTTCTGTAGTCCTAGTGTGAATGCAGCTGATGACAACTCCATGGAGTTATGGCATCGCAGACTTGGTCATATGAGTGTGAAGAATCTTAAGATGTTGGTGAAGAACAAGGCTATACCAGAGATGTCAGGCAGCATGCTAGACATATGCATTCACTACTTAGCTGGGATGCAGAAACGGGTGTCATTTGTTGATGTTGAACCGAAGAGGAAGAAAGAGCTGCTAAATATGATACACACAGATGTATGTGGTTCAATTGAACCCATTTCTAAAGGGGGAGCAACCTACTTTGTCACCTTTATTGATGACCACTCTAGAAAGGTATGAGCATACTTCCAGAAGCACAAGAGCAAGGTTTTGACAATGTTTGCCGAGTTTAGGGCAATGACTGATAAGATGATCGAGAAGGTTATAAAGCGATTTAGATATGATGACGGCGGAGAATTTATTGGACTGTTTGATGCCTACTGTAGGCAGCACGGTATTGTTTATAAGAAGACTATTCCAAGGACACCGCAACAGAATGGGTTGGCGGAGAGGATGAACAAAACTATAATGTAGAAGTGTATGATCTCTCTGGCTAGAATTAGGAAGCAGTTCTGGGCAGAGGCAGCTAGGACTACTGTGCATCTGATAAATTTGTCCCCCTTAGCACCGTTCGATGGAGATGTTCTTGAACGGGGGTCGTCTGGTAAGGAGGTGTCTTATGGACATGTACGTGTGTTCGGTTGTCGAGTATATGTTCATATCCCCAAGGATCAGAGATTAAAGCTCGACGTGAAGTCCCATGAGTGCATCTTTTTTGGATACCCAACTAAGGAATTTGGTTATAGACTCTGGGATCCAAAGAAAAATAAGATCACCAGGAGTAGGGATGTGATCTTTGATGAAGATCAAGTTGCTTGTGAGCAAGAGACTGAGAAGCTATAGAGTCCACTTATTGTGGAAGTTCCTGAAGGAGATCTTGGTGTTGATGGTGCTACTGGGGAGCCCATTGTAGAAGAAGTAGCTAAAATGCCAGAGGAGGAGGAGATTCTAGATGAAGGGGGTGTTTTGCCCGTTGATATTCCACCTATGGTGGAGCTGCCCCTTTGGAGATCTGAAAGACTACGTAGAGGTCCTACCAAATATCCACCGTAGGATTATATTTTTTTGACTGATGTTGGAGAGCCTGAGTCCTTGGTGGAGGCTCAAAAGGCTGATGATAGAGAGCAGTGGGCTGAAGCCATGGAGGAGGAGTTAACTTTGCTCCAGAAGAATGAGACCTATGACTTGGTCCGGCTTCCTTTGGGGAAAAGAGCTTTGATGAACAAATGGGCCTTCAAGTTGAAGACAGATGAAAATCTTTCTCGGACCAAGTATAAGGCGAGGTTGGTGGTCAAGGGCTTTAGCAAGAAGCAAGGCGTGTATTTTGATGAGATATTATCACCAGTGGTGAAGATGACTTCTATCCACCTGGTTCTAGGGTTGGCTGTCTCTATGAATCTGGAAGTTGAGCAGATGGACGTGAAGCCGGCTTTTCTGCATGATGATTTGGAGGAGGAGCTGTACATGGAACAACCAGAAGGGTTCGAGGTCAAGGGTAAGGATAATTTGGTGTGCCGACTCAAGAAGAGTCTTTATGGGTTGAAACAGACACACAGGCAGTGGTATAAGAAGTTTGACTCCTTCATGACCATGAACAAATTCTTGAGGACCAGGGCTGACCACTGTGTCTATGTGAAGAGGACGGAGGGGTCATTCACTATACTGCTACTCTATGTCGACGACATGCTAATTGTCGGGGATGACAAGGCTGGCATTGTAGAGCTGAAGATGGAACTCATTGGTCCTTTGAAATGAAGGACCTTGGACCGACAAAGAAGATCCTGGGTATGAAGATTACCATAGACAGGAGTACAGGTCTGTTGTGGCTATCTCAGGTAGAGTATTTTGAAAACGTTCTGAAGTGGTTCATGATGGAGAAGGCAAAGGTTATTACCACTCCAATGGGAGAATACTTCAAGTTGTCCAGCAGTCAGTGCCCTTCATCTGAGAAGGAGTCTGAGGAGATAAGCTAGGTACCTTATGCTTCTGTAGTAGGGAATTTGATGTACGATATGGTCTGTACGAGGCCATACATAGCTCATTCAGTAGGGTTGGTGAGCAGATATTTGGCTAACCCAGGAAGGGTATATTGGGACACTGTGAAGTGGATTCTTCAATATCTTAGAGGTACTAAAGATTTATGTCTGCAGTTTTGTGGTGAATCACCTGAACTGGTTGGGTACTCTGATTCTGATATGTCTGGAGACATTGATTCCAAAAGATCTACTTCAGGGTATGTTGTTACTTTTGCGGGTGGGGGGTGTTGTATCGTGGCAGTCACGGTTACAAAAGTGTGTGGCACCGTCGATGACTGAGGCAGAATATATAGCTCTGACAGAAGCTTCAAAAGAGGTCTTGTGGATGAAGAAGTTCATGCTTGAGCTTGTAATACAGAAATACGTGTTCACTATGTTCAGTGATAGTCAGAGTGTTATCTTTCTGGCCAAAAACCTCACCTACCACTCTAAGACGAAGCACATTGATGTCAGGTATCATTTGATACAAGATGTTGTCGAGGAGAAGCTACTGAAAGTGGAAAAGGTCCATACAGATGAAAATCCTTCGGACATGATGACGAAGTTCGTGCCAAGGGAGAAGCACGAATTGTGTCGATGGCTGGTCGGCATGGTATATTCTTGAAGTTTTTCAGGTGGTGGGACTTCACGTCAGGGTCTGAAGGGGGAGTCTTTTGGGGCCCAGCCCCAAAATTGAAGACCGAAGGTTTGCATATGGGGAATTTCTGCCATGAATAGTGTTTTCGGCGAGTATCGGGACTGATACTCGCCGAATTATGTTCATGAATAGTGAATTCGTCAAATATCTCCCTTTGCCTGATTCGCCGGATTTCTCCTGCAATAATCGCCGACTTCTGCCATTTCTTCTCAATGGTTCTGTGAACTGGTTTGGCTGCCCGTGGTGCTTCGTGTGGACCTATATTACTGAGGTGTTAGGGCTAATCCACTGTGTGACACCCGACAACTTAGCATCGTCATTTTACGGAAGAGAAGGAGTTGTACGTCGGTCTTCTTGTTTGAGGCGTGCGGTGGCTGGCATCTCTGGTTTTGTCGGCGACGTTCGGTGGCTGCGAAGGAAGCGTGTGATGGCTACAGCTTGGGTTTACGGCGGTTTCATCGGAGCAGTCCTTCACTGTGCTAGGAGAGGTTTCTCTCGCGCTTGTTTCATCGTGTGGAGATTATGACACAATCGAAAAGTTCCTTGTTTAAGAGATGTTGTTTTTACCTCAACGTGTTGAAGGTTATTTTTCCTCCGTTTCAGAAATATCATTTTTGGGTTTTGAGTGGGATTCGGTTGTGAATCTGGAGAGGGAACTAGGTTGGGCAAACCTAGTGTTTTTGTAATCCTTTATTATTATAGTTGATTTTTTGTGTTCCCTGTCCCGTAGTTTTTCCCCTATTGTTATGAGGGGGTTTCCACGTAAATCTCGGTGTGTTGTTTTTCTTTGCTTTTCTTGCTGAACTTGCTTGGATCTGGGTTTGCACGAAGGGGATCGTTTCCCTACAAGTGGAATCTGAGGGAGGTTCTACCCGTTGAGAATTTTGGGCTTGTAATTAAGTGCAGTAGGTGACGACCATTGGTCCGCTCCCTATTCTCTCTGTTACATTCTTTGAGATTATTGGCTATTCCGCGTGCATGTGGATCAAGCGAGGATGATCAGCATGAATGGAAAGAACTGGAGTATCTAGAATCCGAGGATGGAGGATCTCTTGTTTTGAAAGGATCTCTACACTCTATTATTGGAGAGGCCTGCGATGATGTTGGATGATGTGGTTTGGATGGAGATTGACAGGAAGGTAGGTGGGTTCATTCGTCAGTGGCTAGATGATTCTGTCTTCCATCATGTATCTACTGAGACATCTACCCAGTCTTTGTGGAAAAAGCTGGAAGCGCTGTATGAAAGGAAGACAGTAGGTAACAAGGCTTTCTTGATCAGGAAGCTAGTGAATCTCAAATATACAGAAGGTTCTCAGATAACAGAGCATCTGAAACTTGCCCAGAGCATCATCAATTATTTGGAAAGCATGATGATCACCATGGGTGACGAGCTTCAGGATTTTATTGTCCTCAGTTCTTTACTAGAGGGTTGGGAGACCCTTGTGTTGTCATTGAGAAATTCAACACTAGATGGTGTTATGTTAATGGAGATGTTGACGAGATGTCTGTTGAATGAGGAGCTGAGAAGGAAGGATTCTGGAACTCATACATCAGATGCACTACTTATAACAACCTCATTTTCATAACAATATAATAAATAATAATAATAAATAATAAAAAAAGACTTACCCTCTTTAAAACCCGAGCCCCCCACCCCCAACCATTTCATCATTCCTGCATCTCATAACCCTTCAACCCCTTCTCTCCCGTTTTGCAAGTCGCAGCAGCAGGATTTTTCCTCCCGATCCCGCCTCCTTCGCCCCCGACGGCCCCGCCTGCGTCTCTGGAGGGCCCGGCAGCCCCCTCCTCTGCCTCCAGTTGCCGGCGAACCCCTCCCCCCCCCCCCCGTCCCCCCTCCCGGGCCGATGGCACTTCCCCTGCTTCCCTGTTGTCTCTAGCTCTTTTCGACCATCTTCTCTACGGACGCAGTACTCCTCATCATTTCTACTGTCGAGCTCCAACCATCTTCTCTACGGACGAAGTACTCCTCAGCATTCCAACCGACGAGCTTTGTCCACCTTCTCTACATACGCAACACTCAGACCAACGAGGTCCTCTACATCTCTGCAGTATTCCAATCGAGCTTTCTCTTCTATTGGCATTCTCGGGCTTCTCTTCGCAAGTACATTGCAATATGGAGACATCCTCCTCCGACATATTTTGTAACATCCCTCAGACATCTAACCCCCCTAAAATTGGGGTTAGGGCTTGAGTGGTGCTTGAGGCCCTAGTGTGACCCTAGCTCAGCTTGAACTTAAAAAAACTGTTATATGCATCCCAATGTGCACAAGTCAACCTAGGTCAATTCACACTCACATGAACTCACCACCTCAAGGAAAGCTTACTAACACTTCCCTAACCCTAAGAGAGAGGCAATAGAGGAATGGACTCAAGGCTAGGTCAATCTAGTGGGCCAAATTGACCAAAGTCAACTCTAGGTCAATATAGGTCAAACCTTCACCTAAGAGGTCCTATTGGCCTCGAAACCTAAAATTGACCTCACCCCTAGCCTTGTGATGTCATATGGGGCAAAGTGAACCTAAAAGCCCTATCATGGGGTCAACAAGTTGACCAATTTGACCAAAGTCGAACTTGACCTTATTTAGGTCAAAATCACACTATTTGACAAAGTGGGGCCAATTGGGGCATCACCATGACCCAATCAACATTGGGTGGTGCTACGGGACTCGAGATACACCCCTGGAACGGTTAACCCATCAAGTTGACCAAAGTCAACCCCAAGGTCAACCATGGTCAAATTAACCCTAAAGGCTAAATGAGAGCCCAAGTCAATTCAAGTGGGCTAACCCTTGCCCAAGGCCTAACCTAAGGACCACTATGTTTATTAGATTTATTTAATCTGAATTAGGTAAGTTTAATGGGGTAATTAAGGGGGAGTTTTATTTGGAGGGGGAATAATGGATGGAGGCCAAGTAGCACTCTCTTCTTCTTCCCCAACCCCTTCTTTCACCTCCTCTAATAAAGAGGAGGAGGTTTCCAACAGTTTAGGTCGGCCACCATCAAGAAGGGCCTTTAATGGCCATGGACATAATACCCCAAACTTGGATCTCCTATGTAGAGGCCTCCAAAGCTTGATTTAACCCTTTCATCACCTTCAGAAGCTCCTTAGCAGTCGAAATCGACTTCTACATCAAAGATTTTGGTGGAGAATTGAGATCAGGAGAGATTCGCCGAAAAATGCTAAAAACCATGGCCACCTGCCGGAGTAGCCGCCTCCAAGCCAGGAATCAGGCATGTTTCTCCTCGTCTCCCCTTGTTCTAGCTTCCAAGATCAATAGGACTTGAGGTCAGGTTCAATTGAACCGTGTCCAATTTTGAAATCAATGGAAAAACTAAGTTTGGGCTTCCTCTCGGGTTCACCCGAACCCCCCCCCCCCCTGACCTCAACTGAGGTGGTGGTCATGGCTGACTGGGGAGAAGGCTGGATCGCTGGCACATGGCGTTGTAAATGGTTCCAGGTTCTGCCAATCGGGGCCGCCGGCTGGAGGAGGAAGATGATCTCCAAGCCGTTGGATCAAATCTGTCTAAATGTATAATAATTATAATTATTAATAAAGTGTTATTTTATCTCTTAATGTGTACCTTATAAAATCAAAAAAATGAGGCCCTAGGGGCTAAAGCATGAAAGTTCCCAACATGATAAAGGTATCCCTATTAGTCTACTTTAATTAGAAATTGAATTCAAGTCATTTATTGCAGTGTTGCTCTCTGTAGTTCAATTTTTGTGGGACTGGTCCCTAGTGTAGGACAGTCACTTAATTGGTTAAGAGGATTGACTTGAAATTTGGGTCATGTACGAATATATCATAGATGCTCCTACTGTCCAAACATGTGAATTTTTGGTCAAAAGTTTCCTATGATTTTAGGAAAAATGTGATGTTTCATATAAATGGAATATTTTAAAGATTAATAATTATTTTGACCCCAAATTTTGGTGATAGGTTCATCAGAGAGTTATAAGGCCCTGGTAAAAAGTTCAGGTCCTTTGTACCCCTGTAGGTTGATGAATCCCACTTACAAGCTGTCATGTTGTTTGTGTTATGGTGTGCATTTATCCAAAAGGTGTATCTTGTGAATTTAGCAAGATTGGCTTGGTCAAATCAAGTAAAGTTTTATAATCCACTTCTTTATTGAAAGTATACCTCCTCATGAAGTTTTAGAACATTTGGAGTTGATTTGCCTAGCAAATGAATTATTTAGTAATCTTGTTATGCAAGTGTATTAGTGAAATTAGGGCGCCTAAAATAGTTGAAATAATTATAAAACCTTGTCAATAGCAATGATTTAGTATGATGCACACTGTATAAATTAATTTGAATTTTTAAAAGTCAGAATCTTAGGGGTGCAGTTATAATTACCATTTTTGCCCCTTATATAATTTTGAGATAATTGTACTCAAATTGAGTTGTAAAATTATAAATTTCTGGAATAAATAATTATTTACCATTTTTGAGCTCCAATAATAATTCTGGAATTATTTGATGAATATTTTTAGTAATTCATGCGTAACATGACCTAGTGGATCAGATCTTTATAATTAGAAATTTAATATGAAATAATATTGGAATGATGTAAAATTTGGTCCATACGATTTATTTATCATTATGACCTTGTGTAAATTATTTGGTACTGTTTGGACCCTTGAAGTGACACTTCATGTTCAAAATCACATGTAGCAATAATTTGAAAAATTATAATAATTGATTATTATTTTAGGAAAATTATAAATCTCTGGAATTAGATCTAAGATATCATGATAGGTCTCAAGAAATAATCTTAGGGACTATGGTAAAGTATTTGGAGGATTCCTATTTATATGCATATATAAGATCATATGGTCTGCATTTAGCAATTTTGGAAAATGAGTATTTCAGCAATTGATGTGTTGGAGAAGCCACACATTTAGTAACCCTAGGAGTGGGTTTGGTTAAGGGTAGCATAACATTACAAAGTTCCTTAAGAAAGGGAACGATGAGATTCAGCGCATCATAGTTCCTAGTACTGATGCGAGCCCTTCACAGGGTTGACCTTGGGAAGTACAAGGTTAACGATAAATCACTAAGTAATTCAAAAGTTAGACAAGAGTGGTCTGATAGGATTAAGGAATGTTATAACGATCTCACTCATGTGCGGGTTAGAGTGATATAGAGCTTGTTGGTCCTACGAGCTGGTGACTCGGGTTGTTGGTCGATATCAGGACAGGTTGGTCCTGCATGCTGGAGGCTCATAATGGTATTATTATACCTGATTTCGGTTTATGTGGTGGGTCACTCGGTACTAGTCCAGTTTGCACACAGACGGAAGTATGATGACTCTAGTACAGGGTGTAGACCTTTTGGGAGATCGGTAGGATGTTTATATCGAGTTCTGGAGGACAATGTCCCTTAAGAGCACACCCAACCATAAAGGACTGGTAGATGCTAGCAAGAGTATACAGGAGCGCCGTTGTTGTGTTCTTAGCATTGAGGCGTATGAGTGGTCTAAGCCTGGTAGTGTGCCTACCCGCCTAGGAGTGGAGACACCCGCTACACTACCACCATGAGCCACAACGGTTATTACCTGAGAGGTTGGCCACCTCTAAAAAGTGGGGATGCATGAAAGTTTTGTGCACATAGTCATGTGTGTGAGTTACATAATCATTGCATTGCATAGCATGGCATAACATACGCACTTGCAGATCCTCATCATATAAATTAGTATGGGCTCTTTTAAATGATGAGTTACTATTTTGAAAACCTTAACTTATATGTTTGTGTGGGCATTCATATATGATAGTGTACGCTTCTGTGATGGAAGTGTAGTTGCTTTACTTTACTAGTTTTACTTAGCTCCACTTACTGTACTTTTATACTACGCTAGTTGTTGCTCTTCTTTTGCTGCTCATACTGTTATATAGCTGCTAAAATTACCTATATTTACCACTCTCACATGCTTGTACATTCTGATATTATTGGTCCTCCGCTTTCTTCCTCTCGTGTGGTGGCTAGAAGTCGCGGGGGTGAGGCAGGGACGAAGCAACTGAGTCTAGTTTGACTGACGGTCATTTGACCACATCATTTTAGGGACACGTGGAGACGCCAACGCAGTTCGACCGAGCAGAGCTAGAGATTGAGACGACAGGATCTGAGGAGACGGAGCCGCGCATTACCACTACTTCTACTCGACGTTAGTTTGATGAACATATGGTTTTGCTTATGCATTTTAAGTTGAGAGAGAGTGATATTTGTGATGTTCATATACTGGGCATAAGCCCTATTACTCGTTCTCTTTATTATTTCATATGGACCTTTACTTAGATATTTATATATCTATGTTGTGATGTGTGGACTTGTTTTATTTTTTTCTTTCGTTAGCTGTGTGAATGATCGTATTTGTCAGCAGGGTTGCTATCTTGTGGTGGCAACTAACTCGTAGTTTGTGTCATTATAAGACGACTGTCCTGGACATAAATTCTCTCCTCGGTCGTGCCCAATTCCCGGGAGGAGAGATTTTACACATTTCACAGCCCACTAGATTCCTTGTTCGAAGCCTTATCTGATCCCATCTCCACCGAGAGATCGGGAAAAAAACTGCCACCCACGCCGACACGCCAGCCGCCACACCCGTCGCTACGCTCGACGACTCGCCCGCCGACACGCCGGCCGCCACTTCGTCTGCCACCCCCGCTGCCACCCCCGCCGACACACCCACTGCCACGCCTGCCCCCACCCCCACCGACATGCCCACCGCCACCCCCGCTGACACACCCGCCGACACGCCCGCCGCCACCCCTCCGACACGCCCGCCGACATGCCCGCCGCCACCCCCGCTACCGTTCATCGGTAAATGTGTGTGTTTTTTCTTCTGTTTCCATCTAGTTATCATTCTTATCGTTTTTCTTATTTGGGCATTTCCCCGTGACAATTTTAAGTTATTGGGTTTGGACGATAAGTACAACACTATCCCTCATAAACAATATTTCGTTTTTTTATATACTTTCAAGTCATCTCGTTCACCACCATGAGATATGGTGATATTGTCCCACTTACCCATCCCGCTAAGGTTGTCACTTGCATCATTATCATTTTGGGGGCAAGTTCCCTTAACCTCTTCATTTTCTCGTTCGTCTCCTATATTTTTAATTCCTTGAATATTGGTGCTTGGTACATCGCCTTTGTAGCGCTCCTAATTTTGGTGTTAGGGGTGTGGGGATACATTACATAGAGAAATTAGATATTGTTGATTCATTGTATCTGGCGACTAAGTCTTTTACTTCGGTTTTCTATGACGATATATCTTTCAAGTCAAATGGTGGGAGAGTATTCTCCTCTCTATGGTTGATACTCGCTATAATAGCGTGGAGTATGTTGTTACGTATAATGTCTAACATTATCAAAAGTTGTAGAAGAGATCCTAAACTTCAAAGAAGTCCAATTATGATTTGACCGCTAGAATTACCAACTTGATGCTAGACGTACATGTACCCATTTGCCATTGATTTTTATTTCATGTTTGTGATTTTGATTTGTAAATTTGTATGCAAATTTGTTTCCATTTTCTACATGGTATTTGGGGATCTTAAATGTAAGACGCGTGATTAAATTGGGGCACATTGGATAGTATTTGAAAGCTATGTATAAGAGTTCATTTCAATCTGTTGTATGAATTTAGTTAGCACGTTGGATAGTATTTGAAAGCTAAGTGTAAGAGTTCATTTTACCTAAGAAATTTATTAATGCTTTATTTGATGTGTATTGTTTAACAGTCACATATATCTTTTATTGGATTTCATCATATACATCTATAGACCTATTAGTATACGAGCACAACATATATTAACATATTATTTTACACTCATGATTAAATTGGGGGTCTAGTTAGAACTTCAACATTCTGTGGTATATCTTATCTCAGTATATGGATTAAATCGCAGATTATTCTCGGAAATAAAGTTATTCTAGAATATATCGGGAATTTGATAGGTTGTATTAGATCCCCGATTATTTCAGTTAAGAATGAGCTGAGAACAAGTAGATTTTCATGAGCAGCATGTCCTCCAAGTAATTGAACTTATCAGGGTCCCAATAATGGCTATCAGGGGGGGTGCTGTGTGAACAAAGACGAGTATTTTTTGTACTATAGAACGTTATACTATTTTAATTTTTGACTAATAATGTCACGCTGTTATTTACTTCTTGATTGATGTTTAATAAATTGATTATTGATTTTGCAAGCATTGAGGGGTATTTTTTTTATATTTTTCTCTCCATATTCAATCCCTCATTAAGTGAGCCAAATATTATCTTGAACGAATTTGAATTGATCTAAACTTGTATTTGATCCAAAAGATTCGATAGAGATATGTAGGCCTGTGTATAAATGCTCTTATTTCAAGATTTGGCTTTTGACAAGATCAGGTAACCATTCACATCTATCCTGATTTTGGATCCTTTACTTGTATCAAGCTAGACATGAGTTGTTTGCAAGCATGAACTTAGTTTGAAATTCTTATTAAGTTAGAAAATATACATGTCCACTAAGGCTTCATTTGAGGGGACTTATTATTTTCACCGGTCAAGCGGTCACGACTGTACAACCCCGTATTCGCGAAGAGAGAGCCCCAAAACAAGGCATGAGACTAGCTATGCATTTTTAAGCTTTTCAAGAGGTTTGACACTCGTGGTGGCCAATTTAGGCTAAATCTGCATAATATACTAATAGGGGATGAAGTATTTGCCTCCTCATGGCCCCTTATGCGTGGCGGGCCCAGTATGTGCTCGCCCTGTGCCAAGCTCATCAGGCCAGCTCGCCCAGCTCGTCAGGTCAGCTCGTCAGGCCATCTCGTAAGGCCAGCTCGCCCAGCTCGTCAGGCCAGCTCGCCTAGCTCGTTAGGCCAGCTCGCCCAGCTCGTCAGGCCAGCTCGTCAGGCCAGCTCGCCCAGCTCATCAGGCTAGCTCGTCAGGCCATCTCGCCCAGCTCGTCAAGCCATCTCCCCCGGCTCGTCAGGCCAGCTCGTCAGGCCAGCTCGTCAGGTCAGCTCGACCCCTCACCTATTTCCGTTCGACCCACACTATGTGGTGCAGCAAGTAGGGTTCACCTTACTTCCTCCCTAACATTTCCACCCATCGATCCTCACTAATACAGATCAACCCACACCATGTGGTGTAACAGGTCGGGTTTATCCCGCACTCCCCAGGTGTGCTACCAATTGATCTCTCATCACAATCAGGAGCTTATTCAAAGCCTCCATACATCCATAACCAACATTCATTCATCCATATAACTATTCAACAAAACATAACTCTTTCATAACATAAAATCCACGGAGTCTTCTCCGGTTTACCCATGATCATCACCAATCCAGACTACCAGTCCAGATGGGCTTCACACAGCATGTCTATGTCGTACTTCACACTTCCGGCTCTAGATGAAGACTCAACCAAGGAATTGCTTATCAGATCCACCTCTTGGTGGATGATTTCACGCATATGCATAAAGAAAGACTTCGACGTCCAAGAAGGAGATCGTTACCCTTGAAGATCGCTTCGGCGCCATGAAGTAGCCGGATGGAAGTCACCGCCTCGTCTTTGCCTTCACGAATCCACTCTCGGATCATAAATCCGCACTCCGTAGCTCCTCCAGCAGCTGACTTTCCCCCTCCTTTCCTCCCCTTGCTCTCCCTTTCTCTTTCTCTCTCTCTCTTGGAATGAGAAGAAGAAGGAAAAGATGAAGAGGAGGGCTTTTATCCCCTTTTTTCGACCTTACTCCACATGGAAGGAGGCTGAACCACTGGATCCAAGATCAAGGAAACTAGTGGCTCAGATTTACCCAAAAATCACCTAAACAAGGTCTGATACGCACTGTGACACGCCCGTGTCACAGGTCGTGTCATTTAAGCGGCAGTCAACCGACACTAATCCAGTCAGTACATGACCGTGTGACATGCCCATATCACACCCTACATGCCCTTGTCCTGCCCGACACGCCCGTGTTGACCACCCGTGTACGTCACTCGGCAACATCTCAATTTCACCCGAGAGACACGCGGCCCCGAGACATGCCCGTGTCCCAGGCCGTGTACTGAAAACACGCCCTCGGACACGCCCGTGTCCCAGGCCGTGTACCGCAAACACGCCCTGGGACACGCCCGTGTCCCAGGCCGTGTACACCTTACTCGACAATCGTCGAGCACAGTTCGTCGACCATGGGGACACGCCCACTTACACGCCCGTATCAGATGGGTCACGCGCGTGTCACCTGGCGTGTTCCCTCCGTCGGCCCAATTTCGTCAATTCCACACTCAACTGCTCAACCCAAAGATGACACGCCCTGGGACACGCCCATGTCCCAGGCCGTGTCAACCAAGCCTAAACCCAAATTAGCTCTGGGGGTGTTACAATCCTCCCCTCCTTCAAAGAAATTTCATCCTCGAAATTTGGCTCACTCCAATCAGTCACATAATCAGGCAATGTTGCACCCACTACAACCGAGCACTCGAAGAGGCGAGCCGGGTTTGAGCTCAGAGGCTGTGGCTTGTCTCACCCAAGGCATCGCACAAACTAAACAAACATAAAACACATACATACATCCCTAGCTTCCATCTGTGCACATGCAGCCACAAAATTTATCAAGTGATTGAGAAACAAACACATCATCGAGCTATATCACAATCGAGCGATTACTTTCATAACACAAGTGTGCACCAACATTTCAACATGTAACAAAACAGCTAACATATATGCACACAGCCATCGCATTAGTCAACATTATTCACATCCCCAAAGTGATACAAGTCATTATTCTTACTTATGCTCAGCCTCCCGATTTTGCATTTCTCGTGTCAAATCCAAATTAAACACTCGAGGCTGAATGTCACCAATTGATCTTTGCAGCTCTTGCACTTTCATATTATGCAATCGAGGTTGCGTCCGGGATGCAGATGACTTTGCCATTGCTTTACCCTTTTCATCATAAGACGCACCTGTATTTTTCTCACTTCCTGCAGGGGCAGTCCAACAAAATTTCTCTATGTGTCCTTGCTTCCCGCAGTTATAACATATACGTGTATCAACACATCCTGGCCCATAAGTTGCCCCCGAAGAAATAGTCGACATAGCTGATTCAGCAGGCCTAAACTTTTTCTTATCTCGCCTTCTGAACTCTGACTGCTCCGATTGTGGCACTTTGAATTCTGGCTTTTCTACTACCAGCCTCTTATTCTCTTGGACCCGCTTCAAATCATTCTCCAAAGCACGGGCCGTATCAAAAAACGCTTGGAAGCCTTGGTTCACTGAACCCAGGAGTACTAGCCTCAACTCAACCCGAAGTCCCTCATAAAATCGATTCATCTTTCGAGCCTCTTCAACAAACGTAGACCCCGCATATCGCCCCAGTGTGGTAAACTCATGCAGATACGTATCAATATCTGCCTCACCCTGCACCAGGCGTTGAAACTCATTCTCCATCGCAATCCGCTACGACACTGGCAAATACTTGGTGAGAAACAATCGGGAGAACTCATCCATTGAAACCTCTGCTAATCCTCGAACTGCCAAGTGATGCACCTCCATCTCATCCCACCATAATCTTGCGTCTCCTTCCAACAGAAAAGTTCCTAAAGTCACTTTCTGCTCCTCCACCGTCCTGATTGCAGACAGGATTCTCATTACTCGAGCCAACCAATCTTCCGCCTGTGTTGGGGAAATCGCCCCACCAAATGTAGGTGGATGAAACTCCATAAAGCTTTTTAATGCCTCATTTGATGCTTGCTCTTCCGCCACAACTACAGCACGCTCTTGCCTTGCACCAGCCTGTACTGGTACTCCTGCAGGCCTTGCCTGCCACGTAGGTTGTGCCTGTAACACCGCAAGCACCGTCTCCATCACCATCCGTATGGTCTCCGCCGAGGGAGGTGTCGGCGCTTCAACTGGTGCTACACTCTCATCCGATTGTTGGGGCTCTGGCTGCCCAGCACCACTCCTCGCCACCTAGCAATGTACAAAACACCATTACTCATCCATGTCATAAGGTAATTATACATTGACTACACACCCATGCCACTAACGTGCATGAAATACATTCCTAATGGACATTCGTGAGTTCAATTATGTTCTCTCCTCCCAAACAATCTCAACCTGGCTCCGATACCACTTTGTAACGCCCCCACTCGTCGCGTGGTATATATCGGTGGGTCCGGCCGGGGCCCCACGCCATATGTCACAGACAGGTGGCGGAATTACTTATGGAAATCAAAATCTACTCGTACCCTAACTCAATACAGTTTAGCGCAGCATTTTAAGTTAGCATGAACTCAACTCAAAGAATGTCCGCTACTGTAACATCCCCTTTGCCGTCTGTGGATCAACACCACTAGGCCTCCGGCGGACCATTACCGGGCTGCAGCCCAAGCACCCCAACCCCTCTCCAGTCTACTAGCGGGTTGTTGGTGGCCACAGCCTCCCTTTGATGAGCGAACTCGACAGCTGCTCAATTGGTGATGAGAGTTGAAAGAACTCCATAGTTAAGCGTGCTCAGGCTGGAGAAGTCCTGGGATGGGTGACCTCCTAGGAAGTCCCCGTGTTGTCTGCTTAATGGGAGAATTTCACTCATCAAAGGTAGGTTGTGGCCACCAACAACCCGCCTGCAGAGGGAGAGGGGTTGGGGTGCTTGGGCTGCAGCCCGGTAACGGTCAAACGGAGGCCCAGTGGTCTGAGGCCCACGGACGGCCCAGGGGACGTTACAATAAAAAGTTCACTTTTATTGTAACGACCCTAGGCGATACAACGTGACAACGTCACGGCTCCGCTCTAGGCATCGCTACCGGGCTACAGCCCAAGCACCCCAACCCCTCTCCCTCCACAGGAGGGTTGCGACATCCCGTCCATAGCACTCAGAGGTACTAACCCCACAACATCCATAAACAACCAGAGCAGATTGACTCACACCATGTGGTGTAGCAAGCTGGGTTTACCAGTGCTCCCCAGGCATTACTACCCATCGACCCCTCACCTATTTCCGATCGACCCACACTATGTGGTGCAGAAAGTAGGGTCCACCTCACTTCCTCCCAAATATTGCCACCCATCGATCCTCACTAATACAAATCAACCCACACCATGTGGTGTAACAGGTCGGGTTTATCCCACGCTCCCCAGGAGTGCTACCAATTGATCTCTCATCCCAACCAGGAGCTTATTCAAAGCCTCCATACATCCATAACCAACATTCATTCATCCATACAACCATTCAACAAAACATAACCCTTTCATAACATCAAATCCACAGAGTCTTCTCCGGTTTACCCATGATCATCACCAATCCAGACTACCAGTCCAGATGGGCTTCACACAACATGCCTATGTCGTACTGCACACTTTCGGTTCTAGATGAAGACTCAACCAAGGAATCGCTTATGAGATCCACCTCTTGGTAGAGGATTCCACGCATATGCATAAAGAAAGGACTTCGATGTCCAAGAAGGAGATCGTTACCCTTGAAGATCGCTTCGGCGCCATGAAGTAGCCAGATGGAAGTCACCGCCTCGGCTTTGCCTTCACGAATCTGCTCTCGGATCTTAAATCTGCACTCCGCAGCTCCTCCAGTAGCTGACTTTTCCCCTCCTTTCCTCCCCCTGCTCTCCCTTTCTCTTTCTCTCTCTTTTGGAATGAGAAGAAGAAGGAGAATATTAAGTGGAGGGCATTTATCCCCTTTTTCCGGCCTTACTCTACATGGAAGGAGGCTGAACCACTGGATCCAAGATCAAGGAAACTAGTGGCTCAGATTTCCCCAAAAATCACCTGAACACGCCCTGACACGCCCTGTGACACGCCCGTGTCACAGGCCGTTCACTTAAGCGGCAGTCAACCGACACAAATCTAGCCAGTACACGGTCGTGTGAAATGCCCGTATCACACACTACATGGCCTTGTCCTACCCGACACGCCCATGTTGACCACCCGTGTACGTCACTCGGCAACATCTTAATTTCACCCGAGAGACGCACGGCCCTGGGGCACGTCTGTGTCCCAGGCCGTGTACCGCAAACACGCCCTGGGACATGCCCGTGTCCCAGGCCGTATACACCTTACTCGACAATCGTCGAGCACAGTTTGTCGACCAAGGGGACACGCCCACTGACACGCCCGTGTCAGATGGGTCACGCCCGTGTCACCTGGCGTGTTCCCTCCGTCGGCCCAATTTCATCAATTCCACACTCAACTGCTCAACCCAAAGATGACACGTCCTGGGAAACGCCCGTGTCCCAGGCCATGTCAACCAAACCTGAACCCGAATTAGCTCGGTGGGTGTTATACAAGGTCCCAAAAGGAGGGGATGGATCCCGTGGACGGTTCTCCGGAGTTATGAATCGCGAGTCCCCAAGTATGGTCTTGGCTCGCGGGCTGGAGTCTCGCGGCGTGGCGCCCCCTGTAACGCCCCTGTTTTTTTTGGCATTATTTACTCCTCTTGTTGATGTCATAATGACGTAAGGGCGTTACTTTAGCGTGCAGTTGTTGGCGCGTCGCCGATAGTGCGTTTTCCTGTCTTTTCGATTCAGTCGGCTGAATTCATGGATCTTTGGCGGAAACGGAAAATTTCACATTTGGAAAACTTATTTGATTGATTTTTGTCTTGCTCGTCCAGTTTTGTCGAACCAACCTTATTATGTTTGATTTTATTTTATTTTATTCTCTGGGTACTGTCTTGCTCGACGATCGCTTTTCCTTTCTAGTGCTGTCTGGGTTCGACGATCGTCGAGCGGAGCTCGACGATCGCTTTTCCTTTTTGGTCGCTGTTTGGGTTCAATGATCATCGAGCGGAGCTCGACGATAGCTTTTCCTTTCTGGGCGTTGTTTGGAGTTCGACGATCGTCGAACGGAGCTCGACGATCGTCGAACGGAGCTCGACGATCGTCGACCGGAGCTCGACGATCGTCGAACGGAGCTCGACGATCGTCGAACGGAGCTCGACGATTGTTGGTTTCTTCTGGGCGCTGCTTGGAGTTCAACGAACGTCGAGCGGAGCTCGACGATTGTTAGTTTCTCTGGGTGTTGTTTGGAGGTCGACGATCGTCGAGCGAAGCTCGAATATTGTCATGCTGAGCTCGATGAAGCGTCGAGCGGAGCTCGCTGTAAGTCTAGCGGTTCTGGGTGTTGAGTTCGTTGAGCTGAACGGTCTGGTGTTGACACGGTTCTGTCGACACCGCTGAGCTGAGTCGTCGGGTGTCGACAAAGTTGTGTCGACACCGCTGTGCCATCGGGTTTCGACACAATTCTCTCGACACCGCTGTGCCGTCGGGTGTCGACACAGTTGTGTCGACACCGCTGTGCCGTCAGGTGTCGACACAGTGGTGTCGACACTGCCGTCAGGTGTCGACACAGTGGTGTTGACACCGCCGGGCCAGATTTGTTGAACCCGGTCCTCTCTACTGTTGAGTATTTATACTTTCTGCTTCTTCTTAATCTTTTAGCCGACCTAGAATTTCTCCCGCCTTCCGTACCAGAGCGGCGTGTGAGGAGAAGGTTGTCCGTCCGTTCTTCTTCCGGTGACCACCGATGGAGCTCTGGTGCTCGGATTTTCCAACCGATCGTAGATCTGGAAAGCTCTCGTCGAGAGCTGCGCCCTCGTGGTAATTTCTTCCCCGTTTCTCGAGATTTTCTTGTTAGGGTTTTCGGCCCTAACCGTTATTTCGAACATTTTCGTCCAGATTTCGGCCCCTATTGCGAGGTGTGTAGATTTGGAGAGTTTTTCCACTAAATCAAGGCAAGTGGTGTTCTTGCTCTCCCTCTTGTTCTTGATTCTAAAATTTTTCCCTTTTTCTACACTTGTTTGAGTTTATCATGTTTCGATTATTGAGATACTTGTCCTAAAATTCTAACCTTCCCCCCCCCCCTATTCCTGGAATTGTGACTTGATGTCTCTAAAGCCTTAACCCCAAAATTCTAGTCCATTGAATTGGTAAACAAATTGGTTGTCGTGTTGTTATAACCATCGATCCATCTTGTTCGTTTTTCTTATTAAACTTCACTTGTTGTACCTTGAAATGCTCTTATGAAGTCCACTTGGTTGGTTATCCCTTGAGTTTATGATGAATAAAAAACAAATGAACCCTGCTTGTACAATTATGTAACTAAAGAAACACAGATGGACTGTGCGCGTTGGGGTCCTCCCTCGGCATAGTGCCTCATACTCAGATGAACTGTACGTGTTGGGGTCCTCCGATGGTATAGTGTTTAATACTCAGATGAACTGTGCGCGTTGGTGTCCTCCCTCGGCATAGTGCTTAATGCTCAGATAGACTGTGCGCGTTGGGGTTTCTCCCTCGGCATAGTAATTATTAATGAAAGATTGAACTTCTGTTGTTGGTGCTTGTTCTGACTTGTTAATGTGTTTGGCCTTTCTTGCTCGGCTAGTTTTACAGTTGCTTACCTTTACTCTGCTGACTATTTTTGTTGCAGTCGCTTTCATTCTCCTTCACTTTGAGGTTTGTGTAGTATTCTTTTACTCTTGCACTACTTGTGACTTGCTTCTGAGGTGTTCTTCTTTTGAATGCCCCAGGATCAGAGCTGTAGCAGGTTTAGCTGATGGTGTTGGGCTTCTGGTGTTGCTGGTGTATGCGGCCGTTTGATTCCACCTCTGAGCTTGATGTAGTTGTCTTTGTTTAGACTTGTCAGTTTTTACTATGGGCTCGTGTCAGTTGTTGACGCCCATAGACTTTGACTTCTCTGTGATGGACTACTTGCTGTTGTTACTACTGCTACTCTTTATCTGATTGTTCTTGCTCTCTGGGAAGGATTTATGTTAGGATGCATTTAGTTATTTTAAAGTATACAAAACTGCATTCTGGAATATTGGCATGGCATGACTTCAACTACTAAAGCCACTACTTTTAAGCGTACAAAAGATTTCTATATATATATATAGTAAATGTAGAAGTCATGTCATCATTTTATGATACTGCACTCTCATTCTCACGCAGGTTAACAAATGAGCTAACTCAGTATTTTCCGCCTCGTAAAATATATATATTCTCTCACCTATAGACTGGTAGTCTACCCGACCGAGGGACACGGTCATTAACTCCATTAATTAATATGCATTGTTTTTAACTAAAAGTTATAAATCTTTTACTTGAAGTAAATGTGAGGACGGGATGCCTGAGCGTCTGCAGTTGTCCCCTGCATGGCGTGGCCTCACGGCGCATAGTTTCTCTACTCTGACGTATTTTGGAATACGGAGAAAATGCGGGTCGTGACAGTTGGTATCAGAGGGAGGTTTTGCAAGAGGGTTGGTTGGTTTGACAAGCCAGTCGAACAACTTACCCTTAAGCAAAACTCTAATCGCATCATTACATTGCATACACACACCAATATGTCATCAGTAGATTTTGATGGAAGCACAAACACTACACTCATAGCATGATAAGAAGTATACGGTGCATATTATGTAGTATGGGATGCATAATATGTGTTTGTATATGGATCCACCATAGGTGGCAACATGTGACGGTTATGTAGTATGGGATGCATAACCATCATCACATGGATGCCATTAGCGCGTTTTATTTTCTTTGTTACATACAATATTATGTAGTATGGGATGCATAACATTGTATTTGTACGCCGCTCATAACATGCACTAAGGCTTTTTTTAGAATGCATAGCACTGCATACATATCATATCATTGCATAAGAACACGTGCCAAGTTAAAGATCTACATGATGATATATGTACACCCATGATTTGAGATAAAATTTATGCATTCATGCATTCATATTATAGGCACAAGTTAGAAGCATAACATCATTTTATGATTTCCCAGAGCAAGGTAACAGCAAGAGCAAGTATCGGTTCTTTTCCGATCTGATCTGAGTTTATTCGTTCCTGATCTGATCTGCGTCAGGGTATTCAAGTTTTCTAGCTTCAGTGTCTTAAGCTAGGTCCCTAATAAGTCTTTTGTTCGTATCGATTAAATATGAACCCGAAACATTGTGTTTAGGGAATATTTTCCCAGTTTGTGATGTCTTAGGAAAAGTCTGACTAGATATCTATTTGTTCTATAGAATGCCGCCTAAGCGCGTTGCGACGAGGTCGACTCCCCAGTCAGAGGGTGAGTCTTCTAGTGCCCAGAGCGAAGCGGTGATCGAAGCGCTGAGGCAAAGTAATGAGACCCTGGCAAGGCAGATGGTGGACATGCAATCCCAAATGCAATCGTTGTTGGCTGTCGTCGCTGGGCAGCAGACCAGTGCGCAGGGCCCTGATGTGGACCAAGCTATTCCTACTCCCCCTGCTGCACTAGTTCCCCCAGTCGCTCTGCCGTCTGAGTTGAATTTCATTTCTCACTTCCAGCGATTAGGACCTCCTTCGTATGATGGTAGGGCAGACTTCATGGCATTGGATGACTGGATTATTGCCATGGAAGAAATGTTTTCCTACTCTGACATTTCTCCCGATCAAAAGGTGATGGTTGCGGCATATCAGCTCAAGGGTCTTGCGAAGAGTTCGTGGATCAGAGAAAAAGAGAACCTTTCTGATGGGTGCTCGTGGGAATCGTTCAAGAGTATGTTACTGAAGAAGTTCCTACCATCGGTCGATCGAGACCGCCTAATGAATAACTTCTTACACCTGAAGCAGAGGCAACTCACTGTTAATGAGTAAGACGTCGAGTTTGGCAAGCTCAAGCGTTTCGCCCCAGATCTGATAGCATCTGAAGAAGGCATAGTGAAGCACTTTCTGGGTTGTCTGAGGTATGACATCCAGTAGTTGGTTAGCGCATACAAGTCTGAGACCTTTGCAGAAGTAGTCGAAGCTGCCTTAAAGGTTGAGGTGATAGAAAATGCGAAGAATCGGGGATCGATTGCAAAGAAGGACAAGAGGAAATCTGACGATGGAGGAAGTGTAAGGGAATCTTGCCCTGCAGTGAAGAAGGATAGAAGAGAGGTGTGTAGCTTCTGTAGTAAGACGGGGCACCCTTTCGATAAGTGCTTTAAGAGATTGGATGCGCAGAAGCTGTCTCAGGTGCATGCGATCCAGGATTCTCCCAAGGGGGCCTGTCTGTTCATTTTGTCAGAGGAGTGGGCATGATGTGGCCCGTTGTCGCAAGAAGGCTGGAGCCTGTTATCTCTGTGGCCAAAAGGGGCACATGAGGACTAATTGCACGTAGAGCCAGCCTGCACTGCGTGCAGTTCCGTTGCAGACTTTACCGCCGCCCCGCCTCTCGTGGACAAGGGAAAAGGAAAGTTGAATGTGCTGACCAAGGAGGAAGCTCAATCATCGACGCAAGTGATCGCAGGTTAGTCTTTGACTCGGCTAGTAATTTTTTTGTAGATTTATGGTTTTCGCATATTAGTTGTGCGCGCTATGTGTTTAGGTGAATTTAAGGTGAAGAATAAGTGGGCGCGCATTTTGTTCGATTCGGGTGCTACTCACTTTTTTGTGGCAAGGAGTTTTGTAGACCGACATCACTGGGCTCTCGACCAGTTAGACACCTCCGTAAATGTCAAATTTCCTTCAGGAGAGTTGGTGAGGTCAATCCAGGGTATCCAAAAATGCCCCATCTCCTTAGGCAGATTTCTAGCATTTGCGGATCTGAAGGTGCTAGATCTGGTAGACTTTGATGTGATTTTGGGCATGGACTGGTTGTCCAGCTATAATGTCATCATTCAGTGCAAGCACAAGCGCTTGGTTTTCAAAGGTAGTAATGGCCCGCCCATGAGTGTGTATGGTTTGTCGCGTCAGGAATCTCCGATCATTTCTGCGGTACGTGCTAGCAAATTTTTACAGTCTGGCTGTGATTCTTTTCTTGTCTCTGTTTCTGTTCTGGGAGCTGCACCGGTTGAGCCTCTGGTAGAGGACATTTTTGTGTGTGTGAGTTTCCCGATGTTTTTCCAGTTAGCCTTCCTGGACTTCCTCCTGAGAGAGAGGTGGAGTTTGTTACAGACCTCGAGCCAGGAACTCGCCCTATTGCAAAAGCACCGTACTGCATGGTGCCGCGTGAGTTAGAGGAGCTGCGTACTCAACTGGATGAGTTATTGCAGTGCGGTTTTATTAGACCCAGTTCTTCCCCCTGGGGTGCACCAGTGCTCTTCGTGAAGAAAAAGGATGGAACGATGAGGCTATGCATTGATTATCGAGAGCTAAACAGGGTAACAATTAAGAACAGATATCCGTTTACTAGGATCAATGATTTGTTCGATCAGTTGCGGGGTAGCTCCGTGTTCTCGAAGATTGACCTCCGTTCAGGTTACCATCAGTTGAGAATCCGGGAGTCAGAAATTCCGCGAACCGCTTTTCATTCTCGTTATGGTCACTTTGAATTTTTGGTAAAGTCATTTGGATTAACGAATGCACTGTCAGCTTTTATGGACATGATGAACAGGGTGTTCAAAGATTTTCTGGATAAGTTCGTGGTGGTATTCATTGACGATGTCCTAGTATATTCTACAAATGCAGATGAGCACGCCTTGCACTTGCGCTCGGTCTTGTCTACTCTGAGGGAGCACAAGCTGTATGCAAAGCTTAGCAAGTGTGAGTTCTGGATATCTCAGGTGTCATTCATAGGACATATTTTAAGTAAGGATGGTATCTTAGTGGATCCTGCAAAGATAGCTGCGGTCTTGGATTGGAAGAGACCTGCATCACCTAAGGAGATAAGGAGCTTCTTACAGTTGGCAGGTTACTACAGACGATTTGTGGAAGGATTCTCTGTTCTCTCTGTGCCGTTGACCAGGCTTACGCAAAAGAGCGTAGCTTTTGTTTGGAGTGGTGCCTGTGAGGAAGCTTTTCAAGAGCTCAAGAGGCGTTTGTGTTCTGCTCCCGTGTTTGCATTGCTAGTGGAAGGAGTGGATTATGTTGTTTATGTGGACGCCTCGCGAGTTGGACTCGGTTGCGTGTTGATGCAGGATGGCAAAGTGATTGCGTATGGATCAAGACAATTGAAGGTGCATGAAAAGAACTACCCTACGCATGACCTGGAATTTGTTGTCGTTATTTATGCCTTGAAGTTGTGGAGACATATTCTTTATGGAGTGTCGTGCAAAATTTATTCGGACCACAAAAGTTTGAAATATGTCTTCACTCAAAAGGAACTGAATTTGTGCCATCGTCGATGGTTAGAGTATGTTGCGGACTACGAAGTCGATATCCTTTATCATCCTGGCAAGGCTAATGTTGTAGCAGATGCGTTCAGCCGGAAGCCCGCACACATTTTTAACCTCTCGGTGCAATCCCTTGTTGAAGAGTTCTTGCTCATGGACATAACCATAGGGAATAGCGCTTCGCCGAGTAGCCTAGAGGTGGTTGAGCCTTCGTGGATTACTCTCACTAGGCTACATCAGAAGGAAGATCCTGACTTGCAGCACCTTCGCAGTAGAACTGAGAAAAGGGAATTACCTGACTTTACAATTGACGACGAGGGTACCCTAAAGTATCGTGGCAGATACTGTATTCCCGCTGTTGGGGACATCCGATCAAAAATATGCAGTGAAGCGCATGGTTCCAGTGTGGCATATCATCCTGGCTCCACGAAAATGTACAGAGATTTGAAGCAGATTGTTTGGTGGTCAGGCATGAAGAATGACATTGCAAGATTTGTATCGGAATGTTATACTTGTCAGCATGTCAAGGCTGATCACAGAAGGTCGGGTGGTAAGTTAACGCCCTTAGATATACCGAGTTGGAAATGGGAGAGTCTATCTATGGATTTCATTACCGGTTTGCCTAGATCTCCCCGAGGGCATGATAAGTGTGGGTTATCGTGGACAGACTAACCAAGTGTGCCCACTTTGTGTCTTTCAAGATTAGTTATTCCATGGAAAGGATAGTTGAGCTTTATCTGAACGAAGTTATCAGACTTCATGGTGTACCTACGAGTATTGTGTCAGACCGAGACTCCCGATTCATGTCTCATTTCTGGCAAAGCTTGCAAGGAGCTCTAGGTACTGACCTTAGATATTCTACTGCCTATCATCCTCAGACAAATGGTCAGACGGAGAGAGTGAACCAGATCTTGGAGGATATGATTAGATGCTATATTCTGGACCATGGTGGGGCTTGGGATAAATGCCTCGGATTGATGGAGTTTGCGTATAATAATAGTTATCAGGAAATTTTGCAGATGGCGCCCTTTGAAGCTTTATATGGAAGACATTGTCGAACTCCCCTGTTTTGGGCAGAAGTTGGCGAGAAGTCGTTGCTCGGACCGGAAGTGCTGGAGGATATGAGTACTTCAGTAATGCAGATTCGTGAAAAGCTGAGGTTAGCTCAGGAGCGATACGAGAAGTATGCAAACCAGCGCAGAGTTGATCTGGAGTTTGCAGTTGGGGACATGGTGTTTCTGAAGGTCCCTCCGATGCCGGGTGTTAAAAGATTTGGAAGAAACCATAAACTAGATCCCAGGTATGTGGGGCCTTTTCAGATTCTGGAGCGCATTGGAGTTTTTACCTATAGACTAGAGTTGCCTGATTCTTTCCCGGGTGTTTACGACGTGTTTCACGTGAACTAATTGCGAAAGTGTGTCCGTAGTGATCGGCATGTCCTTGAATCAGTACCCCAGTTGCTGCCTAATGTAATGCCCCCACCTGTCATATGACATATAACGGTGGGGCCGGTCGGGGCCCCACGCCATATATCACAGACAAGCGAAGGAATTACGTGTGGAAATCAAAATCTATGCGTATCCTTAACTCATTCATTCTAGCGCAACATTTTTATGTTAGCATGAACTCAAACCAGAATGTCCACCAATATATAAATACCACATTTATATATAACAATACCAGGAATGTATACAACCCACACACCCTGACCTTATGGCCTTACAGGTTCCTCTATCGATCCCTACCTAACTAGATCAACCCACCCTAGTGGTGTAACAGGCCGGGTTTATCTCGAGCTCCCCAGGCGTGCTACCAATTGATCATATAATAACCAGGAGCTTTGCCAAAGCCTCCTCACATTCAGCATCACATCCATACATTCATCACAATAGAAATCCATTTACATCTCATCAAATCCACGGAGTCTTCTCCGGTCTACCCATGAACATCACCAATCCAGACTACCGGTCCAGATGGGCTTCACACAGCATGTCTATGTCGTACTTCATAATTCCGTCTCTTGCTGCACCACATGGGTGGGTCGATCAGAATAGGAGGGGGGTTGATGGGTGGTAATGCTTGGGGAGCTTGGATAAACCCGGCTTGCCACACCACATGGTGTGAGTCGATCTACTCTGGTTGTTTATGGATGCTGAGAGGTTGTACCTCTGAGTGGTTTGGGCGGGATGTCGCCAGCTTGCGAGGCTGGTGGACTAGGTCCGGTCAACCAACAAGTTAACACCTCGGATCGGCGGTGTACGACTGGTGGATTTCGGTATGCCAAGAAGGTGCCCTGAGTGCACGGAACGACTGGTGGATTCCAGCATTTGTGCTGGAATGTGTTTGGGCGGGATGTCGCCAGCTTGCGAGACTGGTGGACTAGGTCCAGTCAACTAACAAGTTAACACCTCGGATCGGTGGTGTACGATTGGTGCATGCTCTTGCCTTGCACCAGGCCTTGCCTATCCAGTAGGTTGTGCTTGTAACACTGCAAGCACTGTCTCCGTCACCACCCGTATAGCTTCTGCCGAGGGAGGCATAGGCGCTTCCACGAGTGCTGCACTCTCATCAGACCGCTGGGGCTCAGACGGCCCAGCTCCATCCCTCGCCACCTATCAATGTACAGAACACCATTAATACTTCTAATCATAACGGTATTGCTACATTGACTACACACTCACGCACATCATGTGTATGACATACATTCCTAGTGGACATTCATGAGTTCAATGATGTTCTCTCCTCCCAAACACTCTCAACCTGGCTCTGATACCACTTTGTAACGCCCCCACCCGTCACATGGCATATAACGGTGGGTCCAGTCGGGGCCCCACGCCATATATCACAGACAAGCGAAGGAATTACTTGTGGAAATCAAAATCTATGCGTATCCTTAACTCATTCATTCTAGCGCAGCATTTTATGTTAGCATGAACTCAAACCAGAATGTCCACCAATACAAAAATACCACATTTATATAGATACCAACACCAGGAATGTATACAACCCACACACCCTGGCCTTATGGTCTTACAGGTTCCTCTTTTACACATCAATAATTTTGTAGATCGGCACGCAGGCCGGCCAAACATGAAATCCAAACACACCTCTTCTCATGGCCTTCAAGGGCCAACAGCAGCAAGCTAGCCATTCCACTTATTCATTTCAAGCAGCGGCACCTGCAAGGAGACATCCACCAAAAAGCGGCAAAACAAAGTAATGGTCAGCATTTGGCTGACCCATTATAAAGACCCTACCCCCTACCCGGGGTAGTGGTTCCTTCCCTGCATACAGTGCCATCATCTATCATTACGCATCATCAAGCATCATCATGTATCATATGTCTATCATTCTCTTTATCCCGCTAGCAAATACATCACATCACAAACGCTGGAATCCACCAGTCGTTCCGTGCACTCAGGGCACCTTCTTGGCGTACCGGAATCCACCAGTCGTACATCGCCGATCTGAGGTCTTAACTTGGTGGTTGATCGGACCTAGTCCACCAGTCTCGCAAGTTGGCGACATCCCGCCCAAACCACTCAGAGGTACAAACTCACAGCATCCAATAACAACCATAGTAGATCGACCCACACCATGTGGTGTGGCAAGCCGGGTTTATCCAAGCTCCCCAAGCATTACCACCCATCGATCCCCCTCCTATTCCGATCGACTCACCCATGTGGTGCAGCAAGCCGGGTTTAACTCGGCTCCCCAGGCATTGCCACCAATCGATCCCTACCTAACTAGATCAAACCACCCTAGTGGTGTAACAGGCCGGGTTTATCTCGAGCTCCCCAGGCGTGCTACCAATTGATCATATCATAACCAGGAGCTTTGCCAAAGCCTCCTCACATTCAGCATCACAGCCATACGTTCATCATAATAGAAATCCATTTACATATCATCAAAGCCACAGAGTCTTCTCCGATTTACCCATGAACATCGTCAATCCAGACTACCGGTCCAGATGGGCTTCACACAGCATGTCTATGCCGTACTCCATAATTCCGGCTCTAGATGCAGACGTAACAAAGGAATCACTTCCGCGATCCACCTCTTGGTGGAGGAGTCCAAGCACATGCATAAAGAAAGGACTTCGATGTCCAAGAAGGAGATCGTTACCCTTGAAGATCGCTTCGGTGCCATGAAGTAGCCGGATGGAAATCACCGCCTCGGATCTGCCTTCACGAATCCGCTCTCGGATCTTCGCTCCGCATCTTGTTTGTTAGTTTGTGCGGTGGCTTGGGGTGTTAGGTTTTGTGATTTTTTGGCTGATTGCCTGATTGGAGTCAAATTTCGAGGACGAAATTATTTGAAGGAGGGGAGGATTGTAACACCCCGAAGTCAATCGGGTCTTTTTGGGCCAATTTGGGTTCAGGCATGGGTGACACGGCCTGGTACACGGGCGTGTCCCAGGGCGTGTCAGGCCTGGGTTGTGTCGAGTCGTGAGGTCGACGAATTTTGCTCGATGATCGTCGAGTGTCGAGTGTCACGTGAGGACACGGCCTGTGACACGGGCGTGTCATAGGACGTGTCAGTGGTCGTCGAACTCAGCTCGACGTCTTGCGCTAGAGCATGTTTGGGGGGCACAGGTGTGTTCAGGTACAAACGGCCAGGAACACGGGCGTGTGTCAGGCCGTGTGAAGTCTCGGGTTCTTTTGGGATTATTTTCGTTGATGCACACGGCCTCAGACACGAGCGTGTATGAGGGCGTGTCGTGGACACGGCATGTGACACGGGCGTGTCACACGACCATGTATTGGCTGGGTTGAGTCAGTTGACTGCCGCTTAGAGGGACACGGCCTGTGACACGGGCGTGTCACAGGGCATGTCAGGCCATGTTCAAGCTTTTCTGGCCAAATCTGAGTCGTTTGTTTCCCTCTTCCTGGATCCAGTGGTTGGGCTTTCTCCAGGTATTGTGAAGGCTGAGAAAAAGGGGATATACTCCTCTTTTCTTCTTCTTCTTCTTCATTTTATTCCAAGAAAGGGAGGAAGAAAGGCCTAAGGCAAGAGAGAGGGAGGAGACTACCAGCTGCTGGAGGAGCTGCGGAGTGCGGAGCGAAGATCCGAGAGCGGATTCGTGAAGGCAGAGCCGAGGCGGTGATTTCCATCCGGCTACTTCATGGCACCGAAGCGATCTTCAAGGGTAACGATCTCCTTCTTGGACATTGAAGTCCTTCCTTTATGCATGTGCTTGGAATCCTCCACCAAGAGGTGGATTTGCGGAAGTGATTCCTTTGTTGAGTCTGCATCTAGAGCCGGAATTATGGAGTACGGCATAGGCATGCTGTGTGAAGCCCATCTGGACCGGTAGTCTGGATTGGTGATGTTCATGGGTAAACCGGAGAATACTCCGTGGATTTGATGAAATGTAAATGGATTTCTATTGTGATGAATGTATGGATGTGATGCTGAATGTGAGGAGGCTTTGGCAAAGCTCCTTGTTATGATATGATCAATTGGTAGCACGCCTGGGGAGCTCGAGATAAACCCGACCTGTTACACCACTAGAGTGGGTTGATCTAGTTAGGTAGGGATCGATTGGTGGCAATGCCTGGGGAGCCGAGTTAAACCCGACTTGCTGCACCACATGGGTGGGTCGATCGGAATAGGAGGGGGGTCGATGGGTGGTAATGCTTGGGGAGCTTGGATAAACCCGGCTTGCCACACCACATGGTGTGGGTCGATCTACTCTGGTTGTTTATGGATGCTGAGAGGTTGTACCTCTGAGTGGTTTTGGCGGGATGTCGCCAGCTTGTGAGACTAGTGGACTAGGTCCGGTCAACCAACAAGTTAAAACCTCGAATTGGCGGTGTACGACTGGTAGATTCCAGTACGCCAAGAAGGTGCCCTGAGTGCACGGAACGACTGGTGGATTCCAGCGTATGTGATGTAATGAGTTTGCTAGTGAGATTGTGGTGGGATGAAATTAAAGTGCATCACTTGGCAGGTCGAGGTTTAATGGAAGTTTCAATGGATGAATTCTCCCGAATATTTTTAGCCAAGTATGTGTCTGTGTCGCAGCGGATTGCGATGGGAAATGAGTTTTTACGTCTGGTGCAGGGTGAGCGAGATATTGATACCTACCTGCATGAGTTTACGAGATTGGGGAGATATGCGGGATCTACCTTTGCGGAGGAAGTGCGAAAGACAAATCGGTTTTATGAAGGATTGCGGGATGAAGTGAGGTTGGCAATCCCGAGTTTAGTGAGCCAAGGCTTCCAAGCGTTGGTCGATACAGCCCATGCCTTGGAGAAGGATATGAAGCGAGTACAAGAGAATAAGAGACTGGCAGCGGAAAAGTCAGAGTTGAAAGTGTTATCAGAGCTAGGTTGAGATTGTTTGGGAGGAGAGAACATCATTGAACTCATGAATGTCCACTAGGAATGTATGTCACGCACATGATGTGCGTAAGTGTGTAGTCAATGTAGCAGTACCATTATGATTGGAAGTATTAATGGTGTTCTGTACATTGATAGGTGGCGAGGGATGGAGCTGGGCCGTCTGAGCCCCAGCGGTCTGATGAGAGTGCAGCACACATGGAAGCGCCTATGCCTCCCTCGGCAGAGGCCATACGGGTGGTAACGAAGACAGTGCTTGCAGTGTTACAGGCACAACCAACTGGACAGGCAAGGCCTGGTGCAAGGCAAGTGCATGCTGCAGTGGTGGTGGAAGCGCAAGCAAGTGACGACTCATTAACATGTTTTATGCACTTTCATCCACCTACGTTTGGTGGAGCGCTTTCACCAACGCAGGCAGAAGATTGGTTGGCAAGGGTAAAAAGGATTCTAACTACAATTAGGATGGTAGAGGAGCAGAAAGTGACGTTGGCCACTTTTCTATTAGAAGTCCATGCGAAGAGTTGTGTTTGGATTTCATGTGTCGCCGGCCTGCGTGCCGATGTACGAAATTATTGATGTGTAAAAGAGGAACCTGTAAGGCCATAAGGCCAGGGTGTGTGGGTTGTATACATTCCTGGTGTTGTTATATATAAATGTGGTATTTATATATTGGTGGACATTCTGGTTTGAGTTCATGCTAACATAAAAATGCTGCGCTAGAATGAATGAGTTAAGGATACGCATAGATTTTGATTTCCACACGTAATTCCTTCGCTTGTCTGTGATATATGGCATGGGGCCCCAGCCGGACCCACCATTATATGTCATGTGACAGGTGGGGGCGTTGCAAGGTGGTATCAGAGCTCTGCCTTCACGAATCTGGTACGCCAAGAAGGTGTCATGAAGTAGCCGGATGGAAATCACCGCCTCGGCTCTGCCTTCACGAATCCGCTCTCGGATCTTCGCTTCGCACTCCGCAGCTCCTCCAGCAGCTGGTAGTCTCCTCCCACTCTCTTGCCTTAGGCCTTTCTTCCTCCCTTTCTTGGAATAAAATGAAGAAGAAGAAGAAGAAAAGAGGAGTTTATCCCCTTTTTCTCGGCCTTCACAATACCTGGACAAAGCCTAACCACTGGATCCAGGAAGAGGGAAACAAACGGCTCAGATTTGGCCAGAAAATCTTGAACACGGCCTGACACGCCCTGTGACACGCCCGTGTCACAGGCCGTGTCCCTCTAAGCGGCAGTCAACCGACTTAACCCAACCAATACACGGCCATGTGACACGCCCGTGTCACGTGCCGTGTCCACGACACGCCCGTGTCTGAGGCCATGTGCATCAATGAAAATAATCCCAAAAGAACCTGAGACTTCACACGGTCTGGCACACGCCCGTGTTCCTGGCCGTGTGCACCTGGACAAACCCGTGTCCCGCAAACACGCTCTAGCGCAAGACGTCGAGCTGAGTTCGACGACCACTGACACGCCCGGTGACACGCCTGTGTCACAGGCCGTGTCCTCACGCGACACTCGACACTCGACGATCATCGAGCAAAATTCGTCGACCTCACGACTCGACACAACCCAGGCCTGACACGCCTTGGGACTCGCCCGTGTCCCAGGCCGTGTCACCCATGCCTGAACCCAAATTGGCCCAAAAAGACCTGATTGACTTCGGAGTGTTACACCTAATCTCTCGTATGTTGAAGAACCTGTCCGTATTCTGGAGACGCAAGACCGTGTGCAAAGAAATAAAATAATTCCAATGGTTAAGGTTCTCTGGCGAAATCAGGATGCAAGAGGTGCAACTTGGGAATTGGAATCCACGATGAGAGAATCTCATCCTCAGCTGTTCTCCTAGTCTCCCTGGTTAGTATTCTAGTTTCAAGAATTCTTCTGTCTTGTCTCGTTCTTTGTCCTCTTATTTCGTTCGTGTTCCAAGTTTCGGGACGAAACTTCCTTTTTGGAGGGGTGACTGTAACGCCCCTGTTTTTTTCATCATTATTTAAACCTCTTGCTGACGTCATAATGACGTAAGGGCGTTACTTTAGCGTGCAGTTGTTGGCGCGTCGCCGATATTTCGTTTTCGCGTCATTTCAATTCAGTCGGCTGAATTCATGAATCTTTGGCGGAAACGGAAAATTTCACATTTCGAAAACTTAATTGATTGATTTTTGTCTTACTCGTCCAGTTTCGTCAAACCAACCTTATTATGTTTGATTTTATTTTATTTTATTCTTTGGGTACTGTCTGGGTTCGACGATCGTCGAGCGGAGCTAGACGATCGCTTTTCCTTTTTGGTGCTGTCTGGGTTCGACGATCGTCGAGCTGAGCTCGACGATCATTTTTCCTTTCTGGTGCTGTCTTGGTTCGACAATCGTCGAGCGGAGCTCGACGATCACTTTTCCTTTCTGGTCGCTGTTTGGGTTCGACGATCGCTTTTCCTTTCTGGGCGCTGTTTGGAGTTCGACGATTGTTGGTTTCTTCTGGGCGCTGCTTGGAGTTTGACGATCGTCGAGTGGAGCATGACGATTGTTAGTTTCTCTGGGTGTTGTTTGGAGGTCGACGATCATCGAGCGGAGCTCGCTGTAGGTCTAGCGGTTCTGGGTGTTGAGTTTATCGAGCTGAGCGGTCTGCTGTTGACACGGTTGTGTCAACACCGCTGAGCTGAGTCGTCGGGTGTCGATACAACTGTGTCGACACTGCTGTGTCGCCGGGTGTCGACACAGTTATGTCGACACTGCTGTGCCGTCGGGTGTCGACACAGTTATGTAGACACCGCTGTACCGTCGGGTGTCGACACAGTTGTGTCAACACCGCTGTGTCGTCGGGTGTCGACACAGTGGTGTCGACACTACCGTCCGGTGTCGACACAGTGGTGTCGACATTACCGTCGGGTGTCGACACAGTGGTGTCGACACCGCCGGGCCGGATTTGTTGAACCCGGTCCTCTCTGTTGTTGAGTATTTATACTTTCTGCTTCTTCTTAATCTTTTAGCCGACCTAGAGTTTCTCCTGTCTTCCGTACCAGAGCGGCGTGTGAGGAGAAGGTTTTCCGTCCGTGCTTCTTCCGGTGACCACCGACGGATCTCCGGTGCTCGGATTTTCCAACCGATCGTAGATCTGGAAAGCTCTCGTCGAGAGCTGCGCCCTCGTGGTAATTTCTTCCTCATTTCTCGAGATTTTCTTGTTAGGGTTTTCGGACATAACCGTTATTTCAGACATTTTCGTTCAGGTTTCGGCCCCTATCACGACGTGTGGAGATTTGGAGAGTTTTTCTTGTAAATCAAGGCAAGTGGTGTTCTTGCTCTCCCTCTTGTTCTTGATTCTAAATTTTTGCCCTTTTTCTACACTTGTTTAAGTTTATCATGTTCCGATTGTTGAGATACTTGTCCTGAAATTCTAACCTTTTCCCCCCCCTCTATTCCTGGAATTGTGACTTGATGTCCCTAAAGCCTTAACCCCAAAATTCTAGTCCATTGTATTGGTAAACAAATTGGTTGTCGTGCTGTTATAACCATCGAGTCATCTTGTTCGTTTTTCTTATTAAACTTCACTTGTTGTGCCTTGAAATTCTCTTATGCAGTCCACTTGGTTGGTTATCCCTTGAGTTTATAATGAATAAAAAACAAATGAACCCTGCTTATACAATTATATAACTAAAGAAACACAGATGGACTGTGCGCGTTGGGGTCCTCCCTCGGTATAGTGCCTCATACTCAGATGAACTGTGCGCGTTGGGGTCCTCCCACGGCATAGTGTTTAATACTCATATTAACTGTGCGCGTTGGGGTCCTCCCTCGGCATAGTGCTTAATGCTCAGATAGACTGTGTGCGTTGGGGTTTCTCCCTCGGCATAGTAATTATTAATGAAAGATTGCACTTCTGTTGTTGGTGCTTGTTCTGTCTTGTTAATGTGTTTGGCCTTTCTTGCTCGGCTAGTTTTACAGTTGCTTACTTTTACTCTGCTGACTGTTTTATTGCAGTCGCTTTTCATTCTCCTTCACTTTGCGTTTTGTGTAGTCTGCTTTTACTCTTGCACTACTTGTGACTTGCTTCTGAGGTGTTCTTCTTTTGAATGCCCTAGGATCAGAGTTGTAGCAGGTTTAGCTGACAGTGTTGGGCTTCTGTTGCTGCTGGTGTCTGCGGTCGTTTGATTCCACCTCTGAGCTTGAGGTAGTTGTCTTTGTTTAGACTTGTTAGTTTTTACTATGGGTTCGTGTCTGTTGTTGATGCCCATAGACTTTGACTTTTCTATGATGGACTACTTGCCGCTGTTACTGTTGTTACTCTTTATCTGATTGTTCTTGCTCTCTGGGAAGGATTTATGTTAGGATGCATTTAGTTATTTTAAAGTATACAAAACTGCATTCTGGAATATTGGCATGGCATGACTTCAACTACTAAAGCCACTACTTTTAAGCGTACAAAAGATTTCTATATATATATAGTAAATGTAGAAGTCACATCATCATTTTATGATACTGCACCCTCATTCTCACGTAGGTTAACAAATGAGCTAACTCAGTATTTTCCACCGTGTAAAATATATATATATATATATTCTTTCACCTATGGACTGGTAGTCCACCCGACCGAGGGACACGGTCATTAACTCCATTAATTTATATGCATTGTTTTTAACTAAAAGTTATAAATCTTTTACTTGAAGTAAATGTGAGGACGAGATGCCTGAGCGTCTGTAGTTGTCCCCTGCATGGTATGGCCTTAAGGCGCGTAGTTTCTCTACTCTGGCGTATTTTTGAATACGGAGAAAATGCGGGTCGTGACACCCCCCATGCCATCAAGCTGGCTATCCGGGCCGTCGCAGAGGACAACAATATTCTTGCCCTTTGCAGGGGTAGGCAGAGTGGAGGAGCCGGTCCCATACTCCAAGGTGGTTCTCCGGTCATCGTAAATGGGCTCGGCCGCTTGAGGAAACGGCTTCACCCTCTTGGCGTAGTTGGGCTCGACAGAGCCACCCTGCGGGACAGCGAGTGGAATCGCAGTTAGGGCAGCTACGCGAGCTGCTGAGGTCTGGCGAACCCGTGTGAGCCGCTCTTGGATCTCCTTAGGGATCGGCATCTCGGCAGGGCTGGAGTAAAGGGAATAACAAGAGTCAAGCAGGTATGCAGGTGTATATATATAGCCGCAGGTGGACCCCACCCGAAGATTCTCTCTAATTCACCCCGCACTCGCCGAACACTTGGGGTTGGATGTTTCTTTCTGAGCTTTGCCAAGCTTAAAAAGAGCGGGGATTATGTACAACCCCGTATCTGGCGAGTGGGGTCGCCAGGAACCAGACCGGCCGGTTCAGATCACCGAGGCAGCAGGCGAGCTCGGTACGGAAATCTGAAGGCCGAGCTCGGCATTCGTCGACCCCGAGCTCGGAACTCGCCGAGCTAAGTCGGGCCTTCGTCGAGCTGAGCTCGACTAATAAAGGAAGATCGAATGGTGAGCACCGCATCCAGCTCGCACTCGCCCTATGGAGCTCGACAGATAGTAGGCGAGCAGGACCTTTAGGGATGGCCGAGCTCCTCAGCTCGCCCAGGTCTATGAGGTACTTTTTACTATTTTGCCCCCGCTGGCCTGCCCATAGCCTTTCATAATAGCGGAGTTACGTTGTTGGCAGGCCAATCTAGACTGCACATAGCCATTCAGAACAGCGGGGGTTGGCTATTTGCAGGCTATTTTCAGAAATCTATAAATAGGACCCAAGGGGTACCTCAGAAAGCATGCTTTGTGTGCTCTCTTGCACCGTCTCTCAAGCGCTTTCTGAGGATACCTTAGCTCGGCCTTTGGCTAAGGAGGGGAAGTGCTCTAAGATCTTCCAGGTGTGTGGTGGGTCTTCCCCGCCGAGCCCTTGGGTCAGTTCTTCCTTATTTCCCTTGTTATTTTGCTTGCAGGAGCGAAGTAGGTGCGCGATCACCCCTTCCCCAAGGGTGAACTCCACAGGAGACCGTTTTTTGGTTTCAACAGTACCTTCTGAGACATGGTGCGGTCGATGATGAGTCATGTAGATCTACATGTTTCATTTTGGGTATTTACGCTAGAAACTGCTGCTTTAACACTAAATCATGCTTCAGCGAAAGCAGTTTTTAAGACACCATATGGGATATGGACTAGGAAACATCCCAGTATGTCGTTCATAAAGGTTTGGGGATGTGAGGCATACGTAAGATGTCAAATGCCTGATAAGCTGGAACCCAAATCAGATAAGTGTTATCTTGTGGGGGTATCCTAAGAAAACCAAAGTGTACAACCCCGTATTCGCGAAGAGAGAGCCCCAAAATAAGGCATAAGACTAGCTATGCATTTTTAAGCTTTTCAAGAGGTTTGGCACTCTTGGTGGCCAATTTAGGCTCAATCTGCATAATATACTAATAGGGGAATGAAGTATTTGCCTCCCCGGGCCCTTGTACGGGGCGGGCCCGGTATGTGCTCGCCCTGCGCCCAGCTCGTCAGGCCAGCTCGCTCGGCTCGTCAGGCCAGTTCGCCCGGCTCGTTAGGCCAGCTCGCCCAGCTCATTAGGCCAGCTCGCCCAGATCGTCAAGCCAGCTCATCAGGCCAGCTTGCCTAGATCGTCAGGCCAGCTTGCCCAGCTCGTCAGGCCAGCTCGCCCAGCTCGCCAGCCTTGTGCTCACCCTGCTCCTAGCTCGTCAGACTAGCTCGCCTAGCTCGTTAGGTCAGCTCGTCAGGTCAGCTTGTCAAGCCAGCTCATCAGGCCAGATTGCCCAGTTTGCCAGCCTTGGTCTTGCCCAGGCCGCCAGCTCGACCAGGCCGTCTAGCTCTCTCCAGCTTGAGGGTCTGCCCTTTTGCCCCTTGTGGGCTGCGAATAGCTGTTCAAAATAGCGGGATTTGGCTGTTGGCAGACAAACCCGGGGGCATTTTATTAATTTTCCGAGTAGCATAGGTTGGTTATTTGCAGGCCGTTCCCAGAAAACTATAAATAGACCCTTAGGAGTGCCTTGGAGAGCATCACTTCTTCATCCTCTTTCTTCATCCTTCAAGGCACCTAGCTCAGCATTGCCTAGGGAGGGGGAAATCATCAAGGTCTTCTGGGTGTAAGGTGGGACCTCCACGCTAGAGTAGAGGGTCCATTCTTAGTTTCCTGAGCCTTTGTTCCGTGAAATTCTCCTGAGTGCAGTAAGTGTTAGGTCACCCCTTTCTAGGGACCCTGAACTCCACAGAGACCAATTTCTCAGTTTCAACATCTTGGTACGATGAGCGTGGAGAGTGACTAGCACAGAATATCTCGGGAGAGTGTCATGGCAAGAGATCAGGGAGGTAGTGATGATCTCAGCGAGCTTCCCAACGTAGGACCCTTTGTGGGAAGAGAAGAGTTCATGGCATCCATCCAAGGCATCATGGAGATGCTGCGAGGTACTGCTCCTCGAGGTAACTGCTCAACTCCCACCCCTCGGGACTTAGCTCTCAGAGGTTTTGGCGAGACTGCTCCCAGGGTTATCGACGAGCTGTCTCCTAGGGACCTAGGCGAGATGACCCCAGCAGGGGGAGAAGGAAGTGCAGGAAGAAGGCCCGGGAAGGAGAGGATGGGAGCTGGGGTCGAGCGAGACCTCACCGGCCGGGAGTTGTTCTCTAGCCCGGCGAGTGCCAGCCTTCCTGTCGAGCAGGTTGTGCGAGTAGAGGTTGTGAGACCAACCCTCATGGAGTCACCCTTAAGCGAGCTGATCATCTCAGC
This sequence comes from Platanthera guangdongensis, assembly GCA_039583875.1. Taxonomy (NCBI): domain Eukaryota; kingdom Viridiplantae; phylum Streptophyta; class Magnoliopsida; order Asparagales; family Orchidaceae; genus Platanthera; species Platanthera guangdongensis. The sequence goes on along the minus strand of JBBWWR010000210.1, from coordinate 192,813 downwards.
TCCCGTTCCCGAGTGGTTCAGAGAGCCCGACATGGCTTACTATACCGAGAAAGATGACTCCATCCAGCACCTTCAGTGGTTTGATGATGTCGTCTCCATCGGGCCGATGACGGATGCCTTCAAGTGTCGCCTCTTCGTGATCACGTTGAAGGACAAGGCAAGGGACTGGTTCCACCAACTCCCACCGAGATCGATCTATGGGTTCGAGGACTTGAGCTGGAGCTTTCAGCTTCGCTTCTCCACCTCCAAGAAGAGGAAGAAGAGTCCTGAGTCCATCTTCCTGATAAGATAGGGGGTCGAGGAGTCGCTGGCCCATTACGTTGACAGGTTCCAAGAGGAGATCCTGGATATCCAGGAGATGCCAGGGTATGCCCTCCAGATGGCATTCACGGTAGGGTTGTGCGAAGTGTTCTTCAAGATGAGCCTTACCCGAAGGGCCCCCCTTTCCTTCGAGGAGCTGACGCAAAGGGAGGCAGAGGAGATAGCAATTGAGGCGGCAAACACGGTAATTATCAAGAAGTTAGCAAGATTGACAGAGGCGGAGTCGAAGGAGCAAGGTGGCTCGAGGCATCAGGAGGGGAGAATTAGAGAGGATCAGAGAGCTCAGAGGTTCTAGGGATCTCAGGAAGGTCCAGAGCCAGGTTGGAGGTAGCAGGGGGGACCCGTTCAGGGTCCAGGAAGAGGTCTCCTCCAAGATGGGGTGAACTTCTATGGAGGCCAAGGGAGGTTCAACTTCCAGAGACAAGCCCCTATGCAGCTCCTCCGCCCACTGCAGCAAGCCATGGATATAGGAAGAAGGGGAAGAGGTAACGGGAGAAATCACCTAGCCTGTCGAAGGAGGGAAGGAAGAGTGTTGTCGTACTATGACTTCCACCGGGTAGAGGGTCACGCCATTGCTATCTGCCCCGAATTCCTGGAAGTGAGAGAGGCGAGAGCCCAAGCCCAGCAGCAGTTGCCAGTGCGGATTGAAGAAGTTCTACCCAGAGAAGGGGGGATGACGTGTGTGAGGACAGGGTCGACGTAGGAACCCTAGGAGGTATAGGAGTGATCCACGGTGGAGTGGGGATTGAGGCCACTCGGAAGGCAAGCCTCCATGTCATGTACCGACGGAGCGTCGCTTCAACATCCTAGACCCCGCCCCAGAGGAAAGGATCACCTTCTCAATGAAGGACATACCGGATCACGAGGATCCGTTCTGCGATGTGCTGGTCATCCAGGCAGTCATCGAAGGTTATACCGTCTCCCAGATTTGGTTGACAATGGGAGCTCTGTCAATGTCATTTTCAAGAAGGCATTTGACGGGATGAAGGTGGAACCAAGGATGGTGTTGGCCTCTGAGGGACCCCTGTTCGGATTTTCAGGGGAAAGGAAGGAGGTAGAAGGTGGAGTCGGACTCCAGGTGAAGTTAGGGGGAACTAAAGGAACTGTCGGTTCGTCATTGTTGATGCCTCGAGCAGTTATAATTCCATCTTCGGAAGGCCCCTCATCAGCACCTTACGTTGTGTGTTGTCGTCTTTCCACCAGTGCCTCAGGTTTAACTCAGGAGGGGTCCAAGTAAGGATTAGGGGAGACCCCAAGATGGCAAGGCAGTGCTACGTCATTGCTATCAATACCATCTCCTGGCTAACCAAAGCAGAAACGATGGATAAGATCATGGAGAGCCTGAGCAGGATAGAGGTATCAGAGGAGGTGAGGATGGCCATCGTGCTCAAGTAGCCTAAGGTATCCTTGCCTTAGTGAGGTCATTTATCTTTCTTATTCCTATTATGAGCTATACCCTTGACCAGCTGAGTCGGGAGTTCATGTACCTTAAAATTTGCACATTTGAGGATGTTGAATTTAGTAAAGTTCGAATGACGTGCTTAGTCCCACCCCCCAAGAGGATCTCCTCATCCAGGCTCTCACAAGCTGGTTGGGTCAAATATGCCTCGGGGAGAGCAAGTCCACCCCCCCCCCCCCCCCGAGAGGATCTCCTCAACTAGGCTCTCACTAGCTGGTTGGGTTGAATGTGCCTCGGGAAGAGCAAGTCACACCCCCAAGAGGATCTCCTCATCCAGGCTCTCACTAGCTGGTTGTGTCGAATGTGCCTCAGTGAGAGCAAGTCCCAGCTCCCGAGAGGATCTCCTCATCCAGGCTCTCACTAGCTGGTTGTGTCGAATGTGCCTCAGGGAGAGCAAGTCCCACCGCCTGAGAGGATCACCTCATCCAGGCTCTCACTAGTTGGTTGGGTCGAATGTGCCTCGGGGAGAGCATGTCCCACCCCCGAGAGGATCTCCTCATCCAGGCTCTCACTCGCTGGTTGGGTCGAATATGCCTCGGCGAGAGCAAGTCCCACCCCCCCCCCCCCCCCCCCCCCCGCCCCCGAGAGGATCTCCTCATCCAGGCTCTCACTAGCTGGTGGGGTCGAATGTTCCGCGGGGAGAGCAAGTCCCACACCCCGAGATGATCTCCTCATCAAGGCTCTCACTAGCTAGTTGGGTCGAATGTGCCTCTGGGAGAGCAAGTCCCACCCCCGAGAGGATCTCCTCATCCAGGATCTCACTAGCTGGTTGAGTCAAATGTGCCTTGGGGAGAGCAAGTCCTACCCCCAAGAGGATCTCCTCATCCAGGCTCTCACTAGCTGGTTGGGTTGAATGTGCCTCGGGGAGAGCAAGTCCCACCCTTGAGAGGATCTCCTCATCCAGGCTCTCACTAGCTGATTGGTTCGAATGTTCCTCGGGGAGAGCAAGTCCCACCCCCCGAGAGGATCTCCTCATCCAAGCTCTCACTAGCTGGTTGGGTCGAATGTGCCTCGGGGAGAGCAAGTCCCACCCCCCCAAGAGGATTTCCTCATCTAGGCTCTCACTAGCTGGTTGGGTCGAATGCTCCTCGGGGAGAGTAAGTCCCACTCCCGAGAGGATCTCCTCATCCAGGCTCTCACTAGCTGGTTGAGTCGAATGTGCCTCGGGGAGAGCAAGTTCCACCCCCGAGTGGATCTCCTCATCCAGGCTCTCATTAGATGGTTGGGTCGAATGTGCTTCCCGGAGAGAAGGTTTCTACCCCGAGGCCGTCTCGTCACCCATGCTCCCATTAGCTAGCGTGACAGGTTGACCCCTCAGGAAGGCCAAGTGTTTTCTATCCTAAGGACCGTCTAGTCACCCAGGCTCCCATTAGTTGGCGTGACAGGTTGACCCCCCGGGAGGCCAAGTGTTTTCGGCTCCAAGAAGGCTATGTAGCGAATACATTGGGTTGGATGTTTCTTTTCGAGCATGGAACCCGCTCGAAAAGAGCAGGGATTGTGTATAACCACATATTCGCAAAGAGAGAGCCCCAAAATAAGCCGTAAGACTAGCTATGCATTTTAAAGCTTTTCAAGAGGTTTGGCACTCTTGGTGGCCAATTTAGGCTCAATCTGCATAATATACTAATAGGGGGATGAAACATTTGCCTCCCCCCGGCCCCTTGTACGGGGCGGGCCCGGTATGTGCTCGCCCTGCGCCCAGCTCGTCTGGCCAGCTCGCCAGGCTCGTCAGGCCAGCTCGCCCGGCTCGTCAGGCCAGCTTGACCAGCTCGTTAGGCCAGCTCACCCAGCTCGTCAGGCCAGCTCATCCAGCTCGTCAGGCCAACTCGCCCAGTTCGCCAGCCTTGTGCTCGCCTTGCGCCCAGCTCGTCAGTCCAGCTCTCCCAGCTCATCAGGTCAGCTCGTCAGGCCAGCTCGCCCAGCTCGCCAGCCTTGGTCTCGCCCAGCCGCCAGCTCGCCCAGGCCGCCTAGCTCTCTCCAGCTTGAGGGTCTGCCATTTTGCCCCTGGTCGGCTGCGAATAGCTGTTCAAAACAGCGGGATTTAGCTGTTGACAGACCAACCCGGGGGCATTTCAGTAATTTTCTGAGCAGCGGAGGTTGGTTATTTGCAGGTCGTTCCCAGAAAACTATAGATAGACCCTTATGGGTGCCTTGGAGAGAATCACTTCTTCATCATCTTTCTTCATCATTCAAGGCACCTAGCTCAGCATTGGCTAGGGAGGGGGAGATCACCAAGTCTTCCGAGTGTGAGGTGGGACCTCCACGCTAGAGCCGAGGGTTTTATTTCTACCTACCGTCTGAGGGCAAAGTATTTGTCGCGAGCACTGATGTCTTTCTTGAGAAATAGTTCTTAAGTAGAAAGACAACCAGGGTAGATCTTGAAGAAGTTCAAGAACCATAAATAATGAATGAACCGGTATTGGAACCTGAGTCAGGAGTACATGGTATTGTAGCTGGAGAACCTGCTCAGGAAACACAAGTTCCACATAGATCTGGTAGACCAAAGTTTGCGTCAGAGAGATATGGATTTCTCGTATATCAAATAGGTAATGTGTTGCTTACGGATCATAGTGACGAGCCTGCAACCTACCATGAGGCTATGTGTGAACCAGACTCCGAGAAGTGGCTTGAAGCCATGAAATCTGAGATGGACTCCATGTATGAAAACCAAGTATGCACTTTGGTGGAACCACCTGAAGGGGTAAGACTCATAGGGTGCAAGTGGGTTTTCAAGAAGAAGACCAACATGCATGGTAAAATGCAGACATTTAAAGAGCGACTAGTGGCTAAGGGTTTCAAGCAAATTCATGGTATTGACTATGATGAGACCTTTTGCCCTTTTACCATGGTTAAGTCCATCAGAATTCTGCTTGTTATTATTGTGTATTATGACTACGAGATCTGGAAGATGGATGTCAAAATGGCTTTCCTTAATGGGAACCTTCTTGAGGAAGTGTATATGACACAACCCGAGGGTTTTATATCTCCAGGTGAAGGCACTAAAATATGCAAGCTGTAGAGATCCATTTATGGATTGAAAAAGGATTCTCAAAGTTGGAATCTTCATTATGATGAAAAGATCAAAGAGTTTGGTTTTATCAAGAATGAGAATGAAGCATGTGTTTACAAATGGATTAGTGGAAGCATAGTTGTCTTCCTGATTTTGTATGTAGATGACATACTGTTGATCGGGAATGACAAACCGACCCTGCAAGTTGTTAAGATCAATCTATGGGACTGCTTTTCGATGAAGGACTTAGGGGAAGCGACTTATATACTCGGTATTAAGATCTATAGAGTTAGATCGAAGAAGTTGCTGGATTTGACCCGAAGTATGTACATTCACAAGGTCTTGAAACGGTTCAGCGTGCTTGAGTCCAAGAAAGGATTCTTACTCATGTCTCATGGTGTGAGTCTCTTTAAGGACTAGTGTCTTAAGTCTTGTGAAGATAAGGACCGCATGAAGTTGATTTCATATGCTTCGGCAATTGGGTCAATCACATATGCAATGATATGTACTAGACCTGATGTCTCTTATGCTTTGAGCGTGACTAGCAAATATCAGTCTGATCCCGGTAAAGGTCACTGGATAGCCGTCAAGAATGTCCTCAAGTACTTGAGAAGGACTAAGGATACATTTTTGGTATTCGATGGAGAGAAAGAGCCCGTTGTAAGTGGTTACACGGATGCTAGCTTCCAAACTGATAGGGACGATTCAAAGTCTCAGCCAAGTTTTGTGTTTTACATGAATGGAGGTGTTGTTAGATGGAAGAGTTCCAAGCAGGATACAGTTATCGTTTCTACAACTGAGCCCGAGTATATTGCCGCTGCAAATGCAACGAAGGAGGCTGTATGGATTAAGAAATTCATTGGCGAGTTAGATGTAGTTCCTAGTATTGTTCGTCTCGTAGTTTTTTACTGTGACAACAACGGTGCAATTGCACTTGCTTCGGAACCTAGATCTCATAAGCGCTCCATGCATATACTCCTGCGGTTCCTTCTAATTTGAGAGATTATCGATCGAGGAGATGTGAGCATATGTAGAGTGCTGACTGAAGAAAACATTGGGGATCCACTGACAAAGCCTCTCACATAGAGAAAGCATGATGGTCATGTTAGATCTATAGGTATACAATACTTGAATGATCAACTCTAGTTTGAGTCTTGTGAATTGTATGTTTGTTGGCTGTTAGATTTTTCATTTGATGAATAAAAGTACTTTATACGTTTCATTTTATATATTTGGCAAGTTCTTTTATTGTGTTAGTATTTCTATTGTGATGGAGTAATTAACTGAAAAAATAAATGCCCTTAGAATATTTGCTTCCATAGGTCAAGTAGTGATTTGATGTGAGAACCTATGATCCTAGAAGCTTCATTCTTAAAGTGTCCATGGTCGTTGTATCATCTTAGAAGCTAAGGGTGATGATGATGTCTTTAAGACTAGCACGTGTGTTGACTGATGACCTGTCCTTATAGGTCATGATATTATGCTATCAAGTCATCACATGGGTACTTGTTATGAACAAGATGTACTAGACAGACCCACCATAAGAATACTTTGTTGATAGTTATATAAATATGCCACAAGTATGGCTCAAGTGGCAATGGTGTTTGTGGTCCTTTGACCTAAAGTCACAGCACTCACTGAGTGAGGAAGAGCGTGCTTTGATGCCATCAAAAGTCCAGTCTTGAGAAAGTTGGATGATAAAAGTGGTTATTGGGTACGTTACGAGTCATCTGGGTGTTTGCATGTGAGCAGAGAAGGGATTTGTCCTCCTATATGACAGGAGTTGCATCCATAGTCCCCTTGATGGAATTGGACTGAGAAAATGCTTGGTCATGCTAGGTTGAGTCAATATATGATATTGAGCTCACCAATTTTTGAAAGTTCATTCTAGATCAGGAAACTGGGATTGAATAATTATGAGGGTGACACGGTCTATACCTCTAGTTCTCTCCAGATATAAGGGATGAAGGAACATGACAACACTGTAACAGTGGTCAAAATGGCTTTTGAGTCTATAAACTCTTACTATTTGGGAAGCAATGATGTATTGTTAGATGCCGCTCATTATTTGTGAAGCTTTTGTTTGCTACTTTCAAGATCAACTGAGAGACTGTTGGTATTACCATTTTGATCTGAAAGTGATCAAGCATGTACCATCACTGCCAACTCAGTATGAGCATATTAGGGTCGCACATAAGATTATGGAGAAATTGGGAGATTGGATCTGCATAGTTTAGCTCATATGATGAGTTGAAACCTTAAAATATTCTAAGGCATTTGTCGTTGAGTGTGTTAAGCTCACTCAATGCCATGGGGCTGAAAGCGTTGACTGAGTTAAGCTCACTCAACTCTTTGACACTGAAAGCATTGACAGAGTTAAGCTCACTCAACGCTTTTGTGTAGAAAGCATTGACAGAGTTAAGCTCACTTAACGCCAGGGCGCAGATGTCATACGACGTTCGACGAATGACGTTCTAAGTTCTGGACTTTGGAGTAGAGTTCATCGAGCTGAGTTCGATGAATGACGTTCGAAGGTATGGCCTTTGGTGCACAGTTCGTCGAGCTGAGTTCGACAAATGACATTCGATGTTCTGTCCTTGGCGCAGAGTTCGTCGAGATGAGTTCGACGAACGACATTTGATGTTCTGGCCTTTGGAGCTGAGTTCGTCGAGCTGATTTCGACGAATGACATTTGACGTTCTAGCCTTTGGCGGAGAGTTCGTCGAGCTGAGTTCAACGAATGACGTTCGACGAATGTTGTCCTTTGGCGCAGAGTTCGTCTAGCTGAGTTCGACGAATGACGTTCGACATTCTGCCCTTTGGCGCTGAGTTCATCGATCTCAGTTCGACGAATGCTCGTACTGAGTCAAGTGTTGACTTGCTGTATTCTGGAATGAAAGCTTTGTGTCTGCGGATAGCGACGGGAGCTGTTCTATTTATCTCCTGGAGTATAAATAGGAAGTTTTATGGTTTACTGTGTACAGTTCCTTTTCTTTATGTCTAAGCACACGAGCTGATAATGTGCGATAAGAAGATAACCCTAGAAACCCGTCGGAAGCATTCTGTCAATCCCGTCGCCGATTCCCATCCAAATCCCGGTGAGTGTCGTCGCCGCCTCTCCTTGAACAGGCCTAGCAGTCTGTGGAGATGCTGAGTGTCCTTTCTAGACATAAAGCTTGTGCGACAAGTTGCTGCGGGTTCTCCCGATCATGTGGATTATTGTAGAGGCACGGATATACTTTCTGCACTCAAGACTCAAGCCGCTAAGTGATCGGAAGTTTTAAAGGAGCATCTTGGTTGAGTCAGACTCAATCCCTTAAAGGTAATTTTGTTATAGCATGTTTTACTTCTTAATTCATGAATATTGTCAGATCCGAAGTCGTTTGGGTTTTTCTTGTTCTTATTTCCGCTGCGCGCACAAGTGTTGTGTCATCCCCAAAAACACAACAGTTTAGTCATAATGTCTGCAACCTATTTGCTCGTTAGACAGTAGATCAATTCTACTTGGTTTGTCTCAACAAGTCCCTTCAGGAAGTGAAATCTCAAATATATATGTTTCGTGCGACTATGAAATATGGGATTTCTAGCAATCTCTATAGCTGCAGTATTATAACACCATATCTTGATGGGTACAAAAACTTTATAAGGGCAGAGGTCACATAGAAGCCTTTGTAACCAAACAACTTCACAGGCCGACCAACAATCTGCAACATATTCTGCCTCAGCTTAAGACAAAGCCAAAATATTTTTCTTTCTTGAAGTCCATGAGATCACCTTGCTTCCAAGTAAAAAACACATAGCCACTTGTGCTCTTCCTATCATCTGTATCACCTCCGCAATCACTATAAGTAAATCCTACAAGTTCAGAAACTTCTTCCTTCTCATATAATAGGCCCAGTTTCTTTGTACTTTCAGATACCGCATAACTTACTTAGCCGTGATGAGTTGTTCTGAGCTAGGCTTAGAGAGATATCGAGATAAAATGCTTATGACATTCTCAATATCTGGCCTAGAATTTGTGATGTAGATTAGAGAATCATCCAAGCTACGATAATTACTTTTTGAAACAAGTTTGCCCAGATCCTTCTGAGAGAGCTTAGCACTTGTAGCCATTGGCATTGAGACTGGATTGGACTCAGTCATACTAAATTTTGCAAGTATTTGTTTACATACCATTATTGGTTTATGAAGACTTTTCCTAGTTGTTGCTTAATTTGTAAACCTAAGAAGAATCTCATTAGACCAAGGTCACACATCTCATATTCTTCCTTCATGATTTTCTTAAAATCATTCACAACATCTGAAGTCGATCCAATGAAAATTAGATCATCCACATATAAACAGTGGAGAAGAAAATGGTTACTACAAAACCTTTTAGTGTATAAGGAGGGATCATTCTGGCTTCTGGCATAGCTGTTTGAAATAAGGTATGAATCAATTTTTTGATTCCATGCCCTGGATGTCTGCTTTACCCTGTAAAGTGCTTTTCTCAACATATAGACCTCTTCTTCTCCCGGCTTCACAAAAACTTCTGGTCGGTTTACATATATTTCATCATCTATGCTTCCATTTAAGAAAGCAGACTTAACGTCCAGATGGTGTACCATTAAACCGTATTGAGCTGCTACAGCAAGGTGAGCCCTGATTGTCTCCATTCGAACGACGGGAGAAACTGTTTTAGTGTAGTCAATCTCATGTTGTTGGGAATAGCCTTTGGCTATAATCCTAGCCTTATACTTGAATACGCTCCCCTCTTCATCTTGTTTAATTGTATAAACACATTTCAGATTTATGAATTTTTTATTTTTGGGTTTAGTAACTAATTCCCTAGTTTGATTTTTCACAAGCATTTCTATTTAATTCTTCATTGCATTTATCCAATTTGGATCATCGGGAGCAACAATATAACTTTCAGGCTCTTCTTTGATGAGTAAAGCAATATCAACATATTGATAAATATCAGCTAGATCTGTACCTTTGGGGAAATGACGACTCCTCTTCTAAATCAGATTCAAATGCAGCATCTTACCTTAGGTTGACTTCTACTATTGGACTGGATGGTTGTGTTTCATCAGCAACCTCAACAGGTAGAGGAGAAACAACTTTTGTTGGACTAGATGGATGTTCTTCAGCAGTAACCTCCACTGATGAAGGAGATTGAGGAGCCTGATCCCAATCCCATATTTCATTCTCATCAAAGACTATGTCTCTAAAAACATGTAGCTGTTGCATTTCTAGGTTGTATATTTGGTATGCCTATGAGTGAGGGTTGTAGCTGACAAACACCCCCTTTTCTGCTTTTATTTCAAGCTTATTTCAACTCTCTTTTGGGATATGCATGCAGGTAAGGCATCCAAAAGTTCTCAGGTGTTGAATATTGGGCTTCTTCTTCTTCCAGACTTCATAACGAGTTGCTGATTCAATGCCCTTTATGGGAGATCTATTCAGAACATATATAGACATGTGAGTAGCTTTTGCCCATAACTCTTCAGGCAGATGATGATGTTGCATCATTTCTTTGACCTTCTCTATAACAGTTCTATTCTTTCTCTCCACCACCCCATTTGGCTCAGGAGAATGGGGAGACGTGAGCTCTCTGAAGATGCCATTACTTCTGCAGAAGCCAATAAACTCATCTCCAATGAATTCCCCGCCACGATCAGTCCTTAGTCTCTTTATGATGTGCCCACTTTCTTTTTCAGCAAGAGCATTAAACTCTCTGAACTTGGAGAAAACTTCAAATTTTTGTTTCAAAAAAAAAACTCAGGCATACATGGAAAGTCATCAATTAAGCATAGATAATTACCTCATACCACCTAGGGAGGGAGTGGTAGCTGATCCCCATAGGTCAGCATGTACCAACTACAAAGCCTTTTGTGCTCTTCAAGTTGCTGAGGATGGAAAAGGCAGACGATGGCTCTTTCCATAAATGCAATCTTTACACATTTAGTTGTCTTCTTTTAGCTCGGGTTGTACAACTACTATCTCTTTTGTTGAAGTAGATAAAGATCCCTTTTATTGAGATGAGCATATTTGTTGTGCCATTAAGATAGAGTAGATTTACACACAAAAGCTTGTTCGCTTGGTGATTCTAACTCTAAACGAAACATCTTATTTGATGTCATTTTTAATGATGCTAAACACACACTTGTTTCTTTATGTAGAATGTGACAGTGTGTATCCTCAAAGGTGAGTGTGTAGCCATTTTTTATGAGTTGGCCTACCCTTGACAAGCTTCAGGTGAGTATAGGCACATAGTGTACATCCTCAATATACCTAGTTTGTCCATCCTTAGATTTTACAACAACCGTGGAAGTGAGCTGTTAGATCAGAAATACTCTAGAGGGCGGGGTGAATAGAGTATTCTTAATTCCTAAAAAAAATCTTTACAGCATTTGCTACAATTTAAGAAGTGCAGAATAAAACTAACTTAATATAAACTGCAGTCCTAATAATCACAGCCACAGCAAGAACACAAAATAAATGGGCATCCAGACAACACGAGAATTTATAGTGGTTCCCCAACCTGGGTACATCCACTCTTCTACCACCCTGGTAGGAATCCACTCAGATTTTTGATCAGGTGTCTGACACCAATGAGCTTTTGACCAGGTGCTCAAAAACCAACCCAAGTCTTTTGGAAGGAGAGTTGTGAACCAGAATAATATTGAAGGGAATTAAAACCTTGTACAGAGGTGGGGATAAGAGGGTGATGAAAGTCTTCTTTTCTCAATCACAATGAGAAGACTATGTGGATTTAATGATGTTGTCAAAGCTCCCCCTGAGATGTAAAAGGGATCAGGCTAGGAAGCTTTGCACAGGGTGAGTAGGCCTTCAATCTGCAGCCTTGACCGGAGAAATCTTCAAGAACTTCTTTGACAGATGGATTTCTTGTTGTCCTTTGAAGTGTCCTGCAGAGATGAAGAAGGAACACTCTTGATATTTGATTGATTGTTCTTCTTCTTCAGGAAGCAGATGTTCTTCTGGTCTGGGGCTTGTTTTCTATAAGCAGAGTTCTTTGTAAGAAGGAGCAGAGACAGAGAGATCCTTATTTTTCAGACTGATTGTATTTTTCTGTGTGTCTATCTCTCTTGTTCTTCTGTATTCTGTCTACAAGAAGAAGAGAGAAAATCTCTTTTATATTTCCTGTCAAAAATGGTCTTTCGAATTTTGAAATCCTCTGCAATCAATGCTGACAGCCTTAAGAATAAACGACATTGAATTATTTCCCCAACTGTCCCATGGAAAAATAACATGCAATAATCCTGGAGAAGACCATGATCAATGCTCTGTCTAACGGTTATATTCCAGAGAATATTTGAGCATTAATTACTTAGGAATTATTGCAGTAAGAAGGGGACTGAAGGATGGAAAATAATTAAGTCTGGATTCGTCGAACTGATAACAAAAATTGTCAAGCTGAGTTCACAGTTTGTCGAGCTGAGTTGCTGAGTTCGTCGACCAGATGACTTCTGTTCGTCGAGCTGAGTTCTAAGATCGTCGAGCTGAGTTGCTGAATTCATCGAGCTGAGAGCAGAACTATATTCCCTAGAAACTTTGCCTTTTCTGTGTATGGAGTTCGGCGATCTGATATCTGGTTTCGTCGACTGAAGTTCAGCAAAATGTTTCTGGACTTAAAAAAATTTCATATGCTTCTGGATGAAGGTGTTGAACTGAAGTATCCAGAATTCATCAAACTAAGAATTTGTTTCGTCCAGCTGAGGACCACTTAACTGCTGCTGGATAACACTAGCTATTGTGGTCACAGTTCGTCAAACTGAGAATCCTGAGTTCGTCGACTGGAGATGATTCTGGACTTAGAAAAATTGAGAAGCTTCTGGTTGAAGTAAAAATCCAGAAATCGTCAACCAGAGAACTAAGTTCGTCGACCTGAGTCTAGAGAACAACTAAACTTTGAATGCTGAAGGTTGAGTCCAAAGATCGTCGACCTGAGAATGAAGTTCGTCGAACTAAGCTCAGAGAATTTTTCTCTGTGATCGTCGAGCTGAGCATGACTATCGTCGATCCAAGTTCGACGAATGTCGAACTCATTTTACTTGGTCTCTAGAAAATCTCTAAGTCTTTGACTCTCTGGCAGTCTGATGATGGCTAGTCCATATGATGTTGCTACTGAGGACTTGGCCTAGACTCTAGGACACAACTATGACCCTTGCTATACATTGTGGGTCATATGACCCTAACTTAGTGAACCTAACCCAAATCTTATTAGGGATCCAACAATCTCCCCCTATTTGGGTGAGGTCACTAATTACAGACTCAAATCAAACTGAAAATAGACAAAGCAGAAAAAACATATATCTGGCAGAGATCAATAACACATGCAGCAGATATATATATATATATATATATATATATATATATATATATATATATATATATATATATATATATATATACATAAGCTTTGTTAAAAATATAGAGCAGTTATAGATAATTGTAGAAAATAAAAGAGTTCAAAATTTACTTCTTCTGTTTCTTTTCCTTTGGCATTTCTTCCTTGCTCTTCTCTCCAGGATTTGCAAACACAATCTCTCTGATTGGATCTAAAGCTTGCACTTTTGTCATGGTCATATCAGCAGCCCCTATAATCTTCAACGATGTGGCTCTGGGGATAACTACTTCTCGGTACAACTTCATGTAGTTATCTACATTGAAAAATTTGTTTGCTTTCTCAAATCTGTTAAGTTATTCTTTCCTATACTTTGACATTGTTGAATATTCACAAGGATCCTTTCCTTCAGCTTTGGCTTTGTTAATCATAGAAAGGCCTACAAGTTCTTGGAACCTGGCCATTCTAGCTGTATTAGTTGTTTCAGGATCTTCAAAAGGAACAGGAGGAGAATTTGGTCTTTTAGGACTTTCAGCTTTCTGATCTACAGTGGATGATAGTTGTTGTTGATGCTACTGCTGTGGTTGATGCTGTTGTTGTGGTTGATGCTGAAATTGATGTTGCTTGCCTGAAGAGTAATGCCTATGTTGGCTGCTTTCAGAAGAAGATCTCCCTTGATATCTCTGATATGTTTGGAATTGGGTAGATCTTTGGGAAGTTGTTCCTGAAGCACCAGCAGCTGGAGGAGGTGGAGGAGGTGGATCTTTTCTGAATATTTGACCTGGAGGAGGAGAGTACCTTCTGTATTTCTTCCTCTCCTTCTACTGATTTTTGGACATCCACATCCAAGATGGCATCCCTTTGTATGGAGTTATGTTCTGGAGGATATAATAGGGAGTATCATTGTTTGGATTTGGCTTTGGAGCAGGAGGAGGAGCTTTTCTTTTCTTGGAAACTAGCTTCCTCTTGGGCTCATCATCGGAATCATCATCCTCATCCTCCTCATCATCATCAGATCTCTGAGGGTTATCATATAAATCATTTAAAGTTTTTATAGCCTCAGCAGAAATGACAGGCTTTTCAGGTAGAGAGGGAGCTGGAGCAGGAATATCAACAAAAGCTGGAGGATAAGCCACAGGAGAAGCTGGAGAGCTGATTCTGACAGTGCTTTCAGCAGCTGCCTTTTCCTCTTCTTCATTGTCAGCCAAGATCAAGTCATTCAGATCTGGCATTGGAGAGTCATCCATGACAAAACTAGGTGTAGAAGAAATTGCTGGAGAAGATGGAATGACTATGGGCTTAGGAACAACAAAACGGTCACTAAGTTGCTTTGCAACTTGAGGACTTACTGGGGAAGTATATGGTACAATAGCCAAGAATGGCTTAGTATACTCTACTGTAGAACATCTCAAAAATGCAATATCAAAATTTTTTAACAAATTATCTAAATTTACTGTGGGATTAATGATGAAATCACAACCAGTAATAATGTCCTCTGGTACTGACTCTTCTAAGTCCATATCAGTATCAATGAATTGAATTAAATCAATTAAATATGTATATGTAAGCTCTGTATCTACTGATGTTGTTATTGCCTCTGCATCTGCTGGAGCTGGAGGTTCTGCTGCTGGAACTGTTGTTGCTGCTGGAGCTACTACAGCTTCTTCATCAAGCATCTCCCCATGCCTGGTTTCAGTAATAACTGGAGTCAGGCCCCTGAATGAAGAGGGGGCAGTAGTGAAGGCAGAGAGTTGAGCAGAAAGAGTGGAGATAGGAGTAGCAAGAGGTGTAATGGCCTCTGCTATAAGAGATTTGAGTAGAGGAGTGATTAGAGTAATTACAGAGGAGATGGTGGAGGGATCCAGAGGTGGAGTGGCAGATGGTTCAGTAGAATGTGGGTGGAGACATTTGGAGGGATGGTAGATGTTGGAGATGATGGAGGAGGGACATCTTGCATGTGGACATCCTGAGGAGGAGGAGAATTGGGAGGAGATGTCAGGAGATTGAAGGATGGTATGGAGAATAAGTGTGGTGGAAGAGGAGATAAAGGTGGTGTTAGATCTTGTATAGCATTGGGGGATAGGGGTGATTTAGGTGGAGTGGGTTGATGGTATTCCTGAATAGGAGATGAGGGGATGTTGGTAAGATCTAGGGGTGGAGAGGTGGCAGAAGATGTAACTGTAGTAGGGACATGAACTTGTTGGAGTTGTTGTTGGAGTTGTGGATGTGGTTGAAGAGAGGGAGTATGAAATGTGGAGGGTGATTGTTGTTGAGTTGCTGGAAGGGATGGAGGTGTGGGGATGATCTCTGCAGTAGGGTAGGGAGTGGCTCTAACAGCCCTTGTGCTTTCAGAAGTTAGGGTGGAAGAGGTTGAAGCCTTGGATGGCTTAGTTATGGTCCTCTCCCACCTGCCAAACAAGGCACAGGTGAGCCTTTTGCTGGCATTTATGAATATGGTCTATGAGACCACTACACACATGACCAGGAATTGATACCTAGTGATGTAGTCATGGGCAGTGGGCTTGCCCAGCAAGACTTTTCCCACTATATCTGCCAGAAACTTATATTCTGCAGATAGGTGCTTCTTCAACAGCTTATTTAGGTTATCTCCAGCATACCCCATCAGACTTAACATCATATCATATTCTATAGTATCTATATCCTCTTCTTCTTCTCCATTTATCAAATCAAAAATTTCAGTCAAAACTACGGGAGTAAAAGAAACGGCATTACCCGCGATTGTTCCTATCATGGTGTTTTCCTCTGATGTAGATGAAGTATAGACCCATTCTCTAATTTCTGTTCCAGCGAGCTTTATTCTTGTTGTCATCAGGTTTTTCAAATTCTGTTCTTCCAGTAGAGTCAGAATCTTCAGAAAAATTGGATCAAAGTGTTGAAATGATTCAAAGTCGACATCAAATCTTGTGTCAAACTTCATAGCGGCTAGGGCTGCTGCTTGAATCTCCATGAAATCACCTGCAAAAGAGAGAAACGGCGATCAAGTGCAAAGGGAACAGAAAGCGCGGGACAGAGGTCGAAGAAAACCTAGTTATAAGATTTTTTGGAATATGAATCGACAAACTCCGTTCCACGAAAAATAAGAAATTCTTCGACCTGAGATCGATGAAATAATTGATAGTGAAAAAATTCGTCGAGCTCAGCTGGAAGAGTTGAAGACATTTCGTCGAGCTCCGTTCGACGAAAGTTTTCTGAAGTGGATTCGTCGATCTCCATTCGACGAAAATAACTTCACTCACAGAGAGTTCGTCGACCTTCGTTCGACGAATATCTCCCGAACTTTCCCTAGTTCGTTGAGTTCCGTTCGACGAACTCTGGAAAATTCGTCGAGTGCAGACAGAAACTAAACTAAGTCTTCTCCATTGAACATTCCAAGCTGATTTATAAAGAATAAGTGATTTTTCTTATCCAGAGGTTTGGTGAATATATCAGCTCTTTGTAAATCAGTGTAGATATAGACAAGATTAATTTTGTTTTTGTCCACACACTCTCTAATGAAATGATGTCTAATGTTTATATGCTTAGTACTACTGTGATGGACTGGATTTTGTGTTATTGTTATAGCACTTGTGTTATCACAAAATAGAGTTGAATTATTTAAGTTGAGACAATAGTCTAGTAATTGATTTTGAATGCACAGCATCTGGGAACAACAGCTGCCAGCTGCAATATACTAAGCCTCAGCAGTTGAGGTAGACACAGATGATTGTTTCTTACAAAACCAGGATACCAACCTTATACCAAGGAACTGACAAGTCCCTGAGGTGCTTTTCCTATCAACCCTACATCCAACAAAGTCAGCATCTGAAAATCCAGTTAAATCAAATTCTAACTCAGCTGGATACCATAGGCCTAGACTAGTACAACCCTTTATATATCTCAAAATTCTTTTTAAGAAAATTAGATGAGATTCTTTAGGGTTCACTTGGAACCTAGCACAAAGGCATGTGGCAAACATGATATCAGGTCTGCTTACTGTTAGATATAGTATGGACCCAATAATGCCCCTATATGATTTCTGATCCACAGGTTTCCCATGTGCATCAGAGTCAATCACAGCATTTATAGCCATAGGTGTTTTCTTTGCTGAAGCATCAGCCATCCCAAACTTCTTTATAAGCTCTTTAGCATACTTAGCTTGAGAGATGAAGATGTCATCAGGCAACTGCTTCACTTGGAGACCAAGGAAGTAGGAAAGCTCACCCATGCTACTCATTTCAAATTTTGAATGCATGAGGTCATAGAACCTCTTGCATAATTTGGAATCAGTAGACCCAAATATGATGTCATCCACATATATTTGCACTAACAATATTTAATCCTTATGATGTCTATTGAAAAGTGTTCTATCTACAATGTCTCTAATGAATTTATGCTCTATCAAAAAGCTAGCTAGGGTCTCATACCAAGCTCTTGGAGCTTGCTTGAGACCATAAAGAGCTTTATGCAATTTGAAAACATGATAAGGGTGAGTTGGAGAGACAAAACCTGGAGGTTGTTTAACATAAAACTCTTCCTTAAGTACTTCATTGAGGAATGCACTCTTCACATCCATTTGATACACCTTGAATCTCTTATAGGCTGCGTAGGCCAGGAATATTTTGATTGCCTCTAACCTTGCCATAGGTATAAAGGTTTGGTCATAATCTAGTCCTTCCTCTTGTCTGTATCCTTGAGCAATAAGCCTAGCCTTGTTTCTCATAATTACTCCTTCGGCATCCAACTTATTTCTGAAAACCCATTTGGTTCCAATGACTGGATAGTCTTGGGGTCTTGGAACTAAATCACAAACTCTACATCTCTCAAATTGATTTAATTCCTCCTGCATTGCAATGACCCAGTGGGGATCTTGCTCAGCATCATGGATGGATAGAGGTTCAACCTGAGAGAGAAAACAGGCATGCATCAAATCTTGGTTGAGTTGATGCCTTGTCTGTACACCTGCTGATATGTCTCCAATCACTTGAGATCTGGGGTGATCCCTTAGTGTGACAAAATCAGTGGGTGGAGTTGATTCTGCAACAGCATTAGGAACTAATTCCTCTTGTGGAATTAGGTTTGCTGTTGGGGGAAGTTCAATTCCTTCAATGCTTTCATCTTCACTCTCTTCATTAACTTGTGGAGAAGGATGTGTTGGATCCTTTTGGGTAAGGTTTAGTTCATCCAATCTCTCACACAAGTGAGGTACCTGCAAAGGACTATTGGTAGAAATCTCTTTCTCCTTGCAACACATGTTAGATTCATCAAAAGAAACATGAATGGACTTTTCAATTTTTAATGATGATTTATTAAAAACCTTATAGGCTTTGCTTACTTGGGAATATCGTAGAAAAATTACCTCTTTAGCCTTAGCCTCAAACCTTCTAATGTATCTTTTGTTGTTGTTGTGAATATAACAAATACATCCAAATACTTAAAAATAGTTGATTTTAGGTTTCTTCTCTTTAAGTAATTCATAGAGAGTGTTATTCTTTAGTTTATGAATTAAACTCCTGTTCAGGACATAATTTGCTGTGCTCACAGCCTCTGCCCAAAAGGTTAGGGGCATGTAAGCATCTGCAAGCATTATACCTGCAGCTTCAACGAGTGTCCTATTTTTCCTTTCAGCTACCCCATTTTGTTGAGGAGTTCTAGGAGCTGAGAAGCAATGTCTGATACCTTCCTTCTCACAGAACTCATGCATAAGAAGAGAATCAAACTCTATGTCATGATCACTTCTAATCAATGCAACATGAGTAGAGAACTCAATCTGTATGGTCCTGAGAAAATCTGTAAGAACCTTGAAGGTATCTGACTTAGATCTCAGAAAGGATACCCAAGTGAACCTTGAGAAGTCATCCACAATAACTAAGGTATAGGATTTCCCTCCTAGGCTTTGTACAGCAATGGGTCCAAAGAGATCCATATGTAGCATATACAAAATCCTACATAAATCACTTTTATTTACAGATTTAAAACTAGATTTAGTTTGCTTGCCTAGTTGACAAGCCCTGCAAAGACCTTCCTTCTTGTAGGGACCAGAAGGTAGACCTCTAACAAGGTTGTCTTTAGATAGCATAGCAATGTTTTTCAAGTTTACATGACCTAGCCTTTTGATGATAAAGATCACGGCAGTGAACCGGTCGCACAAGTAATATAAAATGGGGGCTTTCCCAAGTATCGATCTCTCAAGGAACACAGTAAGGTGGAGTTAATTTCAAGGAGGACTTGAGATTGAAGTCCTTAGGTTGGCGGTAATGATGGGGGTTTTGATGTTGCGGATAAAGAAAATAAAACACTATCAACTACTCCTATGCAACGCCGCTATGCGATGCTTCGCCAGGCGGGATGGAAGACTAGTCGGGCTGCTATGCACCAAATCGCTAGGCAAATGGGCGAGTAGGCTTGCGGATGAGGTGATGAGAATGGCAGAATGATGGTCATGAGCACCTCTTCGCTACGCACGCCACTAGCAATTGCTAGTGCGGCAAGGGTGGATGGATGGCGGATGGACAAATAGGCGCACCTCAAGTAAATAACGAAAACATATAATCACATAGACATAATTGTATAAAAATGTTTTACAAATAAGCATACATCATCTATAAATAAGGTTTACAACAACACATAAACAACAATAAAGAAAGAACAAGTCAAGAGATCGACCAAATCCGAAGTCTTGCTGAGGATTCACGGTTGGAATCGTTGGGTTGTCAATCCGCGTCCAAGCTAGGTCCTCAACTGTGTCCGGGGTAGAGAAGGGCTGTCACCACCTTCCAATGGCCCGTCTTCTTCGTCTCACGATAGCGGACGAAAGTTGCAAGCTTCCCTTTGCTTGATGGCTATGGCGTTGAAGCTTGAAATGAACTCAAGAGGTGATGGAGGAGGCCGAGAGGAAGCTCCGGCTTGGATTTGGCAGTGAAATCTTGCCCGGAGCACCTCCCTAGGGTGGAAGATGATGAAAAACGGCGGAGAAGGCGGAAAACGGCGGAGAAATGTCGAGCTCCGGATCCTCTTTCAATTAGGGCGAGACCTGCACTATTTATACAAAGCAGAAATGAATAATGCACACGATCACAGGAGCATGACCAGTGGTCGTGCGCACTATGTCCGGTGATCATGCGCACTGGCATGGAAGATCAGGAAGAATAACAGGGTTAACGTGCATAAGCAGTGGCGCACGACCAGTGGTCGTGCTCACTAAGTCCAATGGTCGTGCGATTACCCCAGACAGGACTCCAGAAAAGAGGAATCAATACACACGAATAGTGGCGCACGACCGGCGGTCGTGCGCATTATGTCCAGTGGTCGTGCGCTTACTGATGCTTAAGATCACGGAAGTGAACCGGTTGCACAAGTAATATAAAATGGGGGCTTTCCCAAGTATCGATCTCACAAGTAACATAGTAAGGTGGAGTTAATTTCGAGGAGCACTTGAGATTGAAGTCCTTAGGGTCGGCGGTGAGGATGGGGGCTTTGATATTGTAGACAAAGAAAATAAAACACTATCAACTACTCCTATACAACGCCGCTATGCGATGCTTCACCAGGCGGGATGGAAGACTAGTCGGGCCGCTATGCACCGAATCGTTGGGCGGATGGACGAGTAGGCTTGCGGATGAGGTGGTGAGAATGGTGGAATGAGGGTCGAAAGCACCTCTTCGCTACGCACGCCACTAGCAATTGCTAGTGCGGCAAGGGTGGATGGATGGTGGATGGACTATGGCACACCTCAAGTAAATAACGAAAATACACAAAATCACATAGACATGATTGAATATAAACGTTTTACAAACTAAGCATTCTTCTTCATATACAAGAGTTCAACTACACATTCAACAACCAAACAAGAAAAGAGTGTGCGAAATCGACCGAATCCGAAGTCTTGCTGAGGATTCACGGTTGGAATCGTCGGGTTGTCAATCCGCGTCCAAGCTCGGTCCTCAACTGCGTCCGGGGTAGAGAAGGGCTATCACCACCTTCCAATGGCCCGTCTTCTTCGTTTCACGATCCGGTGGAGGATGGCACAACTTCCCCTAGCTTGGTGGAGAAAGCTAGGTCAAGCTCTTCTTGAAGCTCAAAGATGAAGGAGGAGGCCGAGAGGAAGCTCCGGCTTGGATTTGGCGGTAAAAGCTTGCCCGGAGCACCTCCCTAGGGTGGAAGATGAAGGGGAATGGCGGAAACCTTCTTCGGGGACGAAAATGGCGGAGAAATATCGAGCGATCTCCAGATTAGGGCGGAACCTGCGAATTTATAGATTGCAGAAATTATAGTGCACACGACCAGTGGCGCACGACCAGTGGTCGTGCGCACTATGTCCAGTGGTAGTGCGTTTTCCCCAGCCAGAATTTGGAAGAAAATGGAATCAATGCACACGATCAGTGTCGCACGACCAGTGGTCGTGCGCACTATGTCCAGTGATAGTGCGCATACCCCAGGCAGATTCCGGAAATCAGGGAACATTGCGCACGAGCAGTGGCGCACGACCAGTGGTTGTGCGCACTATATCCAATGAGCGTGCGCAGTATTCCTGCTTCCAAACATCCCCGGAACAAGTACACGACCCCTGAACCCAGAACTGATATGTGCAGACATTCCAGATGAGCACAAAATAGAGTACAAACATTAAAAGTACAAAAATACACAACCACGGGCCAAAATGTGCACTTCCTATGGAAATAAAGAATAGGAATGATAAAGAACCTAAAGTGAAGTGCAAACACGTTAAAACTAACCCAGATGAGTCCGAAAATAGGTATATAAAGTGGACTCATCACACCCCCAGACTTAACTGTTTGCGCGTCCCGAGCAAACAAAATCTAAGCAGATAGGGAAAATTATTAGCTAACAAAGAAATTGAAAAACAAAGTACCATGCGAAGTCGCATGCTCGCGTGCGTAAAAATACAATAGAGAAAATGTCTAAGTATGCAGAATAGTTTATATTTTTCACAATGGGTATCAAAATTTTATTACTACTCAAAAATGGAATCACGGTGAATCATCTGGTCATGCGTAGGGAGAAAGTAGACTAATCACTAGGCGAGCATTGCCAAAGATCGGGGCTCCGGATAACCTCCAAAGGAATCCACCAATGTCGGTGACCATATGCTTGCCCTTTCGCATTCTCTCCACGGCACTGGTTTGGTTCACACACGAATCAGTAGGACTGTAGGTGAAGAGATGGGGCTTGGGTTTCGGTGAGGTAAACAAGGATAAACAAGAAGGCTATGCACCTAACCCAAATGAGCTAGTAAAAAAAAGGAATTCCTCTACTAAGCAAAATACACGCGGGTACACCACACCCCCAAACTAAACTTTTAACATATGGGTGTGTGCACCGCCTACTCCAAAAATAATCACAACTCAAATAGGATTTTTAATTATACTTTTTCTTTTCACTTTGTCACAAGTAACATCATTGTTTTTTTTTAACTTTTCTTTTTTTTCTTTTTCAAATTACTTCTCCTTTAACAATTTCAGCAAATATAAGCTTTGGAGCACATCCACATATTCACAAATACAAGCACCACATCAACACCCCAACATGAAAAAATGTAAAACTCTAAAGCTCGGCTTGGGAGTGCGACTAGGATCGGCTTTGAGGCTTTGGTGAAATAAAGGTGGAGCTGAATCAAAAGGAGGGGTAGGCACAACGGGGCTAGCGAGTACAAGACGTTAGGAATGGTACAAAGCTCAACCGGGCCAAAATGATGGCCTACATCACGCTCATGCATGACTAACCTATACCCATGCTTCAAGAATAGCTTGGGGCAAGTTCTTAGCCAACGAGAAAGACTATCCATCCTCCCGACTCGAGCAATACAAAACTAACGACCGTCTACACACATTCCTAAGCTACCGTCGGATTCACACCGGATTCACCAATTTTTGAGTAAAATAAGAAGATTTTTACGCAAATAGAAAAGTATAAAACCATACGCATACAGAAAAATTAAATCTACTCGAATTTCTACACAAGACGAGAGCAGTTGACTAGGAGCACAGCAAGGTCAACATTTTACTCCGTCTCACAATCCTATGTCAGCACCATAATTTTTCCAAATCATACAAAAGAAACGAGTTTAACTCGCAGCACGCAAAAAGCTAAGCACGCGCTCATGTGGGTGCAGTGGTGTGTGATGCAATGACTAATCATAATAAATCTATAAAAGCTTCTAGTATGCAAAAGAAATGTGCGTGTGCAATAGGTAACAAATCTCTCCCCGAGACTTAAACTAAACGACACATCATATGATGGAGAAATTAAAAATCATAAAGAGCTAAGGGAAGAGGTTACTCAATGCTCAGCTAGTGAGCATACCAGAAGACGCGTGGAAACCTGAAGCAGGCCCGCCATATGAAGAATCACAACCCTGCCAATGCAATTTTCCAAGAATACCTGCAGGGGTGAGCTCCGCAAAAACAAAACAAAATATACAAAAATAAATGCTAAAATTAAAATAGGCAGGAAAAATAAAAATGCAGGAAAATGAAAGATAAGTACTGGGGTTATTGTCATCCCAGCACGACTTATTAAATTCTAAACAGTTCTAGCTAATGGGCGTATGAAATAAAAAGTGCACAGGTAACTGGTCTAATATCCATTTCGGTAACGGGTACCGATACGGTGATAGAGCAGTTACCCCTCTACCTAAATAATAATACCTGCTCCTCGCAGGCAGAGGAAATAGGAAGTAGGATGAGGAGGAGGCCTGGTCCTCACTCATCTCACCACAAAACAAATCCTTGCCTAGCAAGGTATCGTCTATCACAGGCCCGCAGGAGGCAATGGCAACGGCATGAGCACAAAGCTCATCGTCATCCCAACGTACCTGTGGAGACTCATCCTGCACAGGCTCAGATAAAGATGGGGGATCAAGTAATAAAAGAGAAGAAGAACTAAAATAATCAGAAATAGGGAGAGTGATCCCGGTATCACTCTCAGCAGGATCCAAGCATAGATCACTGTCGGTATCATACGAGTCGTACCGAGGGGAATCCGAGAACTCGAGGTCCGCGGTGGTAAGAGGAACTGCCTCATCCAATAAGGAGGTGCAAACCTCTGCATCGGAAAGAGGGTATTCCTCATCCCACCGGGGTGCGAAAAAGGGTTCCGAAAATCCACCTTCTCCGTCAGAGATAGAGGAATCATCATCCCACTTCGGTGCAACCTCAGGCACCGAATCATCAATAAGTACGGCATCATCAACCGACTCACAAGAAAATGGAGTAGCACAATCCGGCAAAAATTGCGGAGGGGCAAGGCTGCTCTCAAAATCAAGCACTGAATGAGCAGGCCCCATCACAAAATCATTCGTTGACGCCACCTCGTCGACGACCGGAACAATCTCATCGTCCCATACAGGAGTGTCCATGAGTTCCTGCTCCTCTTTTTGTTGGCTAACACCAGAGTGATCATCATCACTCGAGGGAAGCTCGTAAAAAGGGATGGAGGGACCCATGAAAGAGCTGTATACGGCCAGAGATTCTTCAGTAATCTCAATGGGTAAAGAGGGAGCAAAGTGTGTTATGTCAGTGTATGGGCCAGGCAACACCCTGGTAGGCCTGTCCACAACAGTCTTCCGTGAACGGGAGGTTGTTGTGCACACGCCCTCAGAGGGAGAAGGCTTGCATAAACGAGGTCAATCCTTCAACATGTGGCCCACACCTTGACATAACAAACACCGAATGCAATGCTCGACATTCATAACAGCAATGACATCGATGGATCGGCGCAAAGTGTCAAGGATACGACACTCAGCATCAGGATCCATCACGAACAAAAATAATTGCTGAAAAAAGTGCTACACAGCTAAAATAAAAAATAGCACGGATCTGCTATCTAAATCGAAAATCAGAAAAGGGTAA
Source organism: Platanthera guangdongensis (assembly GCA_039583875.1). Taxonomy (NCBI): domain Eukaryota; kingdom Viridiplantae; phylum Streptophyta; class Magnoliopsida; order Asparagales; family Orchidaceae; genus Platanthera; species Platanthera guangdongensis. The sequence continues at coordinate 167,806 of JBBWWR010000210.1, read as the reverse complement.
AAAGAAATAAGCAAAATAAAAATTCTAATAACAAAAACAAATAAAATAAAACAAAAATGATATACACAAATGGAAAAGGGCTTCAATCTATTATCTCCCTCTCCACAAACTCACTCGACTGTGTTCCCCGGCAACGGCGCCAAAAACTTGATGCTTAAGATCACGGCAGTGAACCGGTCGCACAAGTAATATAAAATGGGGGCTTTCCCAAGTATCGATCTCACAAGGAACACAGTAAGGTGGAGTTAATTTCGAGGAGGACTTGAGATTGAAGTCCTTAGGGTCGGCGGTAACGATGGGGGCTTTGATATTGCGGACAAAGAAAATAAAACACTATCAACTACTCCTATGCAACGCCGCTATGCGATGCTTTGCCAGGCGGGATGGAAGACTAGTCGGGCCGCTATGCACCGAATCATTGGGCGGATAGACGAGTAGGCTTGCGGATGAGGTGGTGAGAATGGCGGAATGAGGGTCGAAAGCACCTCTTCGCTACGCACGCCACTAGCAATTGCTAGTGCGGCAAGGGTGGATGGATGGTGGATGGACTATGGCACACCTCAAGTAAATAACGAAAATACACAAAATCACATAGACATGATTGAATATAAACGTTTTACAAACTAAGCATTCTTCTTCATATACAAGAGTTCAACTACACATTCAACAACCAAACAAGAAAAGAGTGTGCGAAATCGACCGAATCTGAAGTCTTGCTGAGGATTCACGGTTGGAATCGTCGGGTTGTCAATCCGCGTCCAAGCTCGGTCCTCAACTGCGTCCGGGGTAGAGAAGGGTTGTCACCACCTTCCAATGGCCCGTCTTCTTCGTGTCACGATCCGGTGGAGGATGGCACAACTTCCCCTAGCTTGGTGGAGAAAGCTAGGTCAAGCTCTTCTTGAAGCTCAAAGATGAAGGAGGAGGCCGAGAGGAAGCTCCGGCTTGGATTTGGCGGTAAAAGCTTGCCCGGAGCACCTCCCTAGTGTGGAAGATGAAGGGGAACGACGAAAACCTTCTTCGGGGACGAAAATGGCGGAGAAATATCGAGCGATCTCCGGATTAGGGCGGAACCTGCGAATTTATAGATTGCAGAAATTATAGTGCACACGACCAGTGGTGCACGACCAGTGGTCATGCGCACTATGTCCAGTGGTAGTGCGTTTTCCCCAGCCAGAATTTGGAAGAAAATGGAATCAATGCACACGATCAGTGTCGCACGACCAGTGGTCGTGCGCACTATGTCCAGTGATAGTGCGCATACCCCAGGCAGATTCCGGAAATCAGGGAACATTGCGCACGAGCAGTGGCGCACGACCAGTGGTCGTGCGCACTATATCCAATGAGCGTGCACAGTATTCCTGCTTCCAAACATCCCCGGAACACGTACACGACCCCTGAACCCAGAACTGATATGTGCAGACATTCCAGATGAGCACAAAATAGAGTACAAACATTAAAAGTACAAAAATACACAACCACGGGCCAAAATGTGCACTTCCTATGGAAATAAAGAATAGGAATGATAAAGAACCTAAAGTGAAGTGCAAACACGTTAAAAGTAACCCAGATGAGTCCGAAAATAGGTATATAAAGTGGACTCATCACTTACCCCAGGCTGATTCTGGAAAACATAGAGTAGTGCGCACGATCAGGGGCGCACGACCCGTGGTCGTGCGCATTAGATCCCATGATCGTGCGCAGTATTCCTGTTTCACAACCATCCCGGAACACGCACACGACCCATGTACCAAAAGAAAAAACCAATCACTGATATGTGCAGACATTCCAGGCAATCACACAAAGGAGTACAAACTATAAAAATAACAAAATACACAACCACGGGCATAAATGTGCACTTCCTATGGAAATAAAGATAAGATGAAATATGAACGATATAGAACTAAAAGTGAAGTGCAAACGCGTTAAAACTAACCCAGATGAGTCCGAAAATAGGTATATAAAATGGACTCATCACACCCCCAGACTTAACTATTTGCGCGTCCCGAGCAAACAAAATCTAAGCAGATAGGGAAAATACTAGTTAACAAAGAAATTGCGATACGGAGTACCATACGAAGTCGCATGCTCGCACGCGTAAAAATATAATAGAAGAAATTTCTAAGTATGCAAAATAGTTTATCTTTTTCACAATGTGTATCAACATTTTATTATTACTCAAAAATGGAATCACGGTGAATCATCCGGTCATGCGTAGAGAGAAAGTAGACTAATCGCTAGGCCAGCATTGCCAAAGATCAGGGCTCGGGATAACTATTAAAATTCAACAAACCGCAGACGCCCCCTTGGATACCCTGCTGAACACTCAACAAACCGAAGGAGAAAACGCCCACTTATATGTTGAAAGTTTTCCCGGATCGTGGAGTTAACAGTGGTTATCTCAACAAAGCAGTAACAACCAGCAACACATGCAGCACAAGCTTCTTTATTGATCAAGAGCAAACTTCTTTACAAGGCGAGACATACATGGCGAGACATGCTTCACCAAAACCCAACACCGGGAGAGCAGAGACAGTTACAAAGACAAGAACAAAAAACAAGCCGCGCGGACTCAAACAATCAAGCCGCCGACCTACTGCTGTGGAGTCCGCTCAGTCCGCCAGGTCGCTAGACCGCAACCCAAGCCGTGCGGACTCACCCTTGCTCCAATGCTTAGCTCTTCACCGCCGGTCTGCACGCCGCCAGACCGCACAAGCTGCGCCACCGAATGGAACAGTCCGCCTGATGCAGGCGACCTCCTGAACCCCGAACCAAGTCGCCAAAGAGAAGACCGCCTGGTCGCTATCCGCGACCTGCTGTTTACCGCCTGTTGCTTAACCGCAGAGTCCGCACTGTCCCTGACCGCAATCAGAGCCAAGTCCTGGCTTTCCAGCGCTATCCGCACAACCTGCACAGCACAACCGGGTCAACTCTATCCGCGCGGACACCAAGTCCAGACCGCAGCAACTTACGCGAGCTCAAATACTGTTCACTTACTTCGGTCTAGGTTCCGGTTGGTTTTTTGATGTGACATGGGTCCTATTTATAGGCACGACGATGAGTATGGTCACCGCCCTTCCCGATAGGATCACCGCCACAACCCGCAGCAAGAACTTATGTGTCCGCCAGCCCGCGGACACACATGCCAGTTCGCCGCCCTGTGCAGATAGCCAGTCCGCCCCAGCTTCTCCAAGGCCGGACTCCAATATCCAGTCTGCCTTGCCGCCAGAGACCAAGCCAGGACCACCACAGCCGGACTCCACAACAGCCGTATCCGCCATTCTGCGGACAAGGCATCAGCCCGCAAAACCCGAGCCCGCAACCGCGCCATCAAGGCACCTGCCGGACTCAGCGGATACCCGGCTATCATCCGCATATCCCAAGCCCATTACCTCATTGCCAAGGCACCTCCGGACTTAGCGAACACGCCAATCCAGTCCGCTAACAGCAGACTCCAGTCCGCAACTCCTGAGTCCATTGCCTCATCACAAGGCATCTCCGGACTCAGCGGACTCCAGCTCCAGTCCGCACGCTCCTGCACGGGCAATCCTCCAGTCCGCATATCCCCAAGCTAGCAAACAAGGCAAAGCACTTCTACTACGCTTGGCGGACTGAGAAACCAGCCCGCGCTCCACTGCGCGATCTCCCCGGACTGAGCCATCCTGGACTTGGTTCAATTCCCACCAAGTCCAGCCCACTGGCCGCAAGGGCCAGTCCGCACTTACTGGCGGACACTGGATCTAGCCCGCCATACCGGGCGACCTCCAGTTCCTGTCCGCGCTGACCGGCGGTCTCCGCGGCTTCCACTTGCCGCTTCACTAGAGCAAGACCAAGGCAACTGCCAAACCGGTCTGCCGAGCTCCAGTTCTTCAGTCCGCTTCAAGCCGGACTCCGCGGATAACATTCCTATCCGCCCGGTTACTTCCTGGGAGTAAACCGCCTGCTGAGCATACACTGGCCTGTCAGACCGCCGCTGCTGTCCGCGCAGTCCGCGCGAACAGACCGCCCAGGCCGCCACAGAGCAAACCGCCTGCAACATCCCTGCCGACCTAGCAGTCCGCCAACCCAATCCGCGTAGTCCGCGCGGATAGGTTTCCCAAGCCTTCCATTCACCCACTTTCACTTCACAGAATTCAACACTCCCCCTTGAAGTGAGAAGTGGTGAATAACTCCAGCAGCTCCCGTAACCTTGCACCTGGTCCTTCCGATAGCATCTACGAAGAAAAGTCCAAGACATAGTCCTCGCCCCGCATATCATGGACCATGAGGGAGCCCTCCAGCATCTCCCAAAAGGAGCCATGCTTCCCTCTGCCTTCTTCAGCTTCAACCTCCACTCATGCATCATAGGAGTATCACCAACTTCCTTGGACCCAGAAGCCCAAGCCTCGTTGCCTCTGAGAGAAGTCACCTCATCAGACTTGGTGTCAACCACCTCCTTGATTCTAGTGGGGTCATCACAGCCAGAAGTCCCTTGCTCGACCTGAGGGCTAACAAGGAAACACGGGACCAAGTCTGCCGTGTTCCCTTCGCTATATCGAGCTGGTGGCTTACTGATCCTCTTCGATCTCCGAAGAACCTGATCATGGCTAACCACCTCCGCTGCTTTTGAACCAGCTCCGTTCCCGGGCAAACCCGGAACAATGCTCCCTTTGTTCCCTGAACAAGACGCCTCCTTACTGGAACCAAGAGCACCTGGAGCAATGCTCCCCCTGCTACCTGAACCAGAAGACTCCCCTCTTGAACATGAACTGCCTGGAACATCGCTCCCCTTGCTTCCTGAACAGGAAGCCTCCGCCTTTGAGCCAGAAGGTCCTGGAGCATCGCTCCCCCTTCTTCCCGACTCTGACGCCTTTGCCCCGGAGCTAGAACAACCTGGAGCACCTGGTGACTCAGGCAACTCCACTTCCTTAGCAGCAGCCTCCTTCAGCCCATCATCTGACCTGCTTATTTCTAGCTCCACATAAGTGCTACCCCAATACGGCGTCAACTCATCAAAAACAATGTCTCTCGACACTATGAGTTTCTTCGTCGCAGGATCCATACACCTCCATCTTCTTCTCTGCTCATCATACCCTACAAAGACTAGCTTTGTTTTAAGAGCACCCGGAGAGTGTATATAGCAGGTAGATCCAAACACCCGAAGGTGCTTTACTGAGGGCTTCACTCCGAACATTAGCTCATAAGGAGTCTTTACTATGATCGGACTAAGAGGCATCCGGTTGATGACATGAGTAGCACAGGCTATTCCCTCCGCCCAAAGAGCCTTCGGAACGCCTTTACTCCGAAGCCAACACTTGCAGGTCTCCGTTAACCAACGGATCATCCGAGCTGCAACACTACCCTGTTGTGAAGTATGTCCACAAGAAAGCTCCATCCGGATCCCTTGCTTCCTGCAAAAGCGTGAGAACTCGGTTGAGTCAAACTCACCACCGAAACCTGTCCTCAACACCTTGATCCTCCGGCCAAGCTGGCCTTCGACAAGCTTCTTGAACTCCACAAACAAGCGTACCATGCTGGACTTCGTCTTCATAAAGTATACCCAAGTATACCCAGAATAGTCATCAACCAATATCAGCATGAACCTGCTGCCTCCAAGACTGGCCGTGACGGTCGGTCCCACCAGAGCACAATGGACAACCGCCAATGGTGCATTACTTCTGGATTGTGCTTTGTCGACCATGAAGCGATAGGCTCCACTTTCCTGACATCCCGCACACCCCCGACCATCGCCATAGGATGACAATCTAGGCAAGCCTCTTACGAGTCTTCTTTCCGCCATTGCTTTCAGCTTGTCCATCCCTACATGCCCCAGTCTTTCATGCCAGATAGCTGCACTATCATTGGCATCCAGCCGATCAGATCCAGAACTAGTTGAAGTCCCAACTACGTTCGTCTCCTTCCTCCCTACCTGAGCAACGTTCGCCGAGAGCAAGACAACCTTGCACTCCTTCCGAAGATGACCTTGCTGCTTGCATTTATAGCACCGTGGTCCTTCCTTCCTCTTCCTATCACGCCTAGGAGAAACACTCCTTTCTTCCTGATATGAAGTAGAGGGACCATCATCAGCAGCAACCTACTTCACCTTCTTCCTGAACAACCCATCAAGGGAAGTCCAAACCTCCGCAGCTGACCGACATCCACTGATGTGGTCCAAGAGCTCCGATGAGATCACCTGCCTGAGAATAGACTCCGCTTTCGCATTTGCCTCCTTCCAAGCTCTCATCGCCTCAGCATTGCCAGCAGTATCCTCTTGTCTTCCTGCTCCGCATACAACCTCCCAAAGGTCCTCGCCCCGAAGAAAGCTCTTCATACAGGACTTCCACCGTTCACAGTTCGCCTCTGTAAGAAGATCAATACCAAGACAACTTGCATCCTCCACTGCCATGGTTCTACCATTGGTTTCCTCGACAGACGAGCAACTACTTCCATTGAGCACTGCTTGACCACTCCAACAACCTCCCTCTGATACCATGTTAAAATTCAACAAACCGCAGACGCCCCCTTGGATACCCTGCTGAACACTCAACAAACCGAAGGAGAAAACGCCCACTTATATGTTGAAAGTTTTCCCGGATCGTGGAGTTAACAGTGGTTATCTCAACAAAGCAGTAACAACCAGCAACACATGCAGCACAAGCTTCTTTATTGATCAAGAGCAAACTTCTTTACAAGGCGAGACATACATGACGAGACATGCTTCACCAAAACCCAACACTGGGAGAGCAGAGACAGTTACAAAGACAAGAACAAAAACAAGCCGCGCGGACTCAAACAATCAAGCCGCCGACCTACTGCTGTGGAGTCCGCTCAGTCCGCCAGGTCGCCAGACCGCAACCCAAGCCGTGCGGACTCACCCTTGCTCCAATGCTTAGCTCTTCACCGCCGGTCTGCACGCCGCCAGACCGCACAAGCTGCGCCACCGAATGGAACAGTCCGCCTGATGCAGGCGACCTCCTGAACCCCGAACCAAGTCGCCAAAGAGAAGACCGCCTGGTCGCTATCCGCGACCTGCTGTTTACCGCCTGTTGCTTAACCGCAGAGTCCGCACTGTCCCTGACCGCAATCAGAGCCAAGTCCTGGCTTTCCAGCGCTATCCGCACAACCTGCACAGCACAACCGGGTCAACTCTATCCGCGCGGACACCAAGTCCAGACCGCAGCAACTTACGCGAGCTCAAATACTGTTCACTTACTTCGGTCTAGGTTCCGGTTGGTTTTTTGATGTGACATGGGTCCTATTTATAGGCACGACGATGAGTATGGTCACCGCCCTTCCCGATAGGATCACCGCCACAACCCGCAGCAAGAACTTATGTGTCCGCCAGCCCGCGGACACACATGCCAGTTCGCCGCCCTGTGCAGATAGCCAGTCCGCCCCAGCTTCTCCAAGGCCGGACTCCAATATCCAGTCCGCCTTGCCGCCAGAGACCAAGCCAGGACCACCACAGCCGGACTCCACAACAGCCGTATCCGCCATTCTGCGGACAAGGCATCAGCCCGCAAAACCCGAGCCCGCAACCGCGCCATCAAGGCACCTGCCGGACTCAGCGGATACCCGGCTATCGTCCGCATATCCCAAGCCCATTACCTCATTGCCAAGGCACCTCCGGACTTAGCGAACACGCCAATCCAGTCCGCTAACAGCAGACTCCAGTCCGCAACTCCTGAGTCCATTGCCTCATCACAAGGCATCTCCGGACTCAGCGGACTCCAGCTCCAGTCCGCACGCTCCTGCACGGGCAATCCTCCAGTCCGCATATCCCCAAGCTAGCAAACAAGGCAAAGCACTTCTACTACGCTTGGCGGACTGAGAAACCAGCCCGCGCTCCACTGCGCGATCTCCCCGGACTGAGCCATCCTGGACTTGGTTCAATTCCCACCAAGTCCAGCCCACTGGCCGCAAGGGCCAGTCCGCACTTACTGGCGGACACTGGATCTAGCCCGCCATACCGGGCGACCTCCAGTTCCTGTCCGCGCTGACCGGCGGTCTCCGCGGCTTCCACTTGCCGCTTCACTAGAGCAAGACCAAGGCAACTGCCAAACCGGTCTGCCGAGCTCCAGTTCTTCAGTCCGCTTCAAGCCGGACTCCGCGGATAACATTCCTATCCGCCCGGTTACTTCCTGGGAGTAAACCGCCTGCTGAGCATACACTGGCCTGTCAGACCGCCGCTGCTGTCCGCGCAGTCCGCGCGAACAGACCGCCCAGGCCGCCACAGAGCAAACCGCCTGCAACATCCCTGCCGACCTAGCAGTCCGCCAACCCAGTCCGCGTAGTCCGCGCGGATAGGTTTCCCAAGCCTTCCATTCACCCACTTTCACTTCACAGAATTCAACAATAACCTCCAAAGGAATTCACCAATGTCAGTGACCATATGCTTGCCCTTTCACATTCTCTCCACGGTAGTGGTTTGGTTCACACACGAATCAGTAGGACTTTAGGTAAAGAGATGGGGCTTGGGTTTCGGTGAGGTAAACAAAGATAAACAGGAAGGCTATGCACCTAACCCAAATGAGCTAGTATAAAATGAATCCATCAGCTAACCAATATACATGTGGGTACACCACACCCCCAAACATAACTTTTAACAAATTGGTGTGTGCACCGCCTACTCCAAAAATACTCACATCTCAAATAGGATTTTCAATTTTACTTTTACTTTTCACTTTTTCACAATTAACATCATTTTTTTAACTTTTCTTTTACTTTTCAAATTACTTTTCTTTTAACAATTTCAGCAAATATAAGCTTTGGAGCACATCCACATATTCACATGTAAAAGCACTACATCAACACCCCAACATGAAAAATGTAAAACTCTAAAGCTCGACTTGGGAGTGCGACTAGGATCGGCTTTGAGGCTTTGGTGAAAACATGGTGGAGCTGAATTAAAAGGAGGGGTGGGCACAATGGGGCTAGCTAGGATAAGACGTTAGGAATGGTACAACGCTCAACCGGGCCAAAATGATGGCCTACATCCCGCTCATGCATGACTAACCTATACCCATGATTCAAGAATAGCTTGGGGCAAGTTCTTAGCCAACGAGAAAGACTATCCGTCCTCCCGACTCGAGCAATATGAACCTAACGGCCGTCTTCACACATCCCTAAGCTACCGTAGGATTCACACCGGATTCACCAATTTTTGAGTAGAATAAAAAGTATTTACGCAATAAGAAAATTATAAAACTATAAGCATACAGAAAAATTAAATCTACTCAAATTTATACACGAGACGAGAGCACTCGACTAGGAGCACAACAAGGTCAACATTTTACTCCATCTCACAATCCTATGTCAGCACCATAATTTTCCCAAATCTAACGAAGAAATGAGTTTAACTCGCGGCACACAAAAAGCTAAGCACGCGCACATGTGGGTGCAGTGGTGTGGGATACAATGAACTAATCAAAATATAACAATAAAAGCTTCTAGTATGCACATGAAATGTGCGCGTGCAATAGGTAACAAATCTCTCCCACAGACTTAAACTAAGCAACACAGCATATGATAGAGAAATTAAAATCATAAAGAGCTAAGAGAAGAGGTTACCCAATGCTCAGCTACTGAGCATACCAGAAGAAGTGTGGAAACCTGAAGCAGACCCGCCATACGAAGAATCACAACCCCGCCAATGCGATTTGCCATGAATACCTGCAGGGGTGAGCTTCGCAAAAACAAAAGAAAAATAGAAAATACAAAGAAATTCTAAAACTAAGCTAGACATGAAAAATAAAAATGCAGGAAATAAAAGATAAGTACTGGGGTTATTGTCCTCCCAGCACGACTTATTCGGCTACAAAAAGGTTCTAGCTAATGGGCCTATGAAAAGAAAAATGCATAGGTAACAATTCCAATATCCGTTTCGGTAACGGGTACCGATACGGCGGTAGAACTGTTACCCCTCTGCCTAAATAATCATACCTGCTCCTCGCAGGAAGAGGAAATAGGATGAAGAGGAGGCCATGTCCTCACTCATCTTATCACAAAAAGTATCCTCGCCTAGCAAGGCATCGTCAACCACAGGCCCGCTGGAGGCGATGGCAACGGCATGAGCACAAAGCTCATCGTCATCCCAACGTACCTGTGGAGACTCATCCTGCACAGGCTCAGATAAGGAAGGGGGATCAAGTAATAAAAGAGAAGAAGAACTAAAAGAATCAGAAAATGGGAGAGTGATCCCAGTCTCACTCTCAGCAGGATCCAAGCAGAGATCTTTGTCGGTGTCATATGAGTCGTAATGAGGGGAATCTGAGAACTTGAGGTCCGCGGTGGTAAGAGGAACGACCTCATCCAATAAGGAGGTGCAAACCTCCGCATCGGAAAGGGAATATTCCTCATCCCACCGGGGTGCGTAAAAGTGTTCCGAAGATCCACCTTCTCCGTCGGAGATAGAGGAATCATCATCCCACTTCGGCGTAACCTCGGGCACCGAATCATCAACAAATACGGCATCATCCACCGACTCACACAAAAATGGAGTAGCACAATCCGGCAAAAATTGCGGAGTGGCAAGGCTGCTCTCAAGATCAAGCACTGAATGAGAAGGCCCCCTAGCAAAATCATTCGCTGACGCCACCCCGTCGATGACCGGAACAATCTCATCGCCCCATACAGGAGCGTCCATGGGTTCCTACTCCTCTTTTTGTTAGCTAACACCAGAGTGATCATCATCACTCAAGGAAAGCTCGAAAAAAAGGATCGATGGACCCATGAAAGAGCTGTATGCGGCTAGAGGTTCTTCGGTAATCTCAAAGGGTAAAGAACGAACAAAGTACATTATGTCAGTGTATGGGCCAGGTAACACCTCGGTAGGCCTGTCCACAACAGTTTTTCGCGAACGGGAGGTTGTTGTGCACACACCCTCAGAGGGAGAAGGATTGCACAAACGAGGGCAATCCTTCAACATGTGGCCCACACCTTGACATAACAAACACCGAATGCAATGCTCGGCATTCATAACAGCAATGGCATCGATGGATCGGAGCAAAGTGTCAAGTAGACGGCACTCAACATCAGGATCCATCGCGAACAAAAATAATTGCTGAAAAAGTGCTACACAGCTAAAATGAAAATAGCACGGATCTGCTATCTAAATCAAAAATCAGAAAAGGGCAAAAAGAAATAAGCAAAATAAAAACTCTAATAACCAAAGCAAATAAAAAAATGAGATGCACAAATGGAAAAGGGATTCAATCTATTTTCTCCCTCTCCACAAACTCACACGACTGTGTTCCCCGGCAACGGTGCAAAAAACTTGATGCTAAAGATCACGACAGTGAACCGGTCGCACAAGTAATATAAAATGGGGGCTTTCCCAAGTATCGATCTCTCAAGGAACACAGTAAGGTGGAGTTAATTTCGAGGAGAACTTGAGATTGAAGTCCTTAGGTCGGCGGTAACGATGGGGGTTTTGATGTTGTGGATAAAGAAAATAAAATACTATAAACTACTCCTATGCAACGCCGCTATGCGATGCTTCGCCAGGCGAGATGGAAGACTAGTCGGGCCGCTATGCACCAAATCGCTAGGCGAATGGGCGAGTAGGCTTGCGGATGAGGTGATGAGAATGGCAGAATGAGGGTTGTGAGCACCTCTTCGCTACGCACGCCACTAGCAATTGCTAGTGCGGCAAGGGTGAATGGATGGTGGATGGACAAATAGGCGCACCTCAAGTAAATAACGAAAATATACAATCGCATAGACATAATTGTATAAAAATGTTTTACAAATAAGCATACATCATCTATAAATAAGGTTTACAACAACACATAAACAACAATAAAGAAAGAACAAGTCAAGAGATCGACCGAATCTGAAGACTTGCTGAGGATTCACGGTTGGAATCGTCGGGTTGTCAATCCGCGTCCAATCTCGGTCCTCAACTGCGTCCGGGGTAGAGAAGGGCTGTCACCACCTTCCAATGGCCCGTCTTCTTCGACTCACGATTGCGGATGAAAGTTGCAAGCTTCCCTTTGCTTGATGGCTATGGCGTTGAAGCTTGAAATGAACTCAAGAGGTGATGGAGGAGGCCGAAAGGAAGCTCCGGCTTGGATTTGGCTGTGAAAGCTTGCCCGAAGCACCTCCCTAGGGTGGAAGATGATGAAAAATGGCGGAGAATTCAGAAAACGGCGGAGAAATGTCGAGCTCCGGATCCTCTTTCAATTAGGGCGAGACCTGCACTATTTATACAAAGCAGAAATGAACAATGCGCACGATCACAGGCGTACGACCAGTTGTCGGGTGCACTATGTTCGGTGATCGTGCGCACTGGCATGGAAGATCAGGAAGAAGAACTGGGATAACGTGCACGAGCAGTGGCGCACGACCAGTGGTGGTGCGCACTAAGTCCAATGGTCGTGCGATTACCCCAGACAGGACTCCAGAAAAGAGGAATCAATGCACACGATCAGTGGCACACGACCGGTGGTCGTGCGCATTATGTCCAGTGGTCGTGCGCTTACCCCAGGCCGATTCTAGAAAATGTAGAGTAGTGCGCACGATCAGGGGCGCACGACCCGTGGTCGTGCACATTAGATATCATGATCGTGTGTAGTATTCCTGTTTCACAACCATCCTGGAACACGCACACGACCCATGTACCGAAAGGAAAAACCAATCACTGATATATTCAGACATTCCAGGCAATCACACAAAGGAGTACAAACTATAAAAATATCAAAATACACAACCATGGGCATAAATGTGCACTTCCTATGGAAATAAAGATAAGATGAAATATGAACGATATAGAACTAAAAGTGAAGTGCATACGCATTAAAACTAACCCAGATGAGTCCGAAAATAGGTATATAAAATGGAATCATCACCTTTTATGTCATAAATCATTCTGATTACTAGTTATATTAAGTAAGTAGATATCAGAAGTGGTAGACAAAAAAATAAACTAAATATATGTTGCCTTGTCTATTTCCAATTAAAACTGTTTGGTTTTCTTTATTAGCAATAGTATTAGAAGATGAATTGAAATGTACCGGATAACCTTCATCAGATAACTGACTTATGGAGATGAGGTTATGCTTGAGTCCTCTGACATATGTTACCTTCTTAAAAGTAACAGCTCCAATCTTCACTTCTCCAAAACCTTCTGACTGGCGACATTTGGAATCCCCAAAGATAACCTTTGGCCCCAACTTGGACTTATAGTTGGATAGATTGTCCTTGCTGCCTGTCATATGTTTGGAGCAGCCACTGTCCATGTACCATGTTTGATTATTTGCTGGACAGCTCTTCACCTGCAATGAAAATAGTTAAATGTTCTTGACACAGGTTACCTTTGGTCCTTTTCTTTCCTGGTATGAAAAGCTGGAAATAATATAATATTCTGGTTGGGATTTATATCCTAGAGGGCGATATCTCCTAGGTGGTATGACCCAATCAGCTAGTGGATTAAAAGCTTTCCTGGAATTATTTAAGTTTCTATTATAATTAAAGTTTTGGTTAAGTCTTTTTGGGTTCATCGAATTTCTGTGAGTTCGTCGACCAGAGTTCGACAAATTGGGTTGAGATCGTCGATCTCTGCCCAGAGAATGAACATATTCATTTTCTGTGCCCCATGTTCATCGACCTCTGCTCGACGAACCATACAGAGTTTGTCGATCGCAGTTGGACGAATAATTATAACTATAGTTTTCGATCAGAGTTCGTCGATCTGGGTTCGAAGAACTGTCTGCATTTCGTCGATCTAAGTTCGACGAATTCTGCTGAACCTTATTTTTACTTGAGGTTTTTCGATTTTTGGTTTTCTGACCCATTGATATGGGAATATTTTCCATTGTTTGTTTATTATTTAATTTTTCTTTCCCCTTAGAAGAGACAAATTTTATTGGGGTTGTCAAAATATTTTTCTTGAGAATAGGGGACAAACTTGATGAAGCACCCAAGCCTAGTTTGTCATTAAGTCTAGCATTAACAGTGCTTGTGATGTCCATCAGCTTGAGGCTTCTTCCATTAAGAGTTTCCTCAAGTTGTTTAGCCTCACTAAGCTCAGTCTTCAACATTATGATTTGTTCATTGGCTAAACACAGTTCATCTTTTAATCTATTATTTTCAGAGTTTACATTTTCTAAAATTCCTAGTTTCTCCCTAAGAGTTTTTGTAACACCTCCTATCCGTCGCATAGCATATAGCAGTAGGCCCGGTCGGGGCCCGATGCCATATAATACAGATAGACCGGGTGGTTACTCAATGGAAACCATCTAACTAATCATAACGTCCTACACAGAGCATTCTAGCGGAAGCAGTTTAATAAGTTGTAATAAAGAACCCAGCACAAAAGCATGAATGTCCACTAATACCAAATAGGAATGTCGTACATACACGAGTACAAGCCTTAAGGCCTTACAAAATGGTTTACTTCAATATTACATGTTTTACAAACCACGGCACGCAGGCGGGTCATAGATGAGTAAAAGCAGTAAACACTCCAATTAGGCCTTCGAGGGACGGCTTCGCAATTTGGGATTTAGCCCGCTATTGACCACTTGGTCCAGTTGCACCTGCAAGCAACAAAACCACCGCACGGTGGCAAAACAAGGCAACGGTCAGCAATGTTGCCCTAATTATAACGATCCCGCCCCCAACTCGGGGCGGCGACGCTCCTTCCCTGTATTTCATTAGCATAAGCGAGCAATATATCAATGTTCATTAAATCACAGGCGTTGGCTCGTACGGCCACATGCCCCGTGCTCTCAGGGCACATTCTCGGTGAACCGGTCGATGTCACGTCAGTTAAAGCCATAGACATTCTGTACCCACCACAGCCACTTTGACGGCCAAACCTATGAGCATTTTGTCTTCCCGGCATGGGTCACGATAATTTAAGTCATAGACCGCCGAAGACCCTCATCTATGCCAACGGCAAGTGCCACATAACCTTAGGTCTCTTTAACAGAACGACATAGAAATGGGTACGATTCCATCTAACCCGTGCTCACATCGCAACGACAATTTAAGCCATATGCGCAGGTCAAACTTCTCCCGAGTCCCACTTCGTCACATATTTTACATAACTCGGTTTTGTTCAAGTTGGCTCTCAGGCCTCCAAGTTGGCAAGATCACGCATCCGTCCAGTTTTCCGGGTGCACCTTAGGGTTAATCCCCAAGGCTCCCTGTTGCAATCTACCGCGTAGAAATCCCGAAAAACAAACAATTGCACGGAGTCTTCTCCAGCATTTATGCAATGCAACATCACCGATCCAGACCAACATGTCCGGGTAGGCTTCACACTTCATTCCTATGTCCATTCTCGCTTACGGACTCTAAACAATGGGGACTTTACATATCTACCCAAAGGAACGCCTCCAACTCACCGCAAACTCGCGAGAGCGGGCTTCCTATGCAAATAAGGAGAGCTTCACATGCTCAAGTAGAGGATCGTTACCCTAGCATTCCTCTTTGGCGCCATGGAAAAGTAAGCAGATGAAAAGCACCGCACTCTCTTCGCCTCCGTGGATCCGGAGTCGGCTCGCGATTTGGAGCTTCGAAGCTCCTCCAATGGCCGGATCTAGCTTCTTCTTCCTTCTTTGGCTCTCCTCTCTCTCTTGACTTAGAAAGAGAACCACACAAGTAAAAGTGAGGGTTTCAAAGGTCCAATCTCAGGTATATCCCATCAGGAACAATCCCCAACCGTCGGATCCCAAGTTAAAGAAACGAACGGCTTTGATTCGGGCCTGAAATGTACAATTTGGACCGAACATGGCCTGGCACACGCCCGTGTCCAGGGACGTGTCCCCCATTCGCCGTCAAAATCGAGGCGCCTGGAACAACACACGGGCATTGAACATGCCCGTGCTCGACCTGACACGCCCGTGTTCCATCTGACACGGCCGTGTGGTCGGCCGTGCCCCCCCATCGATTTATCCTGAAAACAACTCGAGAACAACACGGGTTCTTGGACAAGCCCGTGTTCTGACCGATGTCCACGCGAACATGCCTGGGCTCCAGGCCGTGTTCACGGTCTCGACACTTCGTCGAGCGAAGTTCGTCAACCTCATAATACGGCCTTGGACACGCCCGTGTCCTAGGCCGTGTGTCTTGTCTCGACACTTCGTCGAGCAAAATTCGTCGACTCCCCGGGACGAGTGTCGACACGGGCTCGACACGCCCTGAGACACGCCCGTGTCTCAGGCCGTGTGCCATGTCTCGACACTTTGTCGAGCGTAAAATGTCGACTTCGTGGGCTGAGTGTCGACACGGGCTCGATACGCCCTGAGACACGCCCATGTCTCAGGCCATGTGCCCTGTCTCGACACAACGTTGAGCGCAAAATGTCGACTTCGCCGGCTGAGTGTCAACACAAGCTTGACACGCCCTGGGACATGCCCGTGTCCCAGGCCGTGTGCCTCCAGCCAGAACCCAAAACTGGCCCAAAACGTCCCCCGTCGCTCTTTTGAGTTTCGGGGCGTTACAACTCTCCCCCTCTTAAAAGCATTTCGTCCACGAAATTATATAAAGGAAAGACATGTACAAAACCAAAATTTGTACCTGAGCGGAACAACTCCGGATACTCGTCAAGCATAGTCTGCTCTCGTTCCCAAGAGAGCTCCTCATGACTGCAATTGTCCCATCGGACCTTAACCATCCTGATCTCTTTATTGCGTAGCCGCTTGACCTCCGAGTCTTCAATCCGCACGGGCTTGACTTTTGTCGTCAGCCCACTATCGACCGGCACTTGATCAACCGCGATCACTTACTAAGGCTCTTGCACCGCCTTCTGAAACATCGAAATATGGAATACATCTCGTAGGCCACTAAGCTCCACTGAAAGCTTCAACCGATAGGCTGCTTCACCAACCCGCTTCAAAACCTCAAACGGTCCAAGATACCTCGAGCTTAGCTTTTTCAATCGCCACACCCGCGAGACACCCTTGAATGACTTGATCTTTATGTACACCCAGTCGCCCACAGCGAACTCCACGTTCCTGTGTTTGGCATTATAGTACTTCGCTTGCCGATCCTGAGCGATAAGCAACCACTCCCGAATGGTTCGCACCAACGAAGTAGCATCCTCCACTTCTAATTGCTGATAAAACTTTGACTCACCCGTTTCCAGCCAGGACAACGGCGTGCGACATCTTCTACAATATAGAGATGGTCTTCCCATTGCTTTCCAAAGTCCAAGACACACATGTGTAGCATGTCTTCCATAGTCCTATTGACCCTCTCGATATGCCCATCCGTTTGCGGATGAAAGGCTGTGCTAAATTTTAACTTTGTTCCCAACATTTGCTGCACAAGCCTCCAATCATTAGACATGAACCGCCTAACTCGGTCACTCACGAGGCTGCGGGGCACACCGTGAAGCCGTACTATATTATCCACATTCAGTTTTGCCAACTTCTCCACCGGATCATCCTTCCTATGCGGAATGAAATGTGACACCTTCGTTAGCCGATCTACGACCACCCAAATGGCATCGTTCCCCTTTTTGCGACCTTGGCAAACCGTGCACAAAGTCCATAAAGATGTCGTCGAATTTCCACTCCGGAATAGGCAAGGACTTAAGAAATCCTCCAGGCTTTTGACACTCGGCCTTCACCAAGGCGCAAGTTTGGCACTTCGCTACGTAGAGCTCCACATTCTTTTTCAAACCCGACCACCAAAATAGCTTCTTTACATCGCGGTACATCTTCGTGCTCCCCGGGTGAATTGAGTACTTGGTATGGTGTGCCTCGTACAACAATTCCACCCGCAAATTGCCCACACTTGGGACGCACAGACGACCGTCTTTCTAAAGCAATCTGTCCTCCACAACGAATTGGGAATTTGACCCATCCAGAGCCTCTACCATGAACTGCTTCATATGGACATCCATATCCAAATCCTGCAGAATTCGATCAGCCAGGTCATATTGGACTTCAGTCCAATTCAGTACTGCTTCAGCACTTGATTGCTTATCTACACAAACAATCTCCAACGCCTCCAACTCCCGCACCAACCGCTCATCATGCATTGATAGCCAATTGGCTTGAGCTGGGGCTCGGTGACTCAACGCATCCGCAACCGGATTCTCTTTACCAGGCACGTAGTGGATCTTGAATGTATAGTCTCCCAAGAACTCCATCCATCTACGCTGCCGCATAGTCAGATCTTTTTGATCAATCAGATAGTTCACGCTCTTGTGACCGATGTAGATATCCATCTTCAGACCGTACAAATACTGTCTTCATAGCTCCAAGGCAAAAATCACGGCCGCTAACACCAAGTCATGTACCGGATAGTTCCACTCGTGCACTTTTAGCTGTCTCGAGCCATAAGCTATTACACTTCCGTGTTGCAGTAGCACGCATCCCAAACCACTGCCCAACGCATCGCTATAAATCTCATAGCCCTAGGTCCCACTCGGCGAACTCAGCACAGGCGTCGTGGTCAACCGACATTTCACTCCTCAAAAGCTCGCGCGCACTCCGGCGTCCAAATGAACTTTTGCTCCTTCCTCGTCAAAGTAGTGAGAGGTAACTCTATCTGCGAGAAGTTGTCTACGAAGCGCTAATAATAGCCGGCAAGCCTCAGAAAGCTCCGGACTTCCGCTACCGTAGAAAGCTCAGGACACTCCCGTATCGCAACAATCTTCGCCGGATCCACTGCAATACCTTCCCCACTGACTATATGACCGAGGA
Source organism: Platanthera guangdongensis (assembly GCA_039583875.1). Classification (NCBI taxonomy): domain Eukaryota; kingdom Viridiplantae; phylum Streptophyta; class Magnoliopsida; order Asparagales; family Orchidaceae; genus Platanthera; species Platanthera guangdongensis. The sequence continues at coordinate 149,171 of JBBWWR010000210.1, read as the reverse complement.
ATGCCACTGAGAATGACCAAAACTCGCACTTCGAGAACTTGGCATACAACTGATTCCTCTTTAGCGTCTCCAAAACCAAATGAAGATGCTTGAAGTGATCTTCCTCACTTTGCGAGTACACCAAAATATCGTCGATGAAGACGATCACAAAATGGTCCAAGTACTCCCTGAAGGTCCTGTTCATCAAATCTATGAACACTGACGGCGCATTGGTCAACCCAAACGGCATGACCGTAAACTCGTAATGCTCGTATCTTGTACTGAACGTTGTCTTAGGGATACCACTCTCCCTTATCGTCCACTGATAGTACCCAGACTTGAGATCCAACTTCGAGTACACTGTCGACCCGACCAACTGATCAAAAAGATCATCAATCCTGGGGATTGGGTACTTGTTCTTTTCCGTCAACTTGTTGAGCTCCCGATAATCAGTACATAGCCTCAAGCTTCCGTCCTTCTTCTTAATAAAGAGGACCGGTGTGCTCCAAGGCGAAGAACTGGGACGCACATACCCTTGCTCCAACAACTTTTGTAGTTGAACCTTCAACTCCGCCATTTCCTTAGGCGCTAGTTGATACGAAGAGCGTGACACAAACTTTGCACCTGGTACGAGCTATATCGTAAAATCTATCTCCCGTTGAGGCGGGGCTCCAGGAAGATCTCTAGGGAACACATCAGGGTATTCTGATACCACTGAAATACTGTCCAATGCGGGCTTCGGCTTTGCAACCTCCACTAGTGTAAAGAACAACTCTGCACCAGCACGAACCGCATTCACCACCTAAAGAGCAGACATCAACGTCTTGCTCAACCCCTTTAAGCCCGTGAAAGTCGTCTCACGACTTGCTCCCAGCTTAACTTCCTTGCTACTGTAATCTATTTAGGCTTGCTGCTCCGAGAGCCAGTCCATGCCAAATATAACGTCGAACTCTACCAACTGAAGTAACGACTCTAGTAGATTAAACTCCTGATTCCAAATCCAAACCTAAGCGCAACTAATTCTACCCGCGCACAATGAGCACCATTGGACTATAACGCATCCAATTTGTCTCTTACCATCGAAGGAGGTACTCTGACGCGTAAAATAATTCCTAAATAAAGGAATGCGAAACTTCGTTTACACGAATGGTTCTCTCGCCGAATAAACGAAAATCAGAACAAAGCTTAGCACAAGTAGTTCTAAGCTAACATGCACAAGGGCGACAAGTATTTAAGGCAAAACTATCTTTAAACCATACCTGTCCTCACGACGGCGTGCTTCCTCCAGGGCTTTAGGCACTCACGGGCATAATGCCCCGGCTCCCCACAGTTGAAACATGCGCCGGGGGTCCAACCCGTAGTCGCCCCAGAAGCACCAGAAGGAGCTTGACCCGAAGTCCTATGCTTCTTATACCATTTTTGATATCCAGACTTTGAGGTGTTCGGCACTTTGAATGTCGTCTCCTTTGCACTAAAGTCCTCGACTGCTCCTGACATAGCTTTCTTGGCCTTCCGAGCACCTTTCCAATAGTCTCGGGCAAAGTGCCCTTTCTTTCCACAAGTGTGACAAGTGGAAGTAGCTTTGCTAGTCGTTGTAATAGCCCCCTTCTCCAGCATTCTGCCGGATGCAGCTCCTATGGGGCTTGCATAGTTCGATACCATGGTCACTGGCATCGGAAGGGTCTTCCTCAAATCTGCCTCCAAAGATCTAGCTGATTCCACAAAGGCTCGGAATCCCAATAACTTTGGTCCTAGCAGTAGAACTCGTAACTCGGCGCGCAGGCCATTATAAAATCTATCGACTGTAGCTTGCTCATTATCCAACTCGAAGCATGGGTAGCGGCTTATCATAAAAAATGCTTGCAAATATTCCTCAACTGTGTGCGCTCCCTGCACTAAGTGCATATTCAGCTGCTGCCCCGATGGTCTACCAAAGGTCATATGCTCCATCACGCCAACCGGCGTTGAAGCCACAACAGGGGCGCAGGGTTGTACATTTCCTCCAAGCTGTGCACCCGTCATAGAGAACACCGCTTCAACGATCCTTCTAATGGTTTCATACAAAGGAGGGGTCTCAAACACCTCAACGGGCGCACTAAACTCCTCAGAAACCAGACATTCTGGCGGTCCAACACCGCTTCTGGTCACCTATAGTGGTACAAAATACCGTTAAGCGACCAAATAAAATTGCAAACAGCAATTATAGGAACACGCAGGTTCCTCAAACACGTGTATTTTCATTAATAAGTGCACATTCATGGGTTCTTTTGTTGTTATAACGATGACGCACACACATGTGCTCGCCACCCCTTAAAACGAATTCGCCCACGAATTCATGTTAAGCCTGACCGAAACCAGTAGTCTGATACCAAATTGTAACACCCCCTATCTGTCGCATAGCATATAGCAGTAGGTCCAGCCGGGGCCCGACGCCATATACTACAGACAGACCGGGTGGTTACTCAATGTAAACCATCCAACTAATCATAACGTCCAACACAGAGCAATCTAGCGGAAGCAGTTTAATAAGTTGCAATAAAGAATCCAGCACAAAAGCATGAATGTCCACTAATACCAAATAGGAATGTCATACATACACTAGTACAAGCGTTAAAGCCTTACAAAATGGTTTACTTCAATATTACATGTTTTACATACCACGGCACGCAGGCCGGTCATACATGAGTAAAAGCAGTAAACACTCCAATTAGGCCCTCGAGGGCTGGCTTCGCAATTTGGGTTTTAGCCCGCTATTGACCGCTTGGTCCAGCTGCACCTGCAAGCAACAAAACCACCGCACGGTGGCAAAACAAGGCAATGGTTAGCAACGCTGACCAAATTATAACGATCCTGCCCCCAACTCGGGGTGACGACGCTCCTTCCCTACATTTCATTAGCATAAGCGAGCAATATATCAATGTTCATTACATCACATGCGTTGGATCGTACGACCACACGCCCCGTGCTCTCAGGGCACATTCTCGGTGAACCAGTCGATGTTACGTCAGTTAAAGCCATAGACATTCCGGACCCACCACCGCGACTTTGACGGCCAAACCTATGAGCATTTTGTCTTCCCGGCATGGGTCACGACAATTTAAGCCATAGACCGTCGAAGACCCTCATCTATGCCAACGACAAGTGCCGCGTAACCTTAGGTCTCTTTAACCGGACGACATAGAAATGGGTACGGTTCCATCTAACTCGTGCTCACATCGCAACGACAATTTAAGCCATATGCGCAGGTCAAAGTTCTCTCGAGTCCCACTTCGTCACACATTTCACATAACTCAGTTATGTTCAAGTTGGCTCTCAGGCCTCCAAGTTGGCAAGATCACGCATCCGCCCAGTTTTCCGGGTGCACCTTAGGGTTAATCCCCAAGGCTCCCTGTTGCAATCTACCGCATAGAAAACCCAAAAAACAAACAATCGCACGGAGTCTTCTCCGATATTTATGCAATGCAACATCACCGATCAAGACAAACATGTCCGGGTAGGCTTCACACATCATGTCTATGTCCGTTCTCGCTTACGGACTCTAAACAACGGGGACTTTACATATCTACCCGAAGGAACGCCTCCAACTCACCGCAAACTCGCGAGAGCGGGCTTCCTATGCAAAGAAGGAGAGCTTCACATGCTCAAGTAGATGATCGTTACCCTAGCATTCCTCTTTGGCGCCATGGAAAAGTAAGCAGATGAAAAGCACCGCACTCTCTTTGCCTCCGTGGATCCGGAGTCGGCTCACGATTTGGAGCTTCGAAGCTCCTCCAATGGCCGGATCTAGCTTCTTCTTCCTTCCTTGGCTCTCCTCTCTCTCTTGACTTAGAAAGAGAACCACATAAGTAAAAGTGAGGGTTTCAAAGGTCCAATCCTGGGTATATCCCATCAGGAACAATCCCCAACCGTCGAATCCCAAGTTAAAGAAACGAACGGCTTTGATTCGGGCCTGAAATGTACAATCTGGACCGAACACGACCTAGCACAAACCCGTGTCCAGGGTCGTGTCCCCAATTCTCCGTCAAAATCGATGCGCCTGGAACAACACACGGGCATCGAACATGCCCGTGTTCGACCTGACACGCCCATGTTCCATTTGACACGGTCGTGTGGTCGGTCGTGTGCCCTCATCGATTTATCCCGAAAATAACCCGAGAACAGGACGGGTTCTTGGACACGCCCGTGTCCTGACCCGTGTCCACGCGAACACGCCTGGGCTCCAGGCCGTGTTCACGGTTTCGACACTTCGTCGAGCGAAGTTCGTCGACCTCACGACACAGCCTTGGACACGCCCGTGTCCTAGGCCGTGTGCCTTGTCTCGACACTTCATCGAGCAACATTCGTCGACTCCCCGGGACGAGTGTCGACACAGACTCGACATGCCCTGAGACACGCCCGTGTCTCAGGCCGTGTGCTATGTCTCGACACTTCGTCGAGCGCAAAATGTTGACTTCGCGGGCTGAGTGTCGACTCGGGCTCGACACGCCCTGAGACACGCCCGTGTCTCAGGCCGCGTGCCCTGTCTCGACACAATGTCGAGCGCAAAATGTCGACTTCGCCGGCTGAGTGTTGACACAAGCCTGACACGCCCTGGGACACGCATGTGTCCCAGGCCGTGTGCCTCCAGCCAGAACCCAAAACTGGACCAAAACGTCCCCCGTCGCTCTTTTGAGTTTCGGGGCGTTACAGTTTTAATCTCCTTTTCTAAATTAATCAAATCTATACACATTGTTTTAAATTCAAATTTAATGGAATCAGAAATGTAATCAAAGGAAGACAATACCTTGTCAGCTTCAGAATCTGAGGCTGCTTCATTATCTGAATCATCTTCTTCTAAATGGCTCCTGGAAGCATCAATTGCCATGAGGCAAACCTCCTTGGCCCTTGCCTCTTCCTCATCTTCACAGGAGCTAGAATATGTTGATTCTTCTTCAGTCTCACTCCAGGTTTCATGCACAAAATCCTTCTCCTTCTTCTTGTATTTGCTGGAAGAAGGTCTATTGTTGTGCTATCTCCTGGTATCTTTCTCTCTTCTCTTTTCTTTCTTCTGATTCTCTGGATACTCAAAGATGAAGTGCCCAGTCTTCCTACATCTAAAACACACAACTTCTTTGGTTGCTGTCTTATTATATCTAGGCTTGTCATCCTGCCTTGATGACTTCCTCCTGAAATCTTTTCTTGTTATTTTGTAGAATCTTTTGGCAAATAAACTCATCAGTTCTTCATTTGTTGAGGTAGTCTCTGTCTCATCAGTAGCTTTGAATGTTATGCTTTGTTCTTTTATAGCTGGAGGAGGTGTTCTTTGCCCAGCTGCCTCCCCTGACTTGATCAGATGTTCATAGGACTTTAACTTGCCTAAAAGAGATTCACTAGAGATCTCATTCAGGCTTCTGGCTTCTTTGATAGGCCAGATCCTTGAATCCCATGAGCTTGAGAAGCATGTTAGGATTTTATCATTCACCTCAGTGAAGGTGATGTCCTTGTCCAAGGTTTTTAGCTCATTGATGATTGCGCTTAACATGTTATATATGTCATCCACTAATTCAGCTTCTTCTTTCTTGAAGTTCTCATATAAGGATATGAGATTGGATCTCCTATCCTTTCTTTCATCTGCTAATCCAGCCACCATTTGGTTTAGGGAATCCCAGATGGATTTGGCTGAAGTGCATTCAGCAACCTTTTGAAAAATGTCATCAGACATTGTTTGTGCCAGTATGTTCATTGCCTTGGCATCAACAATCTTTGCTTTCTTCTGGGCCTCAGTCCACTCAGGTGGTGGAACTGTAGTTGTGCTTGAAGATGTTGTTGTATAGGTAGATGGCTGTGGGGGACCTGTCAAGATTGGGTTGTAGATATCTTCATCAATAGAATTCATGTACAACTTAATTCTTGTCTTCCAGATGACAAACTTATTCAGATTGCACAATGGAGGTCTGATGCTTGCATAGTCCTTGTTCTGTACCATAGCTGTGTATATAAATCTAAATGGAAATAAAAATAGAAGTTAGATCTAACAAAGGATCTTTAGTTCAAGGGTTAGCTTGTACAACCAAATGAACCAGCTCTGATACCAATTAAAAGTGAGCTGTTAGATCAGAAATACTCTAGAGGGGGGTGAATAGAGTATTCTTAAATATTAAAAAAAAATTACAGCATTTGCTGCAATTTAAGAAGTGCAGAATAAAACTAACTAAATATAAACTACAGTCCTAATAATCACAGCCACAGCAAAAACACAAAAGAAATGGGCATCCAGACAACACAAGAATTTATAGTGGTTCCCCAACCTGGGTGCATCCACTCTTCTACCACCCTGGTAGGAATCTACTCAAATTTTTGATCAGGTGCCTGACATCAATGAGCTTATGATCAGGTGCTCAAAAACCAACTCAAGTCTTTTGGAAGGAGACTTGTGAACTACAATAATTTTGAAGGGAATTAAAACCCTATACAGAGGTGGGGATGAGAGAGTGATGAAAGTCTTCTTTTCTCAATCATAATGAGAAGAATATGTGGATTCAGTGATGTTGTCAAAGCTCCCCCTGAGATGTAAAAGGGTTCAGGCTGGGAAGCTTTCCACAGGGTGAGTAGGCCTTCAATCTGCAGCCTTGACCAGAGAAATCTTCAGGAACTTCTTTGACAGATGGATTTCTTGTTGTCCTTTGAAGTGTCCTGCAGAGATGAAGAAGGATGACTCTTGATATTTGATTGATTGTTCTTATTCTTCAGGAAGCAGATGTTCTTCTGGTCTGGGGCTTGTTTTTTGTAAGCAGAGTTCTCTGTAAGAAGGAGCAGAGACAGAGAGATCCTTATTTTTCAGACTGATTGTATTTTTCTATGTGTCTATCTCTCTTGTTCTTCTGTATTCTGTCTACAGGAAGAAGAGATAAAATCTCTTTTATATTTTCTGTCAAAAATGGTCTTTTGAATGTTGAAATCCTCTGCAATCAATGTCGATGGCCTTGAGAATAAACTACATTGAATTGTTTCCCCAACTGTCCCATGGAAAAACGGCAAGCAATAATCCTGGAGAAGACCATGATGAATACTCTGTCTAACGGTTATATTCCAGAGAATATTTGAGCATTAATTACTCAGGAATTATTGCAGTAAGAAGGGGACAGAAGGATGAAAAATAACTAAGTCTGGATTCGTCGAACTGATAACAGAAATCGTCGAGCTGAGTTTACAGTTTGTCGAGCTGAGTTGCTGAGTTCGTTGACCAGATGACTTCTGTTCGTCGAGCTGAGTTCCAAGATCATCGAGCTGAGTTACTGAATTCGTCGAGCTGAGAGCAGAACTATATTCTCTAGAAACTTTGCCTTTTCTGTGTATGGAGTTCCTCGAGCTGATATCTGGTTTCGTCGACTGAAGTTCAGCAAAATGTTTCCTGACTTAAAATAATTTCAGCTGTTTCTGGATGAAGGTGTTGAATTGAATTATCCAGAATTCGTCGACCTAAGAATTGGTTTCGTCGAGCTGAGGACCACTTAACTGCTGCTGGATAACTCTAGCTATTGTGGTCACAGTTCATCAAGCTGAGAATCCTGAGTTGGTCGACTGGATATGATTCTGGATTTAGAAAAATTGAGAAGCTTCTGGTTGAAGTAAAGAATCCAGAAATCGTCGAACAGAGAACTAAGTTTGTCGACCTGAGTCTAGAGAACAACTAAACTTGGAATGCTGAAGGTTGAGTCCAAAGATCGTCGACCTGAGAATGAAGTTCGTCGAGCTCAGCTCAGAGTATTTTTCTCTGTGATAGTCGAGCTGAGCATGACTATCGTCGATCTGAGTTCGACGAACGTCGAACTCATTTTACTTGGTCTCTGGAAAATCTCTAAGTGTTTGAGTCTTTGGCAGTCTGATGATGGCTAGTCCATGTGATGTTGCTACTAAGGACTTGGCCTAGACTCTAGGACACATCTATGACCCTGGCTATACATTGTGGGTCATATGATCCTAACTTAGTGAACCTAGCCCAAATCTTACTAGGGATCCAACAAACCGTTCATGTTCTTTCTATGACCAGCATTTTCCCATTCCCTAATATCATATGAGACTGCTAGATTCATTTATCTTTATAAAGGATTGTTTGCAGGGGGACAAGTGGTTGGAGAACCCACTGTCTTTGAACCAAGTTTCATGAATATTTTCTTCAACATTGATTCCAGAAATAAAAAAGCTTTTCAGTGGTATCAATGAACTTAGCTTCTTCTTTTTTTCTTCTTTATCCTTGGACCAACAATCTTTTTGCATATGAGTAGGCTTTTGCATTTTTCACACTTATAAAAGCAATCAATGGTCGTGTGATTAGATCTTTTGCTGTGTGTGCAAAAAGTTTGGGGTTATTATTTCTGAGTCCATTTCTGAACTCAGAAAATCTTGGTTCATTTTGTCTACCTCTCCCCCTAACCCTCATTTTTTTTGAGTGGGGGGGGGGGGGGGGGGGGGGGAGGGGGGTGTCAAAAGGTTTTTCTGATTATGAGATTTTTGTCTTTAGTTGAAAAGCTTGTTCTAAATCACCATTGGATCGAACTTATAAGCTTTGTGATTGAGAGAGTTTTGAGATTCTTTGTTTCCTCAATGGTGGTGACAATGAGATCAAACATTGGAGGTAGACTCCTCAGAATTTTAGGTGTAATTTTTTTATCCTTAACTTTATCCTCAAGACTTCTAATTTGGTTTACAGTACTCATCATACGAGACAAAATCTTTGACAGATTCTGACTCTTTCATGGCAATATTCTCAAACAGTTTCCACTGATGTCGAAGTTTAATAGAGATTATCTTTTCTGAACCTTGAAATTCAACGAAAAGACTATCCCATGCATCCTTCGATGTGGTTGCCCCCATTATTCTTGGATAAATGTTTTTGCTTACTCCTTGGTGTAGTATGAGGAGAGCCTTTGCTTCTTGCTTGGCTTCTTCTATAGCTGCTTTGAGAGTAGCGACATCAACTTGCTCGTTTGCTTTGGATGAAGCAGCAGCCTGATCTTTCTTGCCATCCTTTCCTAGCTCCCAGAACCCTTGGGATTGAAGGAAATAATGGATGTGGGTAAATTAGAAATCATAGTGTTCTCCATCGAAGATGGGAATACCAGATTGGGTGAACTAGAACATGTGGGAAGAATTCGAAACTGCCATATCATGAGCAAAGGATAGAATGATGAAAGTTAATTCAATTGATCGAGCATCCTTCCTCTGATGGCCTCTCTTCAAACAACAAATGCTTTGATACCAATGTTGAAGCAAGAGGCAAAACACAAAAACATGAAAAGGAAAAAAATGGAAATGGAAACATTCTCACTGCATTTTCTTTCATATTTCTTAACATCAATCGAGTACATTTTACAGGTGCAAAACAGAATACAGATGCAAAAACAGAATACAGGAAATAAAGATAAGGAAAAATAAAAGCATGCATCGACTTCTGTGTCAGGTGTTCTTGGTCTTCCTCACTGAATATGCTTCGGCTTCTTCATCAGTAGTAAAAACTCTCATCTTCTCTCCTACTTTAATGCTGTGTAATGGCTCTTCTTCTTCCCTTTTGTCTTCAACATTAATATCTCGAATTCTTGCTTGGTTAAGAGAAGGGCTCTTGAACTATAAAAGTTTTACAAGAAAATCACTATAAACCAAGTTACATTAATGTTATGACTTCCAAACAGGACTTAGAATTTAATTTTGAGCAAGTTAATTATGAGTAAATGGATATCGTAGGTGAGAATTTGCGGTTGTCAATTGCAGATTGGTTAGAGGTGATCAAGTTACCGTGAGTACACAACTTAGTGAAATATGTTTTGTGGAGTTTTTTCCTTTAAAAATATTAAAAATTCTGACAAGTCTCCATACCTTTTGAGGGCTTGAAGAATTTAAAAAATAAAATAGTCCAAAAGAGGTGCACGCGTTTGCACACTGTCAATTTTGACAATTAAGAGCACGTTTGAGAGGACTTTTTTTGCTCAATTTTATTTTCTAAAAGACGTTATCCCACATAAGAAATAGTTTAGATTGCTTATCGGTGGGAAATGTCGTCAAAAACTTCATTTTCTTCTTTCTTGAAAATTTACTTGTCACCTAATTTTCAACCTTTTCAAAAAACACTTTTTTTCGGGCACACTCTTTTTCACCCGAGCGTGTTTTTTCGTCGGGGTGTTTTTTTTGTTTGGGCGCGAATATTTCGCCTGGGCGCTAATATTTCGCCCGGGGTGGCATTTTTCGCACAGGCACAGGGTTTTGCTCCTGAGCGTGGTTTTTTTGCTCGTGCAAGTTTTTTTTCGTCCGGGCGCATTTTCTTTCGCCCGAGCCGATTTATTCGCCCGGGCGCGATTTTTTCGCTCAGACGCAATTTTTTCGCCCTGGCGCGATCTCTTCACACGTGTGCATTTTTTCGCCCGGGCGCGATTTTTTCGCTTACGCTCAAATTTTTCGCCCGGGAGCGAAAAATTTGCCCGTCGCGAATTTTTTGCCCGAGCTCGAATTTTTCGTCCGAGAGCGCTGTGTAACAACCACATCCGTTCATATCGTATATACTAGAAGGTCCGGTCGCGGCCCCACAGCATATACCACAAAACGAGCGGTGAAGTCACGATATGACACCAGAGTAGCGCAGTGCACCCTAACTCATTGCACTCTAGCGGAAGCCTAACAGTACACTTGAACTCCACACCTGAATGTCAGACATATAAAACCCCCATATTTTATATATTCATAGGAATGTCTTACAACACATACACGACAAAGAGTTGGCCTTAAGGCCTTACAGGGCTTTCATACAAGTGTCCATAAACAATGGCGCGCAGGCCGGCCACACAAAAGAAAACGTCACACTTTCATTTCTTTAGCCTTCGAGGGCTAGCGGCGGCAGCAGCAGCAACAACAGGGACTTCAGCCCTAATGCGTCCCGCTTGGCTCTCCAACATCTGTACAGGGACAGGCCACCCAATGGTGGCAAAAGAGGCAACGTTCAGCATTCCGCTGACCAAATTATAACGATCCTACCCCTTCTCTCGGGGCAGCGGTATTCTTCCCTGCAAAGCATAGTATGTACAAGCATAGATATCTATAGCTCATTCAATGTGCACTCACGCACATCCATTTCATCACAATCGTCAGCCACGCGGCCCAACGATCCGTGCACTCATGGCACATTCTTGGTGTACCCGCGAACCAGTTGCCCACCACCGTATCAGGGTCGCAAACCAACGACAAATCACTTGGGCATTTACTCCATGGCGTACAACCGGAGTTCTAGTCTTAACGCACCGGGATGGCCCGTAGCCCCCCATTGTGACATGGCTCGAAGGCCTAAGACTCTCACTATGCACTCCAACAGACCACACTTTTAGGTCTCCCGTCAGACGGACATAGCGCAGGTCGGATCCTCCACCCCCCATTGCTCAAATCCCCTTTGTCATCACTGAGTACCACGTACTCGCGGCACATAAAAGGCGCGGGTTGGTCTCACCGATCCTGTTTGTGCTGGGTACATTGGAATATATGTACCTGATTTGAAGAAGCCTCACCCTACTCAATGATATACATCAAGATGTATTTGATGTGCTTTGAGTTTCTTTGTGCAGGTTAAGTAACTGCAGGTTTGCAGGAAAAGTTTCTAAGTCCATGTGTCGACACCTAGAAGAAAAGTGTCGACACTTAAGGAGACTTGTGTCGACACCTAGAGAAGCAGTGTCGACACTTGGGGTAATTGTGTCGACCCCAGGAAGGCAGAGTCGACACCAGAAGAAAAGTGTCGACATATACAGGCAGTGTCCACACACAATGTAGAAATGTCTAAAGAATCAGTGTCGACACTTAGAAGCAGTGTCGACACCTAGAAGAACTTTGTCAACATCAAAAGTGTCGACACTAGGAGGCTGTGTCGACACTCAGCAAACTTCAACAAAGTTCAAGTACAAGTGTCGACACTAGGAGGCTGTGTCGACACTCAGCAAACTTCAACAAAGTTCAAGTACAAGTGTCGACACTAGGAGGCTGTGTCGACACTCAACAAACTTCAACAGAGTTTAAGTACATGTGTCGACACAAAGGAGATATGTCGACACTCAGCAAAGTCTCAACACATGAAGAATGCGTCGACACAAAGGAGATGTGTCGACCCTCAGTAAAAGTTTCAACACAGACGGCATGTGTCGACACAAAGAAGATGTGTCGACACTTAGCAAGTTTGAACACAAGAAGATGTGTCGACACAAAGGAGTTGTGTCGACACTTTGCAGAAATCAACTAAGTATTGAAGAAGAAAGACTTGTGTCGACACACATGATCAGTGTCGACACATTCTGAAGAAGCAGTGTCGAGAAGCAGTTTCTACAACACAAGGAGTTGTGTCGACACCATGAAGGCTAGTGTCGACACTTAGTCTACTTGTGTCGACACTTGGTCTATTTGTGTCGACACATAAAGACTATCTGTCTCGACACTTTCAGACAGTTACAGAGTTTTCAAGAAGTGACTAGATGACTTGACAGCTGCCATTTTAACCGGCCAACTGCTACTGTCAGAGCTATCAGGAGTTTGTTAGAAACCGGATCAGCCGGTCACCATGAAGAATGCTTATATAAAGGTTTATTCCTTCAAAAGACAGTGAATCAGATGAAGCAATCATTGAAGTGAAAAACAACATAACAAGAAGAAGACCTTCAAGTGAAGATCTAAGAAGTTGGAGAGAGAAAGCTCCTTCTAAGAAGACAGCTATTGAACCAGGCTGATAAGAAAGTTTCAGATTGAGATCTGATCCTCAAGTCAGCAGTTGATTGAAGATCATCTGCATAGAGATACAACCCTACTGTGTTCTAATTCAAGAAGATTTGAAGAAAGCCAAGGTAGGTTGATCTCAGCAAAGTTCTTTCAAGAACTCATCAAGAAGCCAGTCAACTCATCTTTATCAATCAGAGTTGTGGTTATTAATCTTTGCACTCTTTATTTTCTGTAGGATTCTAATGGATCTGAGTTGTAAGCCTATATTTATAAAGGCTGAGTGGTAGGGCTTGTGTGCCTGAGTGTAGGAGATACATTTCTCTGAGTGTAGGCCTTATTGAAGGCTTAGTGTAGGTCTTGGTGAAGACTGAGTGGTAGGGCTTTGTGCCTGAGTTGTAGGAGTGGGATCACTCTGAGTTGTAGGAACCTATTTGGGGTTCTGAGCTGTAAGATCTGTTGATCTGAGAAATAGTGGAGAAGTTAGGCTGAATCTAGTACACTATTAGATAGGCGAAGGGGGAAAGTGGATGTACCCAGACCTTGGGGAAACACTATAAATCTTGTGTGCTCTCTGTGATTGTATGCTTGTATGGTTGATGTGCTGTGAATTGCAATTACTGTACTGTATTTTTGCCTGTAAAGTTTAAAACGATTAAGTGCAACTATCCACCCCCCCCCCCCTCTAGGTGTTTAGGCACTAGTTCTTTCAAGTGGCATCAGAGCCAGGTTACTCAAAAAGGACATAACAGTCTGAGTAAAGATCCTGTAGGCAGAATCAGCATAATCAAGAATCAAGAAAATGGGTTCAACAGAGAATCACAAAGAGCTAGGATCCATGAAATTGTCAATCTGCAGAAAGGAGATCTTTAGCATTTGAAAAGAAAGGGTTAGACTTTTTATGGAAGTCTCTGACCCAAGAATATATATTACAGTTAAAGAAGGGTCATATGTGCCAATGAAAGTATCTGTTCTAGATGCCAATCAGAGAACTCCCAAAGACTATTCAGAAATGACAAAAGATGAGATTATTCTGGCCACTATGGACAAGAGGGCCCAGAATATTATTGTAAGTGCAATTGATGATGCCACATTTCAGAATCTGATTAATTGTAAAACATCAAAAAAAATGTGGGACACACTGATAGTCTATAAGGAGGGATCAGAAGAGGTAAGATAAGATAGGAAGTCTTTGTTAAACTAAGAGTATGAAAGCTTCAGACAAGGCAGGTCTGATAGCATAACTGAATGCTACAAGAAATTCTATAGGATTGTCAATGAATTGATGTCCTATGGAAGAGAATTCAGCAATTATGAATTGAATGATAAGTTCTTGAGATCCCTAACTAAAGACTGAGATACTAAGATTTGTGTCATAAGGGGAATGGCCAAACTAGCTGATATACCTCCTCCAACATTGTTTGGAAAACTGTTATCTTATGAGATGCAGTTAATGGTAAGGAATGAGGAAGAAAAGTCTACTAGGGTGGAGCACAAAGAAAGAGCTGTGGCATTCAAGACTGAAGCCACTAGGAAATATAAAAGCAAGTCTCCATCTCCACCTCAAAAAGTTGCTGAGGCTGAGACAGATACTTCAGATAGCAAGAAGTCAGAAAACAGTGAAAGTGATGAAGACTTTGCTGCATTTACTAGGCACTTTCAGAAGTTTCTAAAGAAGAAGCAGTGGAGGTCCAAACCATCCACTTCACAGACAAAAGATGACTATTATCAGAACAGGAAGTAATCAAGGAATGACAGGAGAAAGTCCAAGTCTAGTAAAACTACATCCTCAAAGATAGTATGTTATTGTTGCAATAGACAAGGACATGTAATAGCTGATTGTCCAAAAAAGAGGAAAGAGTCCACTGACAAGAAGAAGACACAGTTCAAGGGCAAAAAGGAAAGGTCCTTTGTTGCCAAGAAGGATAAAAGTCTGACTGATATGTCATCTTCAGAAACAGATTCAGAAGCTGAAGCCTATATTGGCTTGTTTGCTGAAGAAGAAGAAAATGAGTTCATGCAGCTAATGAACTCAATTTATGAGCAGGAGGACATTCAGTGCAAGGGACTGATGGCCTTATCAAAAGGAGACAAAATCCAGGATCAGCCTGGACCTATTCAGGTACAAAATTGTTCTTCAAGTTCAATTTCTAGTACTGAGTCAGATTCAGATACATCAGTATCAAGTGATGTGAGTGGATCTGAATCTGAAGGAGACATTCATCAGTTGATTGATGAATATAGAGTATTATTGCAGGCTTTGAAGAAAATCAAACTCTTTGCCAAAACTCAGGCTAAGGAGATTGCTAGTCTCAAAGTGGCTGCAACAGATTTTGACAAGTTGCTTGATCAGAAACTAAATGAAATAGCCAGGCTGAAGAACATCACTGTTATTCAGATGGGTACTATTACATTCAAGAATGATCAAATTAGAAATCTGGAGGCTAGACTTCTGAAGGAGAGAGATATTGTAGCAAGTTTTTCTAAACCAAAATCAGTTTTACCTTTGATAGATGAGTTTATTCCTCAAAAGGGTAAGACTGGATTGGGGTTTACAAAACCTGCCAGGATAGTTAGGTCCAAGTCTAAGGGCAAAGCCCCAGTACTCAACAAGAAGCCTGCTGTAGATAACATAGCCAGGGTTGTACCTAAACAAAGGTACAACAGATTTGAGTGCTGGTGTTGTGGCAAGGTAGGCCACTTTGCCATAGATTGTTGGCATAATTCAAGTGCCAAGGTGAGTAGCAAACTGCCTGCTAGAAAAGATACAGACAGTTTTGTTAAGAATCAGACTAACTTGCACCAAGGACCCAAGAATTATTTGGGTTCTAAGGTTAAGTAATATGTTTTGCAGGTGAGTCCAAGTGGCCATGCCCCTATATGGTACTTGGACAGTGGATGTTCCAGGAACATGACTGGAACTAGGGGATTGCTGAAGGACTATACACCAATCAAGGATGGTCCTAAGGTTACCTTTGGTGGTTCAGAAAAAGGAATCATCAAAGGCTTTGGTAACATTTCTAGCAACCTAATTACAATTACTCAAGTGGCTTATGTAAAGGGTTTGAAACATAACCTCATTAGCATAAGTCAGCTGAGTGATTTAGGATATGACATCTCATTTGTCAAGAATGGTTTTCATATCAGTAGGTCAAGTGATCAAAAGATCATTCTGACAGGATATAGAAAGAGAAATGTCTATTGTCTAGACATTATGTGTGAGAATATAGTTTCTCCTATTTGTCTTGTAGCTGATGAGAAAGTCTCACATTGTGTTAAATGGCACAAGAGGCTGGCTCATCTTAACTACAAGACAATTGGCCAACTCTTTAGTAAAGAGTTAGTGAGGAATGGTCCTCAGGTTAAGTGTATAAAGGATGGGATATGCTCAGCATGTCAAAAGGGCAAGCAGACCAAATCTACCTTTAATAGCATTGAGAACAAATATGCTGTGAGATGCCTATACCTCTTGCATATGGATCTTTTTGGTCCTATGACAGTTCACAGCCTAGGTAGGAATGTCTATACATTTGTGGTAGTTGATGACTACTCAAGGTATTCCTGGGTGTTCTTCCTAAGGCAAAAGTCTGAAACTCCAAGTATCTTATACAGTTTTGTTAAACAAATTCAGAATGAATTAGACAGTACAGTGGTCAAAATCAGAAGTGACCATGGTACTGAATTTCAGTCTGAAAGTATGACAAAATTACGTGAAGAATTTGGAATTTTTCAGGAATTTTCCTCACCAAGAACACCTCAACAAAATGGTATTGCTGAAAGGAAAAGTAGAACCTTGATAGAGGCTGGTAGAACCTTATTAAGTGACACATCTCTCCCAGAATATTTCTAGGCTGAGGCAGTAAACACTGCATGTCATGTAATTAATAGGGCTACTATCACCAAGAGCCACAATAAGACCCCCTATGAGATTGTGAAGGGCAGAAAACCAAATCTATCCTATTTCAGGATCTTTGGTTGTAAATGCTATATACTTAACAATGGTAAGTCTTATTTAACCAAGTTTGCTGCCAAATCCCAAGAGGGGATCTTTGTTGGGTACAGCAACTACAGTAAGGCTTATAGGGTCTACAACTTGATTACTCAAGTTGTAGAAGAATCAGTTCTTGTAGTTTTTGATGAAGCTAGACTCATTAATAATGAATTGCCTAGAAGTGTTTGCAGCTCTACAGGTGTGACTGGAAGATGGACAAGCTTACTATTGAAGAAGGTTCTACTGCAAGTCAGCAAGTGGATGATAGTGGCTGCTGTCCAGGGGGAGTACAAGATACTCCTGTTGCTGAAGAAGACCAAGAGGAGCTGCTGAATGAAGAAGCTGAAGGTGTACGACCAGAAGACAGGCTGCCTCCAGCAAATAGGCATTTAAAAGATCATCCAGCCAATCAAATTATTGGAGATCTCAGACAAGGGGTACAGACAAGGAGCAGGAATCTATGTTCAGTTCTCTACTCCAGCTTTCTATCCCAAGTAGAGCCAAAGAAATTTGAAGAAATAATCCTAGACTCTCATTGGATTTAGGCTATGGAAGAGGAGCTGAACCAGTTCAAAAGATGCAAAGTTTGGGAGCTAGTTCCTAAACCAAAAGACCACAACTTTATAGGAACTAAGTGAATCTTTAGGAACAAGTTGGATGAAAATGGAGTAATTATAAAGAACAAAGCTAGACTAGTTGCAAAAGGATATAAGCAGGAAGAAGGTATTGATTTTGATCAAACCTTTGCTCCAGTAGCAAGACTGGAAGCAATAAGGATGTTCCTTGCCTATGCAACATTCCAAGGATTTAAGGTATACCAAATGGATGTTAAGTCAACTTTTCTGAATGGAAATCTGAAGGAAGAAGTCTATGTAGAGCAACCATCAGGTTTTGTAGATTCTCTTAAACCTGATTATGTATATAGACTTAGGAAGGCTTTGTATGGGTTAAAACAAGCCCCTAGGGCTTGGTATGAAACTCTGTCTAGTTTCCTCATTGAGAATAAATTCTCAAGGGGAAAAATAGACAAGACTCTATTCCTTAGGGAATCCAGAGGCAAGATTATCTTAGTCCAAATATATGTAGATGACATCATATTTGGGTTTACAAAAAGTAGTCTTTACAAAAAGTTTGCAAAACTAATTCAAGGACAGTTTGAAATGAGCAGTATGGGGGAACTTAAGTTCTTCTTGGGTCTCCAAGTTAGACAGACTGAGGATGGTTTATCCATATGCCAGTCTAAGTTCACCATAGAATTGATAAGGAAGAATGGTATGGAATCATCCACTACCATGAAAACTCCTATGGGGTCAACAATGTCTTTATGCAAAGATGATGCAGGGAAACCTGTAGATGAAACTTTGTATAGAGGGATAGTTGGCTCCCTACTATATTTGACTGCAAGTAGACCAGATATCATGTATGCTACATGTGTCTGTGCTAGGTACCAAGTTTGCCCTAAAGAATCTCATTTGACAGCAGTCAAAAGAATTTTGAGATATCTTAAGGGCACTCCTTATCTAGGCCTTTGGTACCATAGGAATGGAGAGTTTGAACTGACAGGTTATTCAGATGCAGATTTTGCAGGCTGTAAGGAAGATAGGAAAAGTACAACAGGTACCTGTCAATTTCTAGGTGGAAGACTGGTGTCATGGAGTAGCAAGAAGCAAACCAGTGTGGCTATCTCCACAGCTGAGTCAGAGTATGTTGCTGCAGGAAGCTGCTGTGCACAACTACTATGGATACAACACCAGCTAGAAGATTATGGTATTCCAGTAAGTATAACACCTTTATTTTGTGATTCTACTAGTGTTATTTCTATTGCAAATAATCCTGTCTCCCACAGTAGGACTAAGCACATAGTAATAAAGTCCCATTTTCTAAGAAAACATGTGGAAAAAGAAGATATTTCCCTAGAGTATATAAATACAGAAAATCAGCTAGCTGATATGTATACTAAGCCCTTAGATGAAACCAAATTTCATAAATTTAAAATTGAATTAGGGATGATAAACTTGGAATAGTTTACAAAAATTGGCTAAGTAAAATAGTGTCGACACACAGATTTGTCTGTGTCGACACATAAAAGTGGTGTCGACATTTCAGAGAAATGGTGTCGACACATCTAGGAAGTCTGTGTCGACACTTCAGAGAATTAGTGTCGACACATGCAGGGTAGGTGTCGACACATCCAAGGTGGTGTAGACACTTAGGCTTTACACAGATTTAGTCTAGTAGAGTCTCGACTAAGTGTCGAGCTGAGTGGTGTCGACACATATATAAGTGTCGACACATATATTATGTCGACTATACTTGTGTCGACACATAGTTGTCGAGACATTAGCAGTAAGTGTCGACACTTTTCAACAGTGTCGACACAATTTAAGTATTTTCACGCGCCTTTTCACCTTCGATTCTAGAAAGGTATAAATAGGTTTTCGCCATTGTTTGTTGACACGCTCACCAAAGTTTCGAGACGAAACTTGTGTGTTGACATCTCTCTTCTCTACATTCAAATTTCTTCAAACCCTAATGACGCCCAAGCTAGAAGAGAATGTTAATGAAGGATATGAGCTCGTGTGACATGGCTTTGATGACGCGGAACCTGAAATCAAAGGTGTGGTAAACCTAATTGCCAAGACTGGACTGGAATACCTTGTTTCAGAACCAATCAAGATCTGGAAGAAGGAGGTCCTAGAATTTTTGAGTGCAGCTTCACTTGACGACTCTGGACTCACGATTAAGTCCAGAGTTCATGGAACCAAGGTTAAGATCACACCAAAAAGTCTAAGGAAGGTACTTCAACTACCAAGAACAAAGGAGGAAGAAGATGTATCTGCTTCTAAGACTAGAGAGGCATTGAGATGGTGTGGAATGGATTCAAACTTGAAAATTGGATCAGTTTTCAATAGAAAAGAAATGAACATCCAAGGAAAGTTTCTGTCTGAAATAGTTGACAAGGTCATCCTGAGCAAGCCTGTAGGACATGACAAAATTTCAGCTTATATGTTCAGTTTGATGACAAGGATCATCTTCAAACTTAATACTGATTGGTCTGCAGTTGTGTTTGAGAAGATAAAAGAAAGTATAAAGAAGCCCAATCTGGGTAGAATACTGAGTCTTTACCTAGCTGGAAGTATACCTGAGGTGATGAACCATGCTGCAGATTCCAAGATAAATCACATGAGGAGAATGGACTTAAGGATTTTCTCTAGATGGGATAGGGTGCTGACAAAGGAACTGCCATCTCCAGTAAAAGACACACCTTAGAAGAAGAAGAAGAAGACATCCATAGTGGCTCAAGAATCCTCCAACAGCTCTGAAGAGCAAGTAGTGTTTAGTTCTGATGATGAACAGGGAAGGAATGCTGGACAGTCTCTAGCAAGACAAGCAGATGCACAAAGGCAGGGGGAACTACCCTCAGCAAGCCCAAATCACCTGGATGCACTCCAGGGGAGCCTTTACTTGTGGAAGAGCCAACTCCACTAGAGAGTGAAAGGGCTACTCAAATCATACTAGAGGTAATAACTGACATTAATCAATTAGATTTCACTATTAAGGATGAAGTTTTGTTTGATTCTTTACCTAATGTTCATCAGCAAACACAGATACATCCTCAACCACTAGATATTGTCATGGAGGACACATCTGTGGCTGATAAAGTGGTTGATGAGATCAGAGAAGATAAAGACAAAACTTGATGATCTAGAAGTCAAGCAAGGATATGTTCTAGAAAATCAAATAAGAATGAATGATAATTTGATAGCTTCTCATAATGTTATAGTCACTGAAATGAAGAATATAGCAACTGCCCAGACTGCACACAGTGCTGCTGCCAAAGCTGAGTTTGATAAGCACCTCCAAGAAAGCCTTCTTGCAGTTCACACTGCTATTGCAGTTTAACAGAAGATAATTACTGACAAGCTTCAAAGATTGAAACCTTTTTATAAGGATGAAGTAAACTATCTGAATGCCCAGATCAGGTTCCAAAAAGATGATCTTAGGGATCACATAGAGAGAGAAGTCATAAAGGGGGAGAGGGTATTAGTCAAGGCAGGCTCTGATCATGCCAAATGGATTTCAAATTCCATCAGAGCCACCCTTGGATATCCACCCTTATGTGATTATGACAATGTTACAGAGTCTGGAATCAATCCTACATACCTTGGAGGAGAGAAGCTGAAGTAGCTCAAGTGATATACCCTCCACCAGACTTTGACATGATACATCAAGAGATACAGACTATGTATAGTCCTCCTAAGGGAAATCAGAATGTCATCATAGAGAAAGTTGTCCAGCCTATGCCAGAGGCCATACTAAAAGAGCAAGAGGCCTTATTAAAGGAACAAGATGCTCAATTGTCTAAGAAAAGATTCAGAGAGCAAGCTGAATTAAGGCCTGATTTTGAACAATGGAGCCCCACTTCCAGGAATATCATCTTGACTGCATGGAAGGCTGCTAAGGGTAATGTCCTGGATAGAGGCAAGTGGTATTCTGACCTGGAGTGGAGGAAGCATGAGAATAGGCAAGAGGCCATTATACAATATAGAAGAAAGGATAAACTGGGAAAGCTACCTCCTAATGCACAGGAGCCTAGCAAGTATTTCCCCAAGCCTTTTCACTATTTTGAAAGGCAGAAGATCAAGGCTGAAGAGCTGAAAAGGAAAGATCTCAAAGGGAAGAAGCCTATTGCTGCTGATGACACTGAAGCACTAATTCAAGCAAAGATTCAATCTGGAAAGGGGATTGTAATCAAGGAACCAGAGCAACCATAGGATATCATTTTCTTAAGTTTACAAATTGTAATCATTTGTATTAAAATTCTATGTAAACTTTTGACTAATGAAAATGTTGGAATTTGTAAGAACATTGTGTCATGGTTTAAATCCATTACATTAATTGTTCTGAGCTTATTGTATACATGTTCTGTTCATGCATGTTTAAGTATTTTCCCTGTCATATATTACTGTTTTAAATCATACTGAAAATTTGTTATGTATGGTGTATATCATTGACTAAGGGTTATGACTTCTCCAAATAGGGGGAGATTGCTGGCTACATTGGAATATATGTACCTGATTTGAAGAAGCCTCACCCTACTCAATGATATACATCAAGATGTATTTGATGTGCTTTGAGTTTCTTTGTGCAGGTTAAGTAACTGCAGGTTTGCAGGAAAAGTTTCTAAGTCCATGTGTCGACACCTAGAAGAAAAGTGTCGACACTTAAGGAGACTTGTGTCGACACCTAGAGAAGCAGTGTCGACACTTGGAGTAATTGTGTGGACACCAGGAAGGCAGAGTCGACACCAGAAGAAAAGTGTCGGCACATACAGGCAGTGTCGACACACAATGAAGAAATGTCTAAAGAATCAGTGTCGACACTTATAAGCAGTGTCGACACCCAGAAGAATTTTGTCGACATCAAAAGTGTCGACACTAGGAGGCTGTGTCGACACTCAGCAAACTTCAACAAAGTTCAAGT
This sequence comes from Platanthera guangdongensis, assembly GCA_039583875.1. Classification (NCBI taxonomy): domain Eukaryota; kingdom Viridiplantae; phylum Streptophyta; class Magnoliopsida; order Asparagales; family Orchidaceae; genus Platanthera; species Platanthera guangdongensis. The sequence goes on along the minus strand of JBBWWR010000210.1, from coordinate 127,000 downwards.
ACAAGTATCGACACCAGGAGGCTGTGTCGACACTCAGCAAACTTCAACAAAGTTCAAGTACAAGTGTCGATACTAGGAGGCTGTATCAACACTCAGTAAACTTCAACAGAGTTTAAGTACATGTGTCGACACAAAAGAGATGTGTCGACACTCAGCAAAGTCTCAACACATGAAGAATGTGTCGACACAAAGAAGATGTGTCGACACTCAGCAAAAGTTTCAACACAGAAGGCGTGTGTCGACACAAAGAAGATGTGTCGACACTTAGCAAGTTTCAACATAAGAAGATGTGTCGACACAAAGGAGTTGTGTCGACACTTTGCAGAAATCAACTAAGTATTGAAGAATAAAAACTTGTGTCGACACACATGATCAGTGTCGACACATTCTGAAGAAGCAGTGTCGAGAAGCAGTTTCTACAACACAAGGAGTTGTGTCGACACCATGAATGCTAGTGTCGACACTTAGTCTACTTGTGTCGACACTTGGTCTATTTATCTCGACACATAAAGACTATCTATCTCGATACTTTCAGACAGTGACAGAGTTTTCAAGAAGTGACTGCATGACTTGACAGCTGTCATTTCAACCGGTCAACTGCTACTGTCAGAGCTGTCAGGAGTTTGTTAGAAACCGGATCAGCCGGTCACCATGAAGAATGCTTATATAAAGGTTTATTCCTTCAAAAGACAGTGAATCAGATGAAGCAATCATTGAAGTGAAAAACAACATAACAAGAAGAAGACCTTCAAGTGAAGATCTAAGAAGTTGGAGAGAGAAAGCTCCTTCTAAGAAGACAGCCATTGAACCAGGCTGATAAGAAAGTTTCAGATTGAGATCTGATCCTCAAGTCAGCAGTTGATTGAATATCATCTGCATAGAGATACAACCCTACTGTGTTCTAATTCAAGAAGCTTTGAAGAAAGCCAAGGGAGGTTGATCTCAGCAAAGTTCTTTCAAGAACTCATCAAGAAGCCAGTCAACTAATCTTTCTCAATCAGAGTTATGGTTATTAATCTTTGTACTCTTTATTTTCTGTAGGATCCTAAGGGATCTGAGTTGTAAGCCTATATTTATAAAGGCTGAGTGGTAGGGCCTGTGTGCCTGAGTGTAGGAGATACATTTCTCTGAGTGTAGGCCTTGTTGAAGGCTGAGTGTAGGTCTTGGTGAAGACCGAGTGGTAGGGCTTTGTGCCTGAGTTGTAGGAGTGGGATCACTCTGAGTTGTAGGAACCTATTTGAGGTTCTGAGCTGTAAGATCTGTGGATCTGAGAAATAGTGGAGAAGTTAGGACGAATCTAGTACACTACTAGATAGGCGAAGGGGGAAAGTGGATGTACCCAGACCTTGGGGAACCACTATAAATCCTGTGTGCTCTCTGTGATTGTATGCTTGTATGGTTGCTGTGCTGTGAATTGCAATTACTGTACTGTATTTCTGCCTGTAAAGTTTAAAAAGATTAAGTGCACCTATTCACCCCCCCTAGGTGTTTAGGCACTAGTTCTTTCAGTTTGGCATTACAACGTGGGTCTCGTCTGACACCCATTTCTAGCACAACATTGGAGGGTCTTTCTTGGGCACACCAGTACTTCCTTCCTTAACAGGTACCACACCACAAAGATCACAGCGTCGGTGGGTATTTCCTGGGCACAGTAGTACTTCGTGCTTCTACAGGTACCACACCACGCATATCACAAATGTCAGGGGTCTTTCCTGCCTTACCATGTCAGTACTTCCTGTTACTCTCTTCACAGGTACCACCTAAACATTCAGCATTACAATAGGCCTTTCCCGGACTTCCATCCGGTACTTCCTGCTATTATCTTCACAGGCAAGACCCAACAACACAAGCATGACACGGATATTTTCCTGGACTATCACTCCAGTACTTCCTGCTAATTCCTTCACAAGTCCAATCTGTCGACTCCTAAACTACATGTTTATAACAGAGACTTCTCCGGTTCGTATACAACATCACCAATCCAGACCAACCTGTCCAGATGGGCTTCACACAACATGCCTATTCCGTACTTTCATTTCCGAATCTATATGCTAACCACTTGGGGATTTCATGAATCAACCCAACGATTCCCATAACCGACCACCCGCTGGTGGGAGAATCATGTGCATATGCAAAAAGGGAGCCTTCACATGGCTATGAAGAAAAGTCGTTACCCTCGAAGACCGCTTCGGTGCCACGAGCTCCAAGGTGGCTCGAATGACTCACACAAGCTTTTCCTCCGCAACGTCGTCCTCGGATCTCTCGTCGGCAAACCGCAACACCACCGATGATCAGCCCCCTCTCCTCCTCCTCCTTCTTTCTCTCTCTTTCTCTCTCTAGAAGTGTAGTAAGAGAAAGTCAAAAGCCAAATGAGTTTCCCCAACCCATTCTCGGCCTTAAGAAGACAGGGAGGCCTCTCAGCCCTTAGATCCAGGCTGAAGGAATGGATGGCCACGATTTCACCAAAAATCATAAATTTTGCCTGACACAGCCTGTGACACGCCCGTGTCCATGGCCGTGTTCCCTAAGCGGTGCTCAACCGACTTATCAACTACAGTACACGCCCATGTGACACACCCGTGGCATGGGCCGTGTCACCTGACACGCCTACCAACACGGCCGTGCCTGTGGCTGTGTTCCTCATGCTGCAAAAACTCGAAATCACCCGAGAGTCACATGGCTTTGTGACATGCCCGTGTCTCAGGCCGTGTGCCCATACACGGCACCAGACATGCCCGAGGTCAAATGTTGATTTCGTCGACCGTTCACCAAGGAAGGACACGCCCTGGGACACGCCCGTGTCCAAGGCCGTGTCACTCATATTTTTTCCAACTTCTGAATTTTGGGGTGTTACAATCCTCCCCTCCTTACAAAAATTTCATCCCCAAAATTTGCACCAAGTAACGACTCAAACAAAATGATTTTCATTCCACAATCGGTTTAATATCAGTCGATACACAGTGTATGACCATTACACAAAAAGTTTGGGAAACTCAGCTCACATGCTCTGCTCTCGCGCCCATGTAAGCTCGTCACGGCCGCAATTGTCCCATTGAACTTTCACCATCCCGACCGTCTTCTTCTGCAACTGTTTCTCGGCTCGATCCTCGATCTGAATTGGCCTAACCTTTGTCGTTAGCCCATACTCCACCGGCACTTGATCATCCCTGATCACCTGAGCTGGATCTTTCACGACCTTCCGCAGCACCGAGATGTGAAAGACATCATGCAAGCCACTCAAGTCTGCCGAAAGAGCTAGCTAATACGCAGCTTCCCCAACTCGCTCAACCACTTCAAACGGACCAAGGTATCTTGGACTCAACTTTTTCAACCGTCGAATCCTGGATACCCCTTTGAAGGGTTTGATCTTCAAGTATACCCAGTCACCGACCGCGAAATCCACGTTCCGGTGTTTGGCGTTATAGTATTTCATTTGCCGATCTTGAGCGATCAATAGCTGTTCCCGAACGGTACGAATTGTTAAATTCGCTTCATCGATTTCATTTCTGTTATACACTCTGGCTTCGCCTGCCTCTATCCAAGCTAAAGGCATACGACACTTCCGTCCATACAGAGCCTTATACGGTGTCATACTGATGCTAGCCCGGTAGCTGTTATTGTAGGCAAACTCCACCATGTAGAGATGATCTTCCCATATCTTTCCGAAGTCTAGGGCGCACATCCTGAGCATGTCCTCCATCGTTCTGTTGGTCCATTCAGTTTGGCCATCCGTCTAGGGATGAAAGGCCGTACTGAATGTCAACTTCGTGCCCAACAGCTGGTGAAGTAGCCTCCAATCATTTGACGTGAACCGTCCATCTCGATCACTGACGATGGTCCGAGGAACACCGTGAAGCCGCACAATCTGGTCAACATATAATTTTGCCAAACTTTCAACCGAATCATCCCGCCTGTTTGGGAGAAAATATGCTACTTTCGTTAGCCGGTCGACAATCACCCAGATGGAATCATTCTCTCGCTGAGATCTCGGCAACCCGTGCACGAAATACATGGAAATATCATCAAACTTCCACTCTGGAATCAGCAGTGATTTCAAATAACCGTCCGGCTTTTGGTATTCCGCCTTTACCATCGCACATGTTTGACATTTGACCACATAAAGAGCCACATCTCTCTTTAGCCCTGACCACCAAAATAATTTTTTCATATCATTGAACATCTTCGTGCTCCCGGGGTGAATGTAATATTTTGTATAATGCGCTTCATACATCAGTTCTTCCCGCAATTTACCCACATTCGGGACGCACAAACGGCCCTCTTTCCACAAAAGACCGCCATTCCAGGAGAATTTGCCCTCTGGCCCCTCTTTAACATAGCGGAAGAGATCTTCATCTAACCCCATTGCACGTCGAATCCGGTCTTCAAGGTCACATTGCACCTCCGTCCAGTTCAGACATGCATTGGCGGTGGAATTCTTGTGAACACAAGAAATCTCTAACGCTTCTAGCTCCTGGATGAGACGTTCATCATACCTCTGCAGCCAATTCGCTCTAGCCGGAGCTCTCCGACTCAATGCATCCGCGACGATGTTTTCCTTCCCGAGAGTATAGTGAATCTCGAAAGTGTAGTCCCCAAGGAACTCCAACCACCTTCGTTGTCGCATGTTCAAGTCCTTCTATTCCAATAGGTACTTTAGGCTCTTGTGATCTGTATAGATCTCCACCTTCACTCCATAAAGATAGTGTCGCCACAGCTTTAGTGCAAAAATTACCGCCGCCAATTCTAAGTCATGGACTGGATAATTTCGCTCATGCACCTTCAGCTGGCGTGAGCCATAAGCAATCACCTTTCCATTCTGCAGAAGAACGCAGTCTAAGCCGCTCCCTGAGGCATCACTATAGATTACAAATCCATCGGTCCCACATGGCGAAGACAACACCGGCGCCGTGGTCAAATGAACCTTCAGCTCTTCAAAAGCTCGTGCGCACTCTGGCGTCCAGACGAACTTCTGATCTTTTCTCGTCAGCGTGGTTAACGGAAGAGCGATCCGCGAGAAATTCTCAACAAATCTTCGATACTAGCCCGCAAGTCCAAGGAAGCTCCTGACCTCGGCCACTGAGGACAACACCGGCCACTCCTCTATGGCCCTTATCTTTGCAGGATCCAATGCTATGCCCGATCCACTCACCACATGGCCTAGAAAAACCACTGACGATAGCCAAAACTCGCAATTCGAGAACTTGGCATAGAGCTTGTTCTGCCTCAATATGTTCAACACCAACCGCAAGTTGGTTTCATGCTCAGCTTTCGACTTCGAGTACACCAGGATGTCATCAATGAACACTATCACGAACAAGTCCAGGTACTCGCGGAACATACGGTGCATCAAATCCATAAACATCGAGGGCGCATTACACAGTCCAAATGACATCACTGTGAATTCATAATGCTCATAACGCGTTCCAAATGCGGTTTTGGGAATGTCACCTTCCCGGATTCTCAATTGGTAATAACCAGATTTCAAATCCAACTTGGAATAGACGGTCGATCCCACTAGCTGATCAAACAGCTCATCAATCCGCGGAATCAGATATTTGTTCTTCTCAGTCAGCTTGTTCAGCTCACGGTAATCAATACACAACCGTAAACTCCCATCTTTCCTTTTCACAAAAAGCACAGGGGCGCTCCAAGGTGACATGCTTGGGCGTATATAACCCTGCTCTACAAATTCTTGTAGTTGGATTTTCAACTCTGTCATCTCCTTTGGCGCAACGCGATATGGCGAGCGGGCCACAGGTTTCGCACCTGGCACCAGCTCTATCGTGAAGTCAATCTCACGCTGGGGTGGTAGCCCAGGGAGATCCTTGGGAAACACATATGTAAACTCCGATACGATCGGAACATCACTCACACTGGCCTTAGGCTCCACCGCCTGAATTAGTGTGAAGTATACCTCCGCGCCCTTCCGAACAGCTTTGACAACTTGGAGGGTAGACATCAACGTCCCTCCAACTCCTCGCATACCCGCGAACTTCGTCTCCTGCTCGGTATTCTGGCCCAACGTGACCTCTTTGGACTGGCAATCAATCAAGACATGCTGCTCTGCAAGCCAATCCATCCCAAATATCACGTCAAATTCCGATATCGGTAATACAGATGTCGTGAAACAGAAATCCCGACTTCCTATATGCACTGCCACATCGCAAGCTTGATCCGCAAGCATCATACACCCATTTGACAACACCACTCTGATGCTATCTGCCTTTACACGACTGGGTATCCCAATCCGCGCTATAAACTCTCGAGACAAAAAAGAATGTGACGCACCCGTATCAAACAGTGCTCGCGCCAGCGTGTTCCGAATCAGTACAAAGCCTGTGGTAATCGCATTACACACAAGCCACATACACATATGCAATAAATAAAACATACAAACACAATAATACTCAAAACTAAACTCGTACCTGTGACGACGTCACTTTGTTTAATGGCCTCTTGCAGGCCATGATTGTAGACCCGTAGCTGCGCCTGAGATGCAGAGGAGTCCACCACTGCTTTGCCCTTCTCAGCATATGACGCTCCGGCCTTCTTTTCATTCTTTGGCGGCACCCGACAGTCACGGGCGATGTGCCCCACTAGTCCACACGTAAAACACGTACGAGTCTCCGGATTTGAGGTGGCCCCCGACGTTGCTCCCAAGGCAACTGAAGAAGGAGCTTGTCCAACCGTCTTGGGCCTCTAGCCCCACTTCTTCTTATAGAATGTCTTTGCCGGTTGGGGCAACTTAAACTCTGGATGTGTCACAGCCAAGGCCCTCTTCCCCTGCACCCTCTTCATGTCTTTCTACAGCGCGCACGCAGTGTCTACTAACGCCTAGAAGCCCTGGTTCACCGAACTCGAAAGCAGGAACCTCAGCTCGTCCCGCAATCCTTCGTAGAACCGATTTGTCTTCCTCTGCTCATCAGTAAATATTGAACCCACATACCGTCCCAAGCAAGTAAACTCATGCAGGTACGCTTCAACACTGCCATCTCCTTGCGTTAATCTCTGGAATTCTTTCTCCATGGCTATACGTTGTGCCACGGGAAGGTGCTTCGACAGGAAGAGTCGAGAGAATTCCTCCATGGTCACTTGTGTCAACGGTCTCCCCGCCAAGTGATGCAACTCCATCTCGTCCCACCATAATCTCGCTTCTCCTTCAAGTAGGAAGGTAGCTAAGGTAACTTTTTTATGTTCCTCCGACCCGATCGCCGTCATAATCCCCTTGACGCGCGATAGCCAATCCTCAGCCTGCGTAGGAGATCCTGCTCCCGAAAACGTAGGCGGATGAAAACTCATAAACCACGTCAACCGCCGTTCAGCCTCTCGAGGATCTACAGCCGCAACAGGTTCTGGCCTTGCCGCCACCTGTCCTGGTCTCAAAACCGGTTGTGCCTGCCCAACTAGCTGGCCTTGCATCATGGAAAATACAGCCTCAACAACTAATCGAACAGTTTCCGCAGATGGAGGTGTAGGCACCTCGACTGGTGCCGTACTTTCTTCAGAATGCTAGGGCTCCGACGGCCCAGCTCCACTTCGTGTCACCTAAAGGTGGACAAGACACACACATTAGCGACCGCACACAAGCAATCACAACAAAATAGGAATGCCTATGTTCCTCAAACACATGTATTTGCATTTCTATTATGGACATTCAGGAGTTCAATCGTGTTAATTTGGTGTGCACAGACACGTGCTCGCCACCCCACAAAAGAGGCCGACCACGACTTCGAAAGGGAAAGACTAAGACACCTGATACCAAAAATGTAACAACCACATCCGTTCATATCGTATATACTAGAAGGTCCGGCCGGGGCCCCACAGCATATACCACAAAACGAGCGGTGAAGTCACAGTATGGCACCAGAGTAGCGCAGCGCACCCTAACCCATTGCACTCTAGCGGAAGCCTAACAGTACACTTGAACTCCACACTTGAATGTCCGACATATAAAACCCCATATTTTATATATTCATAGGAATGTCTTACAACACATACAAGACAAAGAGTTGGCCTTAAGGCCTTACAGGGCTTTCATACAAGTGGCCATAAACAATGGCGCGCAGGCCGGCCACACAAAAGAAAACATCACACTTTCATTTCCTTAGACTTCGAGGGCTAGCGGCGGCAACAGCAGCAACAACAGGGACTTCAGCCCTTATGCGTCCCGCTTGGCTCTCCAACACCTGCACAGGGACAGGCCACCCAATGGTGACAAAAGAGGCAACGGTCAGCATTCCGCTGACCAAATTATAACGACCCTACCCCTTCTCTCGGGGCAGCGGTATTCTTCCCTGCAAAGCATAGCATGTACAAGCATAGATATCTATAGCTCATTCAATGTGCACTCACACACATCCATTCCATCACAATCGTCAACCACACGGCCCAACGATCCGTGCACTCAGGGCACATTCTTGGTGTACCGACGAACCAGTTGCCCACCACCGTATCAGGGTCGCAACCCAACGGCAAATCACTTGAGCATTTACTCCATGGCATGTAGCCGGAGTTCTAGTCTTAACGCACCGGGATGGCCCATAGCCCCCCATTGTGACATGGCTCGAAGGCCTAAGACTCTTACTATGCGCTGCAACAGACCACACTTTCAGGTCTCCCGTCAGACGGACATAGCGCAGGTCAGATCCTCCACCCCCCGTTGCTCAAATCGCCTTTGCCATCACCGAGTACCACGTACTCGCGACACATAAAAGGCGCGGGTTGGTCTCACCGATCCTGTTTGGCATTACAGCCTGGGTCTCCTCTGACACCCATTTCTAGCACAACATTGGCGGGTCTTTCCTGGGCACACCAGTACTTCCTGCCTTAACAGGTACCACACCACAAAGATCACAGCGTCGGCGGGTCTTTCCTGGGCACACCAGTACTTCCTGCTTTTGCAGGTACCACACCACGCATATCACAAATGTCAGGGGTCTTTCCTGGCTTACCATGCCAGTACTTCCTGTTACTCTCTTCACAGGTACCACCTAAACATTCAGCATTACAATAGGCCATTCCCGGACTTCCATCCGGCACTTCCTGCTATTATCGTCACAGGCATGACCCAACAGCACAAGCATGACACGGATATTTTCCTGGACTACCACTCCAGTACTTCCTGCTACTTCCTTCACAGGTCCAATCCGTCACCTCCTAAACTACACATTTATCACGGAGTCTTCTCCGGTTCGTATGCAACATCACCAATCCAGACCAACCTGTCCAGATGGGCTTCACACAACATGTCTATTCCGTACTTTCATTTCCTGATCTATATGCTAACCACTTGGGGATTTCATGAATCAACCGAACGATTCCCATAACCGACCAACCGCTGGTGGGGGAATTGTGTGCATATGCAAAAAGGGAGCCTTCACATGGCTATGAAGAAAAGTCGTTAACCTCGATGACCGCTTCGGTGCCATGAGCTCCAAGCTGGCTCGAACAACTCACAAGATCTTTTCCTCCGCAATGTCGGCCTCGGATCTCTCGTCGGCAAACCGCAGCACCACCGGTGATCAGCCTCATATCCTCCTCCTCCTCCTTCTTCCTCTCTCTTTCTCTCTCTAGAAGTGTAGTAAGAGAAAGTCAAAAGCCAAATGAGTTTCCCCATCCCATTCTCGGCCTTAAGAAGACAAGGAGGCCTCTCAGCCCTTGGATCTAGGCTGAAGGAAGGGATGACCACGATTTCACCAAAAATCATAAATTTTGCCTGACACGGCCTGTGACACGCCTGTGTCCATGGCCATGTTCCCTAAGCGGTGCTCCACCGACTTATCAACTCCAGTACACGCCCATGTGACACGCCCGTGGCATGGGCCGTGTCACCCGACACGCCTACCGACACGGTCGGGTCTGTGGCCGTGTTCCTCAGGCTGCAAAAACTCGAAATCACCCGAGAGTCACACGGCCTTGTGAAACGCCCGTGTCTCAGGCCGTGTGCCCATACACGGCACCAGACACGCCCGAGGTCAAATGTTGAGTTCGTCGACCGTTCACCCAAGGAAGGACACGCCCTGGGACACGCCCGTGTCACAGGCCGTGTCACTCACATTTTTTCCAACTTCTGAATTTTGGGGTGTTACACGCTGTTTTTCGCCGCAGTTCGTTTTTTCTCCTGGGTGCGATTTTTTCACCAATGCACTGTTTTTCTGCTCGTGCGCGTTTATTTTGCTCGAGCGCGATTTTGTCTCCTGGGCGCGATATTTTTGGCCATGGTAGGAATTTTTTGCCCGGACGCGATTTTTCCCCTCGCAGCAATTTTTTAGCTCGCTCGTGATTATTTTTCCGACATCATTTTTTCCCAGAAGCTATTTTTCCGCTCGAATCCATTTTTCGCCTTCGGGCGAAAATATCTCCCCCGTGAGAAAATATCGTGTCCCGGCGAAACATTCGGGTCCGTGCAAAAAATTCGTGCCCTGCCGAAATATTTGTGCCCGACCAGAAAATTAACGATCGACCAAATATTTTACATCCGTCCGAAAAATTCGCGCCCGGCCGAAAAATTGGCGCTCGGACGAAAATATACTGTCTAACCGAATAATTGGCGCCCGGGCGAAAATGTAGCACCAGTGTGAAAATATTGTGACCGGGCGAAAATATTGCGGCCTGGCGAAAATATTGCGGCCTAGAGAAAATATCACGCCCGGGCGATAAATTCGCCCTCGGGCAAAAAATTCTCACCCGGGCAAAAATATCTCGTCCGTGCGAAAAATTCGCGCCCGGGTGAAAAAATCGCGGCGGAGCAAAAAAACGTGCCCGGGCGAAAAAACCATGCCTGTGCGGAAAATTCGTGCCCGGGCGAAAAAATGCCCCCGGGCGAAAAAATGGCGCTTTTTCTCGGGGGTTGTATTTTTTGTCGGGTGCGCATTTTCCGCCTGAACACACATTTTTCGTCTATATGCGCATTTTCCGCCGGGGCGCTCAATTTCCCCCGAACGCGCATTTTTAATAAAAAAAGTCACCGCAACGGAGATTTGTCAAACACTTTATAAAACGATTCTCCTTTCTGAAAATTTCTACAATAGAAGTTTACCCAAATAAATTTTTTTTTCTAATATATATATTTCAAAAACTCATTTTTTACCCACCTTTGAAAATCACTCTTTTTCGTTTCTAAAAAAACAGGGCCTTAGTCAAATGCATCGAAGAGGACAGCTAATAAGCGTTTAGGATATTTGAGGGTTTTTCAATTTTAATGGTGAAAAGTAAAAATAATTTTATATTTATATTATTATTCCAATCATCACATATTATGAAGTTATATCTCCTTTTTCTAAGTATAGTTCCATGAGATGACCAATTTTCATCTAGCTGCTGATGACTTAGCTAGACTCCTATTGTATCGGTGGTTATCTACATTCAATTTCTTGAAAGCATTACTGTGCATGGGTGGAAAAGTATGACATATTAACATTTCCCTCACAATCAATATAGTTATTCTTTATCAGTACCATTATATGACCTTTAAATTGATTACAAGTTAAGGTTTCATTTCGTGGGACTTAATTTCACCGGTCAAGCCGTTACGATCGTATCAATCGGATCATAATTATGGTTCAATTCATGCGGTTGTTACCGCTTGACCTGCGAAAATAAGTCCCCCCAAACAGAGCCTAAGTTGTCATTCATGAACATTGATGGTGGAATTGTATCACCGAAACTACAACGACAAGTGCAAGCGTACTTTATCAAAAATGGTATAGGATTTATAAATATCAAAGTCATTTTTTTCGATGCGTTGAATAATTCTACTTTAAAAAAATCGCTATTATTTAATCAATAAAATCTTGGAGTTGTTGTGAATGAAAACTAAATTGGGATTTAAATTAAAGGATTAAGATTATGGTTAAAAGAAAGCACTCGATTGCCGCGGCTGTTTTGTCTATCCCTGTTGGGCGCTGTGCCTTGCCCGATGTCTGGGTTTGACACTATTCTCTGAGTGGTCTCTTCTCTGTTTGAAGCACTTATCATTTGTCTTTTCGTCCCTTACTTTTCGGGGGAGTCTCTTCCTCTTTTCTGTCGCGGTCTTGGAATTTCATTTAGGGCGCGAAAGGTTCAACCCAAGGTTCAAAATTTTCTTTGGTGCCTGGCACATGACATTCTACCACTGGCTTCTAATCTTCGACGTCGACATTGCATGGATATTTTGGAATGCCCTGGTGCTTTGGGATTCCCTTATAATTCTGAATTTTTCATTGGAGGGGCAAGTTGGATCGGGTTTTGAATGGCTTCGGGCTATATATGGGTCCTTGCCTTCTAAGGGTTTTGCCCTTTTCTCGACAGCGTATTGGGCTCTCTGGTAGCGCCAAAATCATCTATGTTGGGAGGGCATTCTGCAACCGTTGGATGATACAGTCACCTTTATCTTTTCCACACTTGGACCTATTCATGCTCATTCACGGACGTCTAAATCTTCCCCTCATGCTAGTTGGTGCCCTCCTCTGCATGACATTGTTAAGATTAACTTTGATGGTGTTGTCCGTTCTGGCTCATCTTCGGTTTATGCTGGTGTTATTGCTCGTGATTCCCTTGGCCGATGTCTAGCGTGGAGTTCAGAAACTTGGAATCATGTGGCTTCTCCTATTGTGGCGGAGGCGCTTGCGGCTCAATTGGCGGTGGATATGGCTGTTGATTTTTGGAATTTTGGTGGACCTATGTTTTGGTGGAGGGGACTGTGCAATATTTATTGGTCATCTTACGAATGGGGTAGTGACGCGGTCAATGAACCGCTCGCTTATTTCATACTCTATTGAGATGGCGCGTTTGATCCCCACTAAAGAAATTGTCTTCTCGCTCATCTAATCGTGTTGCACATGAGATTGCTGTGACGTATTTTATTTCCCCGTCTTCCCTCTCCCCACATGTTCTGGATTTGCTCTAGTCGGAGATCCCTACCTAATGAATATTTTCTGCTTTGCCTTCATAAAAAAAACAAGCACTCGATCCTTGAATCACCTTGAAATAAAAATGAAGAAATGAAATAGAATTCTAAATCTCTTATTGAAGAAGCTTTGACTGTGGAGGTTCCCAAAATACGAACGTTCCTCTCTCGAGGAAAGTGTTCGCCTAAGCTCGGATTGATCGATGAAACTCTCGTTCTCAAATCGATTTACCTAAGTCCTGTTTTACTCCAATTCGGAAGAGTTACATCATCTTCTATCGAGGGTTGCATTTTACTCGTTTTACCCATGATAGATCGATTCATCTAACAAGCCTCTCAGCTAACTTAAGTATGAAAACAATAATTAAAATTATATATCGATGATATAATCTCATAACATTTTTATCAAGAACAAACCTTAAGGGTTAAACAAAAGAGAAAAGAAATTCTAAATTATAACATGACTATTTCATCATTAGGTCACCTCAATCGAGCACTAAATAGATTTTCCTACTCGTGGAGATGGAGGAATCATCAAATATAAAGATGTGCATGATGAACAAAGTGTTGGATCTCGAGGCTCCCTTAGAGAGAGGTGAATAAGTACTATTTTAAATTTTATGAAAAACATTTAACTTTGACTGATTAATAAAAAGACTTAAGTAAAATTTCTCACAAACACTTATAATATCAAAGAAGACAAGACAATGATTTTATTTCACAAGAAGAAAATATAAAAGATGATTTCAATAGAGCTTGAAATCGAGGCTACAAGTAAAAAAAATTGTGTAATTCACTGGTCCTTCTCTCAAGGAACGGTCGGCTATAGCTTATCTCTCCCTAGATACAACCTCTACCCTCTCACTAGATCTTTTCACGACCCAGTCGTTGCGCACAAGGCGACGAATTCCCCCTAAATCACAAGAGCATAGTCGTTACTCACACGACGACGAGTTCCCTACTGATTACAATGAATAATGAAAAAGTACAAGAATGAAAACTAAAAATAAAAACTTCACCTAGTCTTGAGCTCTGAAAAAGATAGTGTCCTCTCGAAGATTGCCAGAGTTGAAGTACACAAACGGTCTCTTGCTTGCCCTTGAATTTTTTGGGAACTTGGGAGTTTTTTGGATACATAGTTATTAGGCTGAGAATGCACAGGAATGAAGGCTCCAGGAGTTGTGTAACATGAATTTCCCGAAATCCAGCCTACTTATAATATTTGTGCTTTCACCCGCAATACGTAGCTAGCACAGGTGATATCTCCTTCAGCTGCCGTGTGTCCCATGCCGCGTTAACCGTGTCGAGAAGATTGAGATCGTGTACGAACGTAAGGCTATCGTGCGGCGATATTAATATCACCTGGCAATACCATTGAATATTACACGTCGTATCTTGATCGTGTGGGATATGGCCGTCGGCATGCTGATGTCATCAAGGATATCGCCTAACGATAAGAAGCTATCACCAACGATATCTTCTTTCCAAAAATTCAGCTCCTCATCTCCAAATCAAACCATAAAAGGATTATAGATGTTATATCTGCACACCATAAACACACTATGATCAAATACATTCAGAATTTATTATTTTCAAATGAAGGAGTGCGGAACACATGCTCCAACAATCTCTCTATTTTGATAATAATAAATCTACTTAGAAAGAAATCATTGATGACCTATAGTGTTGTTTATAATATAGAGTAAGATAAAAAAAGTGCAGAGACTCCCCCTATATGGATGAATGAACTCTATTGATGGATGAATTCTACTCCCCCTAAAAAATCTAAATAATAGATTTTTAGTTAATTCTCCTCCTTTTGGTATTATCAAAAGAAGGTGGGTTGACTTTTGGAATTAAAGAATATTATTAGTTGTTGTTAGATGATTTCGCGGAAGCATAGCAAAGGAAAAATAAATTTAGAAGAATTTGAAAAATTGAAAGAATGTTGGGTATTGTAACCACAATAACCCTGATTTGAAGAAGGTCTAGTTAAGCTAAGATGAATTGTGACTATATTTGATGGTATATTTCTAGTTATGTACTTGCATGTTCACAATGCTAAGTACACATCAATGTCATGTTACAGTGAGTCAGTAAACACGAGACTGTACAACGTATTCCCTCATTGTACATGTCATTATGTTGACTCACGTGTAATCTCTCTATTGGGGTGTACTGTGTAACGCCCCAGCAAGGTAGAATAACTTTCTGGACTGTATTTGTCATGCGGAGCTCGACGAAGATCGTCGTGCTGAGCTCGACGAAGGTCCTCGAGCTGAGGTCGACGAACAGATATTCGTCGAGTGGCGTTTGACAAAATTCATGTGGCCTCTTGTGATGGACAGTTCGACGAAGGCTAGTCCATTTGATGAATTTCGTTCGACGAAATGGGGGCCGATCGACGATATGCGGAAGGCGGATAACGTTGAGATTGTTGTGTGTCTGGTCATTAAGTTATGGCCTTTGAGCGATGGTTGACGTGGTCAATGTAATCCTGAGCCTTATCTACAGGAATGGAAACAAGAGATTATTATTTCCTCTTATTTTCTTCCTCTTTTTATTTTTTCCGGAGAGCTGGAGCAGACCCTTTGTGTTGAAGGTGAAATCTCGGGTAGAAGTACTGGAGCTGGTCTTGAGGCTGGACTTGAAAGCCAAAGATAGAATCGCAAAGGGGAAAGTGTGGCGATCTTTTCTCTCAATGGTAACGATCTTCCTTCCTTGGACATGTGAAGTCCTTAATTTGACATATGCATGTATTTCCCCCACCAAAAGGTGGAATATTGAGGGATTCCCCTTGGGGTGATTCTGGATATCCCCAAGATGGCTTGCATGTATATCCGTAAATCTATAGTATGGAATAGGCATACTGTGTGAAGCCCATCTGGACAGGTTGGTCTGGATTGTTGATGTTTTATTTTGTGCACCGGAGAATACTCCGCGTTGAAATGAGTATTTTGTGGAGTCGGTGGGTTGTGCCTGTGAAGGGTAGTAACATGAATAACTGGTCTGGAATTTCAGGAAAATACCCGCAATGTGCATGTGTTGTATGCTATGAAAGACTAGTGTTTTTGGCACTGCAAGCGGCTGTAGGTATTTTCTGGATGGTTTGTCCAGATAATGTTAGGGATGGGGACGGAAAGAGAATTCTGTCGCTAATATCGGGTGATAGTGAATGTCGCTGGCGATGGCTCCTAGCTAACCTATGATTGTGAAGCCATTCCTGAGGGGACAGTGTGGCTATTGGGAGCTATATGAGCTCTGAATAAGGCTTCATGCCGAACGGACAAGGGGATGCCGACCCATGTTAGTCTAATCATTGAACTAATGATTTGAGCAACGGACAAGGGCTGAACTGTATCTGCATGATGGTTGTCTAACTTGAGTGACTGAAAAAGTGGCTTCGTTATGATCACATCATGAGAGTCTTAGGCCTACGCGCCATTAAGACTAAAGTCTCCAGCTGAAGGCCGTGGAGAAAAATGCTCAAGTTTGCTGTTGAGAATGGCGGTGGGACCTTGTTTTTCCGGTACACCGAGATTATGCCCTGAGTGCACGAAGCGTCGGGTCGTGTGGCCAACGTTTATGATATATTGATGGTGTGTTAGTGCACATCTTGTGATATACCTGCTTGTGAAATGCTATTCCTATAGGGATGGATTACCACTGCCCCGGGTAAGGGGTAGGGTCGTTATAAATTGGTCAGCTGAATGCTGACCATTGCCTTGTTTGCCACCTTTGCGGTGGATTGTTCCCGTACAGGTGCTGGAGAGCCGAGTTGAAAATAGTGAGTTGAAGCCCCTGCTGTTGTTGCTGCTGCTGCCGCATTGGCCCTCGAAGGCCAAAGAATGAAATGTTTGTTGGTTTTCATGTGTGGCCAGTCTGCGTACCAATATAGGGAATCCACAAATAGGAAGAAAACTTGTAAGGCCTTAAGGCCAAACTATTTTGTGTCTATTGTATACATTCCCTTGTGATATATAAATGTGATGGTTTATATATAGTGGACATTCAGGATCGTTGAGTTCAAGTTTATCCCCTAATGCTTCCGCTAGAATGCTCTGTGTTAGGATGCGAATAGTTTTTGATATTAACTTGTAACCCCACAGTCTGTTTGTGATATATGGTGTGGGGCCCCGACCGGACCTTCTATTATATTTCATGTAACGGATGGTGGTGTTACAATTTGGTATCATCTTGTCTCGATCTTCCTCCCTTGAATTTGTGGTCGAATTCTTTTCTCGGGTTGCGAGCACGTGTAAGTGCAACCCGGTATAACTCAAAATGAACTCAAGAATGTCCACTAAGAATGTAAATACACTTGTTTGAGGAACTTGCGTGTTCCTATATTATTGTTGTTGCTTTTGCCACGTCGCTAAAGTGTGTTTTGTTACCCGTATAGGTGACGCGAAGTGGGGCGGGGAAGTGTGAGCCCCAGCGTTCTGATGAGAGTACGCCACCAGCTGAGGTGCCTACACCTTCTCCTTCCACAGAGACTGTTCGCTTGGTTGCTGAGGCATTGTTTGCCATGATCCAGGCACAAACGACTTGGTAGGAGAGGCCTGCGGTGGTTCCAGAACAGGTGGGTGTGAGGCCCGAACCTGTTGCGGGTGTTATAGAACCCCGAGCAGCTGAACGGCAGTTAAAGCAATTTATGAGCTTCAACCCTCCTACGTTTACGGGGGTAGGATCCCCAACGCAGGTAGAGGATTGGTTGTCGTACATTAAATGAATATTGACGGCGATAAGGATGGAGTAAGAATAGAAAGCCACCTTAGCCACCTTCCTGGTGGAAGGAGAGGCTCGGCTATGGTGGGATGAGATAGAGTTGCATCACTTGGCAGACAGGCAACTGACAAAAGTCTTAATTGAGGAGTTTTCGTGACTGCTTTTGGCAAAGTACTTGCCTTCGGCTTAGTGCATAGCCATGGAGAATGAATTCCAGCATCTAACTTTGGGAGAAAGTAGTGTAGATACCTACTTGCATGAGTTTACGCGGTTGGGATGCTATGCGGGAATGATCTTTACTGATGAAGAGCGTAAAACTAATCGGTTCTACGAAGGGTTGCGGGATGATCTGAGATTCCTGCTCTCGAGTTCGGTGAACCAAGGGTTTCAAGAATTTGTCGATACGGCTCGTGCGTTGGAAAAGGATATGAAGCGGGTATAGGGTAAGAGGGAATTGGCTCTGACAAGGCCCGAGTTCAAAGTGCCGCACCCTGGAAAGCCCAACTATCGAAGGAAATGGGCTAAGAGAGCCAAGTCTTCTTTACAGGACCCCTCGAGTGTTGCATCTGGAGCAACTTCGAGGCAAGAGTCTCAGATCTACTATACATGTGGTAGAGTGGGACATATAGCCTATGACTGTAGGGTTGGTCCACCAAAGGTAGAAAAGAATACAGGAGCGTCTTATGCTTAAAATGGAAAGGCAGTGGTGGAGTCCTCTGCATCCCAGGCGCAGCCCCGAGTGTATAACCTTTGCCAGCAGGAGGCCATAAAGCAGAGTGATGTTGTCACAGGTACGATCTAAGTTGTTGATTGTTTCCTTTTCCTATTTCATACCTTGTTTATATCCTGTGTATGATGTGTTTGTATTAGGCTTTGTCCTGATTCGAGACTGTCCGGCTACATCACTATTTGATACTGGTTCTTCTCATTCATTTCTATCTGTGGACTTCGTGTCACGGATCGGTGTGTCGATTCGTATGTTGGCAGATAGTGTGAAGGTGTTATTACGAAATAGATGTGTAATGTATGCGGAGAGGTCTTGTTTTGTGGAGGTACAGATAGGAAGACGGGATGTCGGGTTGGAAGCATCTGTACTGCCGATATCGGAATATGATGTGATTTTTGGTATGGACTAGCTCTCGGAGCAGCGTGCCTCCATAGATTGCAATTCGAAGGAAGTCACACTGGGACAGAACACCGAGCGAGAGATGAAATTCGCTGGTATTCGAGGACCGAGCAGGACGTTGATGTCTGCTCTCCAAGTCGTCGAAGCTGTTCGGAAAGGCGCAGAGTTGTTTTTCATGCTTATTAAGGCTGTTGAGCCAAAAGCCAGTGGGAGTGATGTTTCGATTGTTTCTGAATTTGCTTATGTGTTACCGAAGGAGCTTCCGGGGTTACCACCACAGCGGGAGATTGATTTCTCGATCGAGCTGGTGCCGGGTGCAAAACCTGTGGCCCGCTCGCCATATCGAGTAGTGCCAAAGGAGATGTCAGAATTGAAAGTGCAACTACAAGAATTACTGGAACAGGGTTATATCCGCCCAAGTATGTCACCTTGGAGCGCACCCGTTCTTTTTTGTGAAAAAGAAGGACGGTAGCTTGCGGTTGTGTATTGACTATCGAGAGTTAAATAAGCTAACAGAGAAGAACAAGTATCATATACCGCAAATTGATGACTTGTTTGATCAGCTAGTGGGGACAACCGTCTACTCTAAACTGGATTTGAAGTCTGGGTACTACCAATTGCGGATTCAGGAAGGTGACATTCCCAAGACGATGTTTGGAACACGCTACGACTTTATGAGTTCACTATAATGCCATTTGGATTATGTGATGCACCAACGGTGTTCATGGATCTGATGGATCGAATGTTGCGAGAGTACTTGGATTTATTTGTGATCGTCTTCATTGATGACATCTTGGTGTACTCTCAGTCTGAAGAAGATCATGCGAACCATTTAAGGATGGTGTTGAACACCCTGAGGAGAAATAAGCTCTATGCCAAGTTCATAAAGTGTGAGTTTTGGCTATCGTCAGTGACTTTTCTTGGCCATGTGGTGAGTGGAGAGGGCATTGCGGTGGATACGTTAAAGATAAGAGACATATGGGAGTGGCCAATGTTGTCTTTTGTGGCCGAAGTCAGGAGTTTCCTTGGACTGGCGTGCTACTACAGACGGTTTGTAGAAAACTTCTCACGGATCGCTTTGCCTCTAACCACATTAACGAGGAAGGATCAGAAGTTTGTTTGGAAGCCGGAGTGCGCGCGAGATTTTGAAGTGCTGAAAAGCCGCTTGACCACGATGCTAATTTTGACATCACCATATGGTTCAGACGGCTTTGAAATTTATAGTGACGCGTCAAGGAGCAGCTTAGTGTGTGTTCTTCTTCAATTTGAAAAGGTGATCGCTTATGGCTCATGCCAGTTGAAAGTGCATGAGAGGAACTATCCCGTCCACGACTTGGAGTTGGCGGCAGTAATTTTTGCACTTAAACTGTGGCGTCATTATTTATATGGCGTGAAGGTGGATATATTCACGGACCATAAGAGCCTAA
The DNA here is from genome assembly GCA_039583875.1 of Platanthera guangdongensis. Classification (NCBI taxonomy): domain Eukaryota; kingdom Viridiplantae; phylum Streptophyta; class Magnoliopsida; order Asparagales; family Orchidaceae; genus Platanthera; species Platanthera guangdongensis. Next base: position 106,833 of record JBBWWR010000210.1, on the reverse strand, counting down.
AGTACTTATTGGATCATAAGGATCTCAATATGCGACAATGTAGGTGGATGGAGTTCCTTGGGGACTACACCTTCCAAATACATTATACTCCCGGGATGGGAAATGTTGTCACATATGCCTTAAGTCGTAGAACAAGTGAAAATTGGTTGCAGTTGCATGATGAACGTCTGATCCAGGAGTTAGAAGCTTTAGAGATTTCTTATTTTGACAAGAATTCCACAGCAAATGCATGCTTGCACTGGACGAAGGTAGAGTGTGACCTTGAGGACAGGGTTCGGCGGGCAACAGAACTTGATGAAAGTTTGCAACGTTATATAGTGGATGGAGTGAATATCCAATTCTCCTAGGATGACGACCTTTTGCGAAAAGATGGTCGTTTGTGCGTCCCGAAGATGGGTAAAGTTAGAGATGAATTGATGTATGAATCTTACTTCACGAAGTATTCAATTCACCCAGGGAGCACAAAAATGTATAAAGATATGAAAAAGCTGTTTTGGTAGCCGGGCATGAAGAAAGACATAGCACTGTATGTGGCTAAATGTCAAACTTGTGCCTTAGTGAAAGTTGAATGTCAGAAGCCTGGAGGTTTCCTGAAGTCGTTACCTATCCCAGAATGGAAGTTTGATGATATTTCAATGGATTTTGTGCATGGTTTGCCGAGGTCTCAACGCGGTAACGATTTGGTTTGGGTGATCGTGGACTAGTTGACTAAAGTGGGTCAATTCATTCCAAACAAGAGGGATGATTCAGTGGAGGTCTTGGCAAAGGTTTATGTTGAGCAAATAGTACGATTACACGGTGTTCCCCGTAGCATCGTAAGTGATCGAGACAGTCACTTTACTTCGAATGATTGGAGGCTAATCCATCAGTTGTTGGGGACAAAGTTAACATTCACTATGACCTTTCATCAACAAACAGATTGCTAAACTGAGAGGACCAACAGAACGATGGAGGACATGATCCGAATGTGCGCGTTGGATTTCAGAAAGAGATGGGAAGATCATCTCTATATGGTGGAGTTCGCCTATAATAATAGCTTTCAAGCTAGTTTGAATATGGCGCCTTTTGAAGCTTTGTATGGTAGGAAGTGATGTACACCATTAGCTTGGGCATAAATAGGTGAATATAAGTTGTATAAGTGTAAGGAAGTCGAAGAGGCTACTTCGACAATATGCTCTATTCGGGAGAGGCTACTGATAGCCCAAGATAGGCAAGCTAAATACTACAACGCCAAGCACAGGATTGTAGCATTTGCGGTTGGCGATTGGGTATATTTGAAAATCAAATTCTTCAAGGGCGTATCCAGGATTCGGCGCTTGAAAAAGTTAAGTCCAAGGTATCTTGGCCCGTTTGAAGTGGTGGAGTGAATTGGGGATAATGCCTATCGGCTCGCTCTTTCGGCAGAATTGAGTGGATTGCATGATGTGTTCTACATCTCAGTGCTTCGCAAAGCCGTGAAAGATCCAGCTCAAGTACTTGCGAGTGATCGCGTACTGGTCGAATTTGGGCTAACAATGAAGGTTAGACCCATTCAGATCAAAGATAAAGCAGATAAGCAGCTACGGAACAAGAAAATCGGGATGGTCAAGGTCCGGTGGGACAATTGTGGTCGTGAGGAGCTCACATGGGAGCGGGAGCAGATCATGCGTGCGGAATTTCCCAAATTGTTTGTTTAATCTGGTATAAGATTTTTGTGTTGCTGTTGAACAAAAAATACAATTGTTATGTTTTTGTTTGTACAGAACCTATAAGGTTTTAACAATTGTTGTTTTTGTTTTGGACAGAACCTAACTTGTTGTAACAAGTTATTATTGAAGAAATGTTATGTTATAACATTTTTCTTTCTGACTGCTAGGCACTGTCTGCAAATTTCGGGGACGAAATTTTGTAAGGCGGGGAGGTTTGTAACACCCTGGCAAGGTAGAAGAACTTTCTGGATGGTATTCGCCGAGCGGAGCTCGACGAAGATCGTCGAGCTGAGGTCGACGAACAAATCTTCGTCGAGTGGCATTCGACGAAATTCCTGTGGCCTCTTGTAATGGCCAGTTCGACGAAGGCTAGTCCGTTTGACGAAGGCTTGTCCGTTCGACGAATTTTGTTCGACGAAATAGGAGCCGATCGACGATATGTGGAAGACAGATAATGTTGTGGTGGTGTTGTGTGTCAGGTCATTAAGTTATGGCCTTTGAGCGGTGGTTGATGTGGTCAATGTAATCCCGAGCCTTATCTGCAGAAATGGAAAGAGGAGATTATTATTTCCTTTTATTTTATTCCTCTTTTTCGTTCTTCCCAAGAGCTAGAGCAGACACTTTGGGTTGAAGGTGAAATCTCGGGTAGAAGTGCTGGAGCTGGACGTGAAAGCAAAAGATAGAATCACGAAGGGGAAAGTGCGGTGTTCCTTTCCGTCTGAGTAGAAGCACTTTGACATGGATCCAAAGAGGTCGTCAATGGTAATGATCTTTCTTCCTTGGACATATGAAGTCCTTAATTTGGCATATGCATGGATTTCCCCCACCAAAAGGTGGAATATTGAGGGATTCCCCTTGGGTTGATTCTGGATATCCCCAAGATGTCTTGCATGTAGATCTGGAAATGTGTAGTACAAAATAGGCATACTGTGTGAAGCCCATCTGGATAGGTTATACTGGATTGGTGATGTTTTATTTTGCACACCGGAGAATACTCCGCATTGAAACGAGTATTTTGTGGAGTCGGTGGGTTGTGCCTGTGAAGGGTAATAGCAGGAAGTACTGGTGTGGAATTCCAGGAAAATACCTGCAATGTGCATGTGTTGTATGATATGAAAGACCAGTGTTTCTGGAACTGCAGGCGGCTGCAGGGATTTCTAGATGGCTAGTCCAGATAAGGTTAGGGCTGGGTACGGAAAGAGAGTTCTGTCGCTAACATCGGACGATAGTGAATGTTGCTGGCGATGGCTCCTAGCTAACCTGTGATTGTGAAGCCAGTCCTGAGGGGACAGTGTGGCTATTGGGAGCTATGTGAGCCCTGAATAATGCTTCGTGCAGAACGGATAAGGGGATGCCAACCCGTATTAGTCTAGTCATTGAACTAACGATTTGAGCAACGAGCAAGGGCTGAATTGTATCCGCGTGATGGTTGTCTAACTTGAGTGCCTAAAAAAGTGGCTTCGTTAGGATCACATCATGAGAGTCTTAGGCATGCGCGCCATTAAGACTAAAGTCTCCAGCGGAAGGCCGTGGAGCAAAATGCTCAAGTTTGCCGTTGAGAACGGCGGTGGGACCCTGGTTTTCCGGTACACCGAGATTGTGCCCTGAGTGCATGTTGGGTTTCTCTATGAGGATGTCACAACACTTGTGCACGCAGCGGAAAAGGTAAAACATCAAGAAAACCCAAAAGAAATGGGATCGGGCCATGATAGTTGAATCAAGAAGTTAACAAACAATTAGGCAAAAATTAACTCGGTGGCGTTGAGTCACAACTCAACGGAGATGCTCCAAACTTTGTATTCTTGCTGGTGGCGAGTTGTACGTGGAATAATATCCACGTTTCTGTAGAAATTCACACGAGCGGGAGAACGCAGAGCTTTCCGTCGCACGGAAGATCGGGAAGGAGAAAGACCGCACATTTTCTTCTCCACGGACTGCTAGGTCCGCGCCAGGAAGAACAACACCAGCGACGATCGCCGGAGAGAAGGAGGTCGACGGAGCGAACACGGCGGCGGCGGAACACTTCCGTCGGTGGCGGGATTCGGGATCGGCGGAACGATCGCGGGACGGAACTCTTCCGTCGCGGGTTTCGATCAACACGCAAGGAACAGAACTAATGTATCCCGAAAAACCCTAAGTGTCCCTTTTATGTCGAAGGCATAAATAGACTTAGGAAAATCGCTATCTGCAGACCACCCAGAAATAGGGTTCCAGAATCGGCGAGTATCAGTCGGTGAGAATCGGCGAGAATCGGCGAGAATCGATCAGCGAGCATCACCAAGGATCGGCGAGAATCAGAGTACAATACTCGACGATTCTCGCCGATCGTCGAGCCGCACTAGATGATACACGACGAATCTCGTCAATCATCGAGCCGCAGTCGACGATACTTGTCGAACTCGTCGATCGTCGAGAATCAACATATATATTCTCGATGATTCTCGTCGATCGGCGAGAATAAGAGTGACGATTCTCGTCGATCGGCGAGAATCAGAGTGATGATTCTCGTCGATCGGCGAGAATCAGAGTGACGATTCTCGTCGATCGGCGGGAATCAGAATCTCTATTCTCGACGATTGTTATCGACCCTCGGACGATAATTCTTACCAGTCCTCCAAGGCAACATTTGCCCAACCCGACGATCCTTTAAGGCAACACCTTGCCCACAACCCCATTCAGGTCAGTGATTGGCAACCTTTACCAACATAGTCAATCATCCAACTTCTCCACATCTCTTATGTGCGACCCTGCAGGTTCATATCGCATTGGCAGTGAGATTACATGTTTGATCACTTCCAGATCACAATGGTAATCCAACAGACTCCCACTTGATCTCGAAAGTATCAAAGCAAAAACCTCACAAATAATGAGCGGCATCTAGCAATGCATCATTGCTCCCCAAGCAATAAGAGTTTATAACTCATACGCCTTTATGACCAATGTATCAACGTTGTCTTTGTCTCTTTGTCCCTTACATACGGAAAGAACTAGAGGCATGGACCGTGTCACCCTCGTAATAGCTCAATCCAAGTTTCTTGATCCAGGACGGACTTCCAGAGAATGGTGAGTCCAATATCACATATTGACTCAACCAAGCATGGCCATGCATTTCTCAGTCCAGTTCCATCAAGGGGCCCATGGATGCAACTCATGTCATACAGGAGGACAAATTCCATATCTGCTCACACACAAACACCCAAATGATTTGTAACATGCCCAACAACCACCCTTATCATCAACCTTTCTCAAGGAAGACTTTAGATGGCATCAAAGCACGCTCTTCCTCACTTGATGAATGCTGTGACTTCAGGTCAAAGGACCACAACACCATTGTCAATTGAGACCTACTCATGAAACGATTGGATGACAATCCACAGAGTAGTCTCAGGTTGGGTCTGTCCAGTACAACTTGTTCACTAACAAGTACCCACGTGATGACTTGTTATCACAATATCATGACCTGTGAGAACCGGTCATCAGTCAACGCACGTGCTAGTCTTCAAGTACCATCATCACCCTTAGCTTCTATGATGATACTCGACCAGGGACCTTTTAAGAATGAAGCTTCAAATAAATCATGGGCTCTCACATTCAAGTCACGTACTTGATGTCCCATGGAAGTGAACATTCTAAGGGTATCTATTATGTTAACATTTAACTATCATATAGAAAAAGACATAATAAAGAACTTGCCATTAATTGTAAAAGAAAAACTAGGTACAATGTTCATCATATGAACAAATAGCCAACAAAATACAAGATTACATGCAACCCACAAGATTCTCACTAGAGTTGATCATTTAGGTATCGTATACCCATGGATCTAGTATGACCATCATGCTTTCTCTGCGCGAGAGGCTTTGTCAGTGGATCCGCAATATTCTCCTCAGTCGGCACTCTGCAAATGTTCACATCTCCTCATTCGACAATCTCACGAATAAGATGAAACCGCCGAAGTATGTGCTTGGAGCGCTGATAGGATCTAGGTTCCTTAGATTGTGCAATTGCACCATTGTTATCACAGTAGAGAACTACGGGACCAACAATGCTAGGAACTACATCAAGCTCGCCGATGAATTTCCTAATCCATACAGCCTCCTTCGCCGCATTGGCTGCGGCGATATACTCGGCCTCTGTTGTAGAATCAGCAAATGTCTCTTGCTTGGAACTTTTCCAGCTCACAGCTCCTCCATTCAGGCAAAAAACAAAACCTGACTGAGACTTGGAGTCGTCTCTATCAGTTTGGAAGCTAGCATCCGTGTAACCGCTTACAACGAGCTCTTCCTCTCCACCATACACCAAGAACACATCCTTAGTCCTTCTCAAGTACTTCAGGACATTCTTGACTGCAATCCAGTGACACTCACCGGGGTCTGACTGATATCTGCTAGTCATGCTCAAAGCAAAGAAGACATCGGGTCGAGTACATAACATCGCGTACATGATTGATCCAATTGCCGAAGCATATGGAATCAACTTCATGCGGTCCTTATCTTCACAAGACTTTGGACACTGGTCCTTAGAGAGATTCACACCATGAGACATGGGCAAAAATCCTTTCTTGGACTCAAGCATGTTGAACCTCTTCAACACCTTTTCGATGTACGTACTCTGGGTCAAACCCAGCAACTTCTTCGATCTATCTCTATAGATCTTAATACCAAGTATATAAGTTGCTTCACCCAAATCCTTCATTGAAAAGCAGTTCCCTAGGTTGTTCTTAACAACTTTTAGGGTAGGAATGTCATTCCCAATCAATAGTATGTCATCTACATACAATATCAGGAAGACAACAATGCTCCCACTGATTCGCTTGTAAACACAAGGCTCATCTTCATTCTTGATGAAACCAAACTCTTTGATTTTCTCATCAAAACGAAGATTCCAACTTCGAGAGGCCTGTTTCAGTCCATAGATGGACTTATTCAGCTTGCATATTTTAGTGGCTTCATCTGGGGATACAAAACCCTCGGGTTGTGTCATGTACACTTCCTCAAGGAGGTTTCCATTAAGGAAAGCCATTTTGACATCCATCTGCCAGATCTCGTAGTCATAATACGCAGCAATAGCAAGCAATATCCTTATGGACTTTACCATAGCAACAGGGGAAAAGGTCTCATCATAGTCAATACCATGAAATTGCTTGAAACCCTTAGCCACCAGTCGCCCTTTGAATGTCTGTACATTCCCATCCATGTCGGTCTTCTTCTTGAAGACCCACTTGCACCCTATGGGTCGTACCCCTTCAGGTGGTTCCACCAAGTTCCAAACTTGGTTTGCATACATGGAGTGCATTTCGGATTTCATAGCCTCAAGACATTTGTCGGAGTCCGGTCCATTCATAGCCTCTTGGTAGGTTGCTGGTTCATCATCATGATCCATAAGCAAACATTACCTATTTGAGACATGAGAAATCCATATCTCTCAGGCTCAAACCTCGGTCTACCAGATCTACGTAGGACTTGTGTTCCCTGAGCAGGTTCTCTAGCTACAACATCTTGTAGTCCTGTCTCAGAATCCAATTCCGGTTCATTCACTACATGCGGTTCTTGAACTTCTTCAAGCTCTACCTTTTCAGTCTTTCTTGATAAAAACTCTTTCTCTAAGAAGACACCAGTCCTTGCGACAAACACTTTGCCCTCAGACGGTAGGTAAAAGTAATACCATTTCGTTTCCTTAGGATATCCCACCAGATAACATTTATCCGATTTAGGTTCCAGCTTGTCAGGCATTTGACGTCTCACATATACCTCACAGCCCCAAATTTTAATGAACGACATACTAGGACGCTTCCCAGTCCATATCTCATATGGTGTCTTCAGAACTGTTTTCGTTGGAGCGCGATTCAATGTCATTGCAGCAGTCTCTAAAGCAAAACCCCAAAAGGAAACAGGCAAGTCTGCATGACTCATCATCGAACGTACCATGTCTGACAGTGTACGATTTCTCCTCTTAGACACACCATTATATTGTGGTGTTCTAGGTAGAGTGAGCTGTGATACAATACCACACTCTTTCAGATGATCACGGAACTCATCACTCAGGTATTCGCCACCTCGATCAGATCAGAGTGCTTTAACCCTTTTACCCAACTGGTTTTCTACTTCATTCTTGAACTCTTTGAACTTTTCAAAGGTCTCGGATTTGCACTTCATAAGATACACATATCCGTATCTACTGAAATCATCAGTAAATGTAACAAAGTAAAAATACCCACCTCTAGCCATGGAACTCATGAGTCCGCATACATCACTATGTACAACACCCAAGAGATCCTTAGCCCTCTCAGTATAACCAGTGAAAGGAGCTTTAGTCAACTTGCCTAATAAACAAGATTCGCATCGCTCAAATGATTCATAATCAAATGAGTCCAAAAGTCCATCTATATGGAGTTTGGATATACGCTTCTCGTTGATATGGCCCAAACGACAATGCCAGAGAAACGTAGGGTTCAAGTCATTTGTTCTTAGTCTTTTATTATTTTCTACATTACAAATCAGATGGTCCAAGTTCAAAACATAAAGACCATTAAACAATTGGGCTACAGCATAACAAACATCATTTTTAAATATAGAACAACAGTTGTTCTTAATTATAAAAGAAAATCCAATCATGTCCAAACATGAAATAGATATAATGTTTCTAGTTATGGCCGGAATAAAATAACAATTATCAAGTTCTATTACAAGCCCACTGGGCAAAGAAAGACAGTAAACTCCTACGGCTATAGCAGCAACTCTTGCTCCATTGCCGACGCGGAGGTCCACCTCCCCTTTACTCAGCAATCTTCTCCTTTCCAGTTCCTGCACATTTGTACAAATATGAGAACCACATCCGGTATCCAATACCCAAGATGAAGGAGCAGAAAGGTTTATCTCTATAACGTAAACATTAGAAGCGGAAGTCATACCTCCCTTCAATTTCTGCAGACCTTCAATGTACGAAGGACAGTTCCTCCTCCAATGACCAGCCTTGCCACAGTGGTGGCATTTCCCTTCCTTCACCGTGCTTTTCTTTTTCATCAGTGCTGAAGACTTGGGCTCAAGATATGACTTAGGTCCCACCTTCGTCTTCTTAGAGCCCTTGGCCTTGCCCTTGCCCTTATGCACCATCAGTATGGGGCTGGCAGGCTTGGCCTTCTTCATGTTGATTTCGGCAGTTCTCAACATGCCTAGGAGTTCGGGCAGTGTCTTGTCTATTTCATTCATGTTATAGTTCAAGACGAACTGCTCATAACTGTCCGGCAATGATTGCAGGATCAGATCCGTGGCCAACTCTTGACCAAGAGGAAAACCCAGCCTTTCAAGGTTCTCTATATACCCAATCATCTTGAGTACGTGAGTCCCTACTGAGTCTCGAACTCCCATCTTGCACTGAAACAACGCTTTTGTGATGTCGAACATCTCTTGACGAGCCTGCCCTTGAAACATTTTCTTGAGATGCTCGTCAATCTCCTTGCACCCCATGTTCTCATGTTGCTTCTGAAGCTCAGAGTTCATAGTGGCAAGCATAAGGCATTCGACATCTAAAGCATCATCAGTATACTTCTTATAAGTATCCTTCTCAGCACGGGAAGAGTTCCCGGTCGGCACCTCGGGGGCTTTTTCTTCCAAGACATAGAGCTTTCGCTCTTTCCTGAGAACAATTCTCAGGTTCCTATACCAGTCTATGTAATTTGTCCCACTGAGCTTATCCTTATCAAGGATGGCTCTCAGAGATAAAGTGGAGTGTGAAACACTTGCCATGGAATTCTACAAGAATTTATGCAGAATAAAATCAGTACCAAAATTTCAAATACAATTTATTTTAATTTGGACTTCAATTAAAAAACACTCCCACTATTTTATTCAAAATGATAGCCCTCACTAACAATTCAGAGAGTTCATGCGAGCTACTATCTTAGTGGACAAGATCCGTATTTCACCAACACAATGAGTCAACTTTGGCTTTCCTCTCACATTGCGGTTATTTAGGTATGCAACGCTTGCCAATTGCATCCTCATGCAATTCTTGTATGGTTGGTGAATAACTCCTTACTCGCATCCATCATATGGTGCATGCCAACCCTATGCCTCTAGGCACTCAACCTTTGAGGTCACCTAGTTAAGCTGGACCCGATGTCGACAGTGGGATATCACAATTATCCGCTCGCACCCTTACCAAGATAGATTAATGCACCTTGCTTTGGCAAGCCCACACTTCATCGATCGAGGCAGGAAGAGTGTCATCCATCGGAATGCATCCGAACACTTAATATTTGATGAAGGGATTTTGATTATAGGTTAACAGTTAACCATGATCAACATTTGATCAATGTGCACATCCAAAGAAAAACAATTTTCTAAAACCACATGCATCCCTTATGTGCACAACCTGACACCATCAACAATTGATAGAAGGAAGGGATAAATCTGAACATCCGGAAACTTCCAAATCCTCAGATTTACATGCATTGGACAAATGCAAAGACAACTCAACTTAAAGCAGTAGACAAGCTCATCTCTCTATGTTGGATTCAAAATCCAAAACAAAATCGAGGGATGGTTACTGCTAAGGAGATCACAATTTCTAACAATTAGAAATTCCCACGCAATTCCAGACGTTCTTGGAGGGGTACCAAGACTAAATCTAGACATTTAGAACACTTCTAAATCCCTAGGTTTACACGCACTGGAATAACAAAACTTCCAAAAGAAATGGGACCGGGCCATGATAGTTGAATCAAGAAGTTAACAAACAACTAGGCAAAAATTACCTCGGTGGCGTTGAGTCACAACTCAACGGAGATGCTCCAAACTTTGTATTCTTGCTGGTGGCGAGTTGTACGTGGAATAATATCCACGTTTCTGCAGAAATCCACACGAGCGAGAGAACGCCGAGCTTTCCGTCGCACGGAAGATCGGGAAGGAGAAAGACCACACCTTTGCTTCTCCACGGACTGCTAGGTCCGCACCAGGAAGAGCAACACCAGCGACGATCGCCGGAGAGAAGGAGGTCGACGGAGTGAACACGGCGTCGGCAGAACACTTCCGTCGGCGGCGGGATTCGGGATCGGCGGAAGGATCGCGGGACGGAACTCTTCCATCGCGGGTTTCGATCAGCACGCAAGGAACAGAACTAATGTATCCCGAAAAACACTAAGTGTCCCTTTTATACCGAAGGCATAAATAGACTTAGGAAAATCGCTATCCGCAGACCACCCAGAAATAGGGTTCCAGAATCGGCGAGTATCAGTCGGTGAGAATCGGCGAGAATCGGCGAGAATCGGCGAGAATCGATCAGCGAGCATCACCAAGGATCGGCGAGAATCAGAGTACAATACTCGATGATTCTCGCCGATCGTCGAGCCGCACTAGATGATACACGACGAATCTCGTCAATCGTCGAGCCGCGGTCGACGATACTTGTCGAACTCGTCGATCGTCGAGAATCAACATATATATTCTCGACGATTCTCGTCGATCGGCGAGAATCAGAGTGACGATTCTCGTCGATCGGCGGGAATCAGAATATCTATTCTCGACGATTGTTATCGGCCCTCGGGCGACAATTCTTACCAGTCCTCCAAGGCAACATTTGCCCAACCCGACGATCCTTTAAGACAACACCTTGCCCACAACCCCATTCAGGTCGGTGATTGGCAACCTTTACCAACACAGTCAATCATCCAACTTCTCCACATCTCTTATGTGCGACCCTGCAGGCTCATATCGCGTTGGCAGTGAGATTACATGTTTGATCACTTCCAGATCACAATGGTAACTCCAACAGTGCACGGAGCGTCGGGCCGTGTGACCGACGTTTATGATATATTGATGGTGTGTGAGTGCACATCTTGTGATATACCTGCTTGTGAAATGCTATGACTGCAGGGAAGGATTACCACTTCCCCGGGTAAGGGTTAGGGTCGTTATAAATTGGTCAACTAAATGCTGACTGTTGCCTTGTTTGCCCCCTTTGCGGTGGATTGTTCGCGTGCAGGTGCTGGAGAGCCGAGTGGAAAATAGTGAGCTGAAGCCCTTAATTTTGTTGCTGCTCCAGCCGCATTGTCCCTCGAAGGCCAAAGAATGAAATGTTTGGTGGTGTTCTTGTGTGGCCGGTCTATGTACCGATATAGGGAATCCACACGTAGGAAGAAAACTTGTAAGGCCTTAAGGCCAAACTATTTTGTGTCTGTTGTATACATTCCCTTGTGATATATAAATGTGATGGTTTATATACAATGGACATTCAGGATCGTTGAGTTCAAGTTTAGCCCCTAATGCTTCAGCTAGAATTCTCTGTGTTAGGATGCGAATAGTTTTTGATATTAACCTGTAACCCCGCCGTTTGTTTATGATATATGGTGTGGGGCCCCGATCAGACCTTCTATTATATGTCATGTAACAGATGGAGGTGTTACAGACTGAAAGTCTTTGTTTTCAAGGATAGCTAAATCACCTAGAGGGGAAGTGAATAGGATTCTGAGTCTCTTGTGACTATCTTTAATTTTCTTTCTTTAAGTGCTAGGTGTGTGAGTAGTTATCTGCTTTCAAGACACACACAACCTGTAACAAATAAACAACACAAAAATCACATAAAGAATATATAGTGGTTCCCCTGATTATGGGTACGTCCACTTTCCCTCCCACCTTTCTAACTTATTATTAGACAAGGCACTTCTCTAATCTTAACTCCTAAGAGCTTACAACATGATCCCGCAGGACCACTCAGTCTCCTCCAAGACCTACAACTCAGGCACAAGGCGCTACAACTCAGTGATCCAAAGATCACCTACCTCAGGCCCAAAGGCCCTACAACTCAGGCTAGGAGGACAACCCTACCTCAGATCCACAAGGGATCCTACCTCAAAGAGAATGACTCTCCTACAGCTCAGGCACAAAGTCCCTACATAAGATCCAAAGGATCCTACAACTCAGGCATAAGGGCCCTACAACTCAGAGAGAATGACTCTCCTACCTCAGACCCAAAGGTCCTTCCTCAGATCCAAAGTGGATCCTACTCTCAGTGATCAACTGATCACCTACCTCATATTCTCAACGGAATCCTACTCTCAGATCTGCACCCAGATTCTACACTCAGGATAAACATCCCTACAACTCAGATCCAAACTTGGACCCTACCTCAGAGTAAATTTTCTCCTACCACTTAGATCCAAAATGATCCTACAAGGTGAAAGTGGGTCGGTGAGTTAGTATTGACACATGAGATATTTCTCTGTACCAACCTTTCTGGACTGAGATAAACTCAGCTCAACTTTAACTCTAGGGAAAAAATCCTATAGCCTACTATTACCTAAACTGGGTAATACTCAGACCTATCTTCTTCTTCTTCTTAACACCAGATATTTTTCCTACTGGGATTGAGAAGTGACTACAGCTTGTCTTACTGCTGCCTAACCTGAAATAATCCCAGCCCTAATTTCTTCTTAGTAATGAGGATGCAGATCTTCAGGATGCTTTGACTTGTGCTGGAAGTAACTTGCAGACAACTTTGCTGCTTTTTCTTTCTTTTCTGGGCTGAAGAGATTCAGCCCTAACTTTGACTCTAGAGGAATAGTCCCCGGAGTCTTCTTTCAGATCACTGCCTTTCCAAGTTCTCGTCTTCACAGCTTCCAGAAAAAGATCTTCAGAATATTGTCTGCTGGAACTGTGAAGGACTGTAGCTAGGGTTAGCCCTTGTTGCCTCTTGACTGCAGAAATCAGTTGTCTCTTCTTCTCCTTCTTTCTCAAAAAGTAAGCTTTCACAGCTTACTAGTGCCGGTGAAAATGGCACTAGCTTACTTGCTTTTGATCTCAGATCCTACAGCTAGGGTTAGACCATGGCTGCTTCCTTTTTCCTAGAGATTAACTCTAAACCTGCTGATATCGATGAAGAAGACAACAACTAACTTTTGTTGAGCTTCTAGACCCACTTATTTGAACTTAGTTCTTCAGCCTCTGCAATAATGGTGAGGAAGAAGATGAGGGCCAGCTGTCTTTTCCAAAAACTATTTCCTCTTCCTCGATCTCCGCCTTTTATTATTAGCTCATCAACGACTCTTTTGACCCGTAGGCCCCACTAAAAATGACAGCTGTAACTTTTCTTTTGCATTAATTGCAGTACTGAAGGGACGCAGCTATATTTGTCGCGTATTGTAGCTTTCCTGTAACAAATTTGAATTTTGTTGACTTGTTGACTTTGTTGATGACATCATCTGTGGACTTAGCCAAAATCAAGTATCATTAAAATAGGCATTGATTGAGTAAGCATCACTCAACGCTAAAACACTTAGACAGATTTTCTGTCACTAGGCGTTGAGTGAGTAAGCTTTACCCAATGTCAAAACACTTAGAAAGATTTTCTGTCACTAGGCGTTGAGTGGACAACCTTAACTCACTGCTAAAACACTTAGAAAAAGTTCTCTACCAATAGGCATTGAGTGAGCAACCTTTACTCAATGCTAAAACACTTAGAAAAGTTTGCAGTCATTAAGCGTTGAGTGAATAAGCTTCACCCAATGCCAAAAAACTTAGAAAAATCTTTCTATCTCTAGGCATTGAGTGATTGAGCTTCAATCAATGACAAATTGCTTAACTGGAGTTCTGTCACTTGGCGTTGAGTGAGTAAGCTTCACTCAACGCCATAACACTTAGATTTGATTTTAGTCACTTGGCGTTGAGTCACCAACTTTAACTCAATGCATTTGGACTTAGTCGATTTTCCTGCTTGGGAAGCATTGAGTGTTGCTTCTTCACTCAACGCTTTTAGCATCTATCAATTCTATTAACATGGCATTTGTTGAAGCCAAAACCTAGCCTCAACGAGAGTTCGGATCTTGTGGTGTGGCCGACACCTATTTCTCCCAAACCTCGACCCAAAACTAGCCACAAAGAACTGGAAACTGACCCTAAGACTCGGCGGGGAGGTCCCTCCACTAACCTGGAAGCTCTCCGAGCACTTCCCCTCCAAAGCTAATTGCTGGGCTAGGAGTACCTCAGAAAGCTCTAGAAGGCAAAATGAGAGTATGAGGAAATCTCTGCCTTCTGAGGTATCCCGTGTGTTTATTTATAGATTTCCAATATCTGGTCAGCAAAAAACATACTTTTGCTACCGTAAATTTACTAAAATGCCCCTGGGCTGGTGTGCTAATAGCCAAACTCCATTGTTCTGAGGAGCTAAATGCAGACCAGGGGTATTTAGGTAATTTCAGGTCTGGGTCCCATCTGGCAGAAACCCTTACTGCCTAGCTCTGCGGGAACTTGGCTTGCCGTAAGTGCAAGCCCTCCCGCCTACACCGAGCGGGAACCAAAAGACTGAAGGGACGTTGACTGGAGAGGCATCACTCAACGCCGAGGGCCGATGGGCTTCCGCCGTCCTGATGTGTGAGCCCCAGATCATGCCCAGGGCGGGAGCCTTGCCGCCCGCCCTGGTTTCTCCATGACCTGATCCTAAAATCTGCGTTCAATTAATATAACCTTAATACGAAGGCCTAGCTCGACGAGTTGAGCTCGACAAACTAGCGTTCGATGAATTACGCTCCCATCTCGACAAATTGAGCTCGACGAACTGGCGTTCGACGAAATGGCGCTACTAAACCCCTGGGCGAGAGCCTTCCCGCCTACTGACGTCGAGAGCCCTCCCACCCGCTTTCTTATTTGATCCAATTGTAAGCCCAAAGATGGCCCAATTTGGCGCCGTGGAGGATATTGGCCCCACCCAACGAATATGAGGTTATACACAATCCCCGCTCTTTGAGTGCTAGCCTTGCGCTCGAAAAGACGCGCCCAACCTCAAATATTTGGTGAGTACATGCTGACCTGGCAGGAATCTTTCTGCAGACCCTACCTTCGTCCTATAAATACACAGCTGAGTTTGTCTCTCAGGTCATCTCCGCCTTCATTACTCTCTGCTTGAGCCTCTGCCAGGCCATGAAAATGCGTGCCAAAAATGTTGAGAAGCCACTCTTGGAAGAGCTCCAGGACCGCCTCGCTGCAGCCCAGGCGCGGGCTCGCGCTAACTGCGCCAAGGTTTCCCCTTGGCAGATGGGCAAGAGGCCCGCCGGCGAGAAGGTACTGGGGGAGAAATCCGCTGGCAAGAAGCCAGCCAGCGAGAAGCCAGCCGGTAGGAGCTCACGCCCAAAGAAGAAGAAGAACAAGAAGAAGGCCAAGTCAGTCAGGCAAGACCTGTCGCAGGAGAACCGAGCCCCGCCTACCCCAACTCCTAACCGTGACGAGATCCCTTCTTCTTTGCCGGAGGTACTTTTCTTGCCATTCGCCCTTCCTGTTAGCGCGAGATATTAAAAAGCTTGAACGTGGTTGTGTACTAAAGTACCACTCTTCTCACAGGGGACGGTGCCAAGAGATGGCGCCGACTTTCTACTGGCGGACACAGAGGCGACCCGCCTTCACAAAGAGGGTCCACCGTCATTTTAGGGGGCTGTATCGCCGGTCACGGGGTCTACCATGCCCAATTCCCCGGCCGATCGCGCCGATCCGGCGCCCGATTTCTCCATCCCTGCCGGAGGGGTTATCTCTGAACCATCCTCTCCCTCGTTGGGATCATAACTTCTGGAGAGAGGGGCCGTCTTTGTCCGCCTCCCCCCCGGGGGCGATACCGGGACCCCAGAGCACAGGACATTTCGTCCGGGCCAGGGCAAGCCGCTCCATCTGTTGTTTGGAAAAAGCTCGGAGGCCCAGCCCGACCCTTCTCGCCAACCATCGGTGGAGGGTATCCATCACTCTTCAGGTATGCGAGAACCTCCCAACTTCTCTTTCGCTCCTCTCCTATTCTGACCAAAATCTGTCCTCCAGAGCCAAAGGAGCAAGAAGCGAAAGGGGAAGGAGATGACGATGAAGAAGAAGAAGAAGAAGAAGGGGAAGACTCGCCCCTCCCCTCCGCAGGAGAGATGGAGGACTTTCTCAAAGCCTCCGGAAGCGGCAAGGAGCGGAGGCAGAGGATTGTGGGAGTCCTGTCGAAGCTCACGCAGCAGCAATGAGTTAACTCTGCAGCGGTGAAGAGGATCCACGAGATGATGTTGCGGCAGTTGGCGATCGTTGAGCGGGATTGCGCCTACCTCCTTGGCGGGGAGGAATCCCGGGACATGCTTTCCACCGAAACCTTCCCCAGAAGACACGTCGCACAGATTCGAGATCAGCTCCGCCTGGCCAACCAGGGGCTAACCACCCTGACGGCCTTCTTCGACCTGCGAGTCCCTCTGAGGTCTGGCAGGCGAGAACTAGGTCGTTGGCAATGAGTGTCATACTGAGCCCTTAGGGCTAACCTCTTCTTTACCCATTCTCTCAGCCTACCCTTCTCCCTTGTACCACTTGCGCCTTTCGGCAATAGACAATTATTATGAGTGTTATTTGTTATTATCATTATTACTATAGTCGTTCGGGGACTCTCGCCCGGCGGGAGCCCCTTTATATCTGTGTTGTTCCCGCCTATTTTTTGCATGCTCTCTTTGATACTTCGTGAATGCCTGACTCATATGCCTTCCTCAATACTTCTCGCGTAATGAGATCGTTTGTCTTTTTGCTAGCCCTCCCTAGAGGTTCTCGGTTCCTGCAGGTCCAAGGAGAGCTAACGAGGCAGGACGAAAATCGAGGAGTCAAGACATCCGGATTTTTTGACTCGTTGACCGATCTCCCGCCGTATTTTTTAAGAAAAACTCATAATTACCGTATCTTTTATAAATAGGCTGATCCACCTACCTCATTTACTCCCCAGCATTTATTTCTTTCATTCTGAACCTTCGTCCCCTGTCAACTGCTTTCGCCTGTCCCTGCAGTGCAAAGGCTCTCACCTCCTCGACCTTTTTCTCCTCTCTTCTTCCCTTCAATATGCCAGGTGAGAGAGAAGGTCGTTCCAAGTGCGCGCAAACCTTCCTGGACAACGTCTTCCCCCCTTCCATATCACGCAGGCGAAATTCCTCAGGATCACCCAGAACTTCATTCCACCGGGGTTCGTCGCACGGAAGCCTGGGAGTGAAGACAGGGTTAACCTTGCGCCAGAAGGGGAGCTCGCCATCCCCTTGGAGCACTTTGAGGTGGGTTTCCTCCTCCCCCTTTGGCCGTAGGTGCACCAGGCCCCGTGTTATTACGGGGTAGTGCCCGCCCAGTTCAACCCTAACTCCATTGCCCTCCTGGTGGCTTTCGCCTGCTATATGCGGGCGGAAAGGATTGAGTTCAGTCTGCCAATCTTCTAGAAGCTGTTCAACTTCCGGTCTAAGGGAGGGCCAGTCTTCCTTTCTGGACAGTCGGTGAATACTGAGGATATCGCCAACAAACATCATCACTTTGCGGAAAGGTTCATCTTCGTCTCCGGGCCCTTCGACAACATTCCTCTCACCCCCATTCAATATGATGATGCAACCTATAAGCCTCCCACTCTCGGGGAGAGAGAGGGCACCCACGTCGAGTTCTTTGGCTCGAAAGCCTTCGACGTCCCTTTCCTATGGCGAGATCTGGATTCCCTCCAACCGGTATCCCTTGGCGAAGGTAATTTTTTGGACTAAACTTGTAACCTTCTGCTTTGAGAGGTAGGGTTAACTAACTATGGGACTCGCAGGTGAGTGAGACATTCCCCTACATCAACCTTTCGACGAAACTAGTGCACTCACTGACCTCTTGGCTCTCGCCAAGTCCGTCGCAGCCGCTTATCGAGAGGAGCTGAGAACATCTTCCACGCCAAGCGCACCGAAGCAGAAACCGTGCTCCCACTCATCTCCTCCTCTTAAAAAATCAAAGATGTCAGCCGCAGACAAGGGCAAACATGTCACACCGGCTCCCGCTGAGGTCCCTGCCGAGATGCCTTCTATTACGGGCTAGACGAGTGCTGCCCAGCCCGCCGTAAAGGCCCCAGCCGAGACCTCTTTAGCTGTAGGCAAGACGGGTGTCCTCCAGCCTGCCGTAGAGCCCCCGACCGAGTCCTCTCGCAAGCCAGTGCCAAAAGGGCAACAAAATTTCAGCTTCGGCAATAAATACAAGGATACAGAGGTCCTGCCTTTGCTCTAGTGGGATCATACCACCAACCGCATCGCAGTTTCCACCCTTCTCCCTTCCTGGAGGGAGAGAGACTCAAGAACCGGCCACGCCTTCGTGCTATGCTACGACCTCTATAGCTGGGAGGATGTCGACACGTTCGACCGGATGACATCCCGAGACCTTGTGTTCGACGCTGCCCAGGCCCAACTTCGCGCGGTCCAGCTCTCAAACATGTCTGGGCGCCGCATCCTCACCATAGAGCGCAACCTCATCGATATACTCAAGGCGAGGGATTCCGCGGCAGTAGAAGCCACCACACTGAAGGCTGACCTGGCTCCCGCCCAACAACGTCTCTCCACTTTCCCGGGCACTGAGGTAAGCAGCATCCTTCAATATTTCTCGTCCTCCTACTATTGTTTCATATATATATATATATGCCTTTCACTTAACCGTACTGTCTCGTAGGATTCCGCAGATGCCGAGCTGTCTCGCGCAAGAGTGGCCAGCGTCGAGTGTGAGAACTAGCTACTGCAGGCCGATCTGAAGCAGTTGGAGGAGGCCCTAGCCCTGGCCCAGGCCTAGCAATCGCGGGAGGAGAGAGTCGAGCGCCGCAACTACTCCGCATACGAAATCGATGTGATCGTTCAGGAGAACGCGCATGCCACCGCCAAGATGGTCATCGAGGTGTTGTGGGAGTTGGCGATTTTAAACGAAGGAGGCGAGACCCTCACAGTGCGAGGGATCCTACCCTAGCTGTTCGATCCCCTCCCCAAACCTATGGGAGATGACGACTCTCCGACCAATGAGGCGGAGGAGCTTGTCCTGAATGTGGAAACCGGCGGAAGCTCGCCCGGCGAATCCTCTGTCCATACCCCAAGCAGAACCTCCAGCAGAACCTCCAGCGGGAGCTCCAGTCGAACCTCCGACGGGACCTCTAGCGGGCCAGCTCAATAGCCTCCATATCTCATGCTTAGTTCATTGTAATCTTGCTTTGATTTTTGTACATTTATTTTTGTGAACTTAACCATTGTAACTTTTGTAAGGGGTGAGATTCCCCCACAAATACTTAATTATTTATATATTGTGTTGGAAAATCTGCTTTGTCACTAGAATGTTTGTTACCTTTGCGCCAACCCTAGGCTATTAGGATCTTAGGTGATGACCGCCACCTTTTCAGAGAGTTGGCCAAGTAAAACCTGCAGGAAGGGGCCTGCCTAGAGCCTTGCCAAAAAGGGCCATGCTAGGAACCCCTACAGAAAGATACTTGCCGGGATCCCTGACGAGATGGCTGTGGTGAGAGCCCTGCCAAAAGGCTAGCCGAGAGCCCCGCCGGGAGGGTTATTCTGAGATCCCTGCCAAGAGGGATCTGTGTCATCCCACCCCTGCTTAGGACTAAAGTTAGTCGTTTGTAAACATGTTAACAAGAGCTTTGTGACACTATCATGATTTCAACAGCCCTGTCTGCTTGGTGTGAACTGGTTATCGGGTCAACCTGGGACCACTTAAACAAAAATCCCCTCTTTCCTTCTTCCCCTAAGGGGTCACACGGCCCTGTCAGCTAGTGAGAGCCTAACAACGGGTCTACTCGGGATCGTGCTTAATTTCTCAATTCTTTCCTCGAACTCCTTTCCTTTCCCCCAGATGTGCCTATAGCCTTGCCCAGCTAATGAGAGCCTGGACAGCGAGTCTACCCAGGGCTGAGCGTGCCTTCTAGCCCTGCCAGCTAGGAGAGTCTGCATAGCAGAATCACCACTCGAGGAATTCCCTTACCCCCAAGCGAGCCTATAGCCCTGCTAGCTAGTGAGAGCCTGACAGCGGATCTACCCGGGGCCGAGTGCGCCTTCTAGACCTGCCAGCTAATGGGAGTCTGAGCAGCAGGATCCTCTCGGTGTTGTGCTTAGTTTCTCAATTATTTCCTAGGACTCCCTTCCTTCCCCCCAGGTGTGCCTATAGACCTGCCCAGCTAATGAGAGCCTGGATAGCAAGTCTACCCGGGGTCGAGCCTGCCTTCCAGCCATTCTAGCTAGGAGAGTCTGCGTAGCAGAATCACCATAGTTAGAACCCGCCAACCTATTAGTTCATCTCAAAACCCAGGTGTTGAGATGAAGGGTGGCGGGGTACATGAACACAAAGGGCAGAAGATTGTAGGCGGTGTGGGATTAACCCCAACCACAGGACCGCGGGGATATTCGGCCACAAGGGGGCCCACCGGGGTCAACACCCAGACCTGCAACGCAATGGGGAAGCCATATACGTGGTCCAACACACACGTGTCCTGCTGGCTAATATAATCTCAACACACCCCCGTAGCAGGACAAATGGCTCTGATACCAAGTTAGAACCCGCCAACCCATTAGTTCATCTCAAAACCCATATGTTGAGATGAAGGGTGGAGGGGTACATGAACACAAAGGGGAGAAGACTGCAAGTGGTGTGGGATTAACCCCAACCACAGGACCGCGGGGATAACAACCACTCGAGGTATTCCCTTACCAACGAGGCATGCCTACGGCCCTGCCAGCTAGTAAGAGCCTGACAACAGGTCTACTTGTGGTCGAGTGCGCCTTCCAGACCTGCCAGCTAATGAGAGCATGAGCAGCGGGATCCTCTCGGAGTCGTGCTTAGTTTCTCAATTCTTTCCTCGAACCCCCTTCCTTTCCCCCTAGGTGTTCCTACATCCCTGCCCAGCTAATGAGGGCTTGGACAACGAGTCTACCCAGGGCCGAGTGTGCCTTCCAACCCTGCCATCTTGGAGAGTCTGCGCAGCGGAATCACCACTCGAGGTATTCCCTTACCCCCCAGGCGAGCCTACGGCCCTTCCAGCTAGTGAGAGCCTGGCAGCGGGTCTACCCGGGGCCGAGTGCGCCTTCCAGACCTGCCAGCTAATGGGATCTTGAGCAGCAGGATCCTCTCGGGGTCGTGATTAGTTTCTCAATTATTTCCTCAAACTCCCTTCCTTTCCCCCAGGTGTGCCTATAGCCCTGCCCAACTAATGAGAGCCTGGACATCGAGTCTACTCGGGGTCGAACGTGCCTTCCAGACCTGCCAGCTAGGAGAGTCTACGCAGCATAATCACCACTTGAGGTATTCCCTTATACCCTAGATGAGCCTACGACCCTGCCAGCTAGTGAGAGCCTGGCAGCGAGTCTACCTGGGGCCGAGTGCGCCTTCCAGACCTACCAGCTAATGGGAGCCTAAGCAGCGGGATCCTCTCGGGGTCATGCTTAGTTTCTCAATTCTTTCCTCGGACACCCTTACTTTCCCCCAGGTGTGTATACAGCCCTGCCCAACTAATGAGAGCCTGGACAACGAGTCAACCCGAGGCCGAGTGTGCCTTCCAGCCCTGCCAGCTAGGAGATTCTGTGCTGTAGAATCACCACTCAAGGTATTCCCTTACCCCCAAGCGAGCTTACGGCCCTGCCAGCTAGTGAAAGCCTGACAGCAGGTCTACCCGGGGTCGGGTGCGCCTTACAGACCTTCCAGCTAATGGTAACCTAAGCAGTGGGATCCTCTCGAGGTCGTGCTTAGTTTCTCTATTCTTTCCTCGAACTCCCATCCTCGCCCCCAAGTGTTTCTACAGCCCTGCCTAGCTAATGAGAGCCTGAACAATGAGTCTATCCGGGACCGAGCGTGCCTTCAAGCCCTGCCATCTAGGAGAGCCTGCACAGCAAAATCACCACTCGAGGTATTCCCTTACCCCCATGCGAGCCTACAGGCCAGCCAGCTAATGAGAGCCTGGCAGCTGGACTACCTAGGGCCGAGTGCGCCTTCCAGACATGCTTGGTAATGGGATACTGAGCAGTGGGATCCTCTCGGGGTCATGCTAACTACCAACCTCTTTTTCTAATTCTCAAAAGAAACCAATCATGAGACAACTCAATGAATTTATTAAAAATAAGATTTACAATCTTGTCCCCAACTAAGGGTAGAAGAGCTTCAGGTCATCACCGCTCCAAGCATGACTCATCGATTCCCCTTCCCCATTCTGGTGGTGGTATCCCCATGACCCCAGGGCCCTTTATACGATGCAGGGTCCTTCCCAGTTGGGGTTGAGCTTACCAACGGCTGCCGACCTTCCTGCGGTGTCGACCTTCTTCAAGACCAAGTCCCCTTCCTTGAACTGCTTTATCCTGACATGCTTGTCGAAGTACTTGGCCATCCTTCATTTGATCTCCTCCTGCCTGACTGTGACCACATCGTAAAGTTCATCCACCATGTCTAATGAGAGTCGTAGCTCCGCTTCATTTCCTTCCCTCCATGCCTCGCCTCCTTTGTCTATGTCCGCAACCCATGGGGATTGAACCTCAAAGTCCACGGGTAGGACCGCCTCACAACCAAACGAGAGTTTGAAGGGGGTTTCTCCAGTGGCCATGTTTTGGGTTGTTCGCAGAGCCCACAACACCGAGGGGAGTTGCACCACCCAACTCCCCTTTAGGTTCTCCACTTTCTTTTGGAGCAAGTTCACTATAATTTTGTTTGCCGCTTCTACCTGGCCGTTGCTCCTGTGGTGGTGAACGGAGGCAAACCTGAGGTCAATACACAGCTGAGTGCAGAAGCTTATGAACTCCTCGCTCGTGAACTACAGTCCGTTGTCTGTGATAATGGCCTGAGGAAGCCCATGCATACAGATGATCTCTCCCTAAACGAAGTTCCTAGTGACTTGGGAGGTTAATTGGCCAGCACCTTGACCTCCAACCACTTTGAAAAATAGTCGATCATGACCAAGATGAACCTTCTCTACCCACTCACTGGGGGAAACGGCCCAACTAGGTCCATCACCCAAATGGCGAAGGGCCATGACGCCGTGACTCTTCGAAGCCGTTGAGCGGGTAGGAGCTGGAGGGGGCGTAAAGCTAGAGTTTTTGGCACCTCCTCATAATCTCTACCGCATCGTTACTCAGGGTGGGCCATAAGTATCCCTGTCTGACCACCCTTGCCTCCAGCGTTCTACCTCCTGAATGGCTTCCACACTCCCTGGAGTGCTCCTCCTCCAAAACCCTTGGTATCTCTTCCTCCACCACACATCGTGCCAAAAGGCCCGATAGCATCTTCCAATGTAATCTCCCTTCAAGCATAAGATAGTGGGCCGCTTTATACAAAAAGCACTTTGCCTCCTTAACCCATTCGGGGAGGCTGCCTGTGGTGAAGAAGGTCATGAAGGGATCCAGCCACAAGGGTCGTTGATCCACTTCCATCAGCTCCCCCTCCTTGATTGCTGGATGAAATAGCTCGGTCAAGGTTCTCCCCCCCTCGGGGTCCAAACTTGGCCAATCAGTCCGCTTCTTCATTCTCTTCCCTAGGGACATGCTGAATTGAGAATGCTCGGATCCCCCCAATGATCACCCCCTCGCCTTGGCTAAGTACCTCTGGAGGGTCGGCTCCCGAGCATCATATTCTCCCCTGATCTGGGATGCCACCACCAACGAATCTGTGAACAATTCTACATCGTGAATCTCGAGCTCCTTAGCCAACCGTAATCCGGCTATGACATCCTCATACTCCGCCTGGTTGTTGGTGACCGGGAAGTGCAGCGCCACTGCTTGCTCTATGGTGACCCCCTCAGGGCTCTCCAACACTACCCCTCAACCAAGGGAATGCTTCCCCGAGGCTCCGTCAACGTACATCTTCCATGCTTCCCTTGGCAGCGCTTCCTCCCCTTCCAGCTCTATGACGTAGTTGGCCAAGAAGTCAGCCACCGCCTGTGCCTTGATGGAGAGCCTTGGCACAAAAGAGACATCAAACTCGCTGAGCTCAATGGACCACTTGGCCAACTGCCCCGAGTGCTCCAACCCTTTAACGATCTTGCGCAGTGGGTGGTCGGTCACCACCTTGATTGAGTGGGCCTGGAAGTATTGCCTGAGCTTCCTGGTCGAGACAATTAGAGAGAAAGCCAACTTCTCTAGGATGGGGTAGCGTAGATCAGCCTTCTTTAAGATCATGATGATATAGTAGATGGTAATTGTCTTTTCCCATCCTATCTTAGCAACACAGAGCTCACAGCCTTAGCACCTACCCAGAGGTACAAGGCTAAGTCCTCCCCCTCCTTCGGGCTCTGTAGGAGTGGCGCTTGGGACAGTTGAGCCTTCAATGCCTGGAAAGCCTCCTCACATTCCTCTGTCCAATCAAACTGTTTGTTCCCCAAAAGCGTTTTGAAGAAAGGCGAGCACTTCTCCCTAGCACGAGAGAGAAACCGACTCAGCCCGACTAGCCTTCCCGTCAAGCGCTGAACCTCCTTGGCGTTGTGAGGTGATTCCAACTCCATGATGGCCTTCACCTTATCCGGGTTAGGCTCGCCCCCCCTGCCGGGGTTAGAAGGTGTCCGAGGAACTTGCCTCGGCTTGCCCCGAATACACACTTTTGGAGGTTTAGCCTCATCTTGAACTTTTGCAGGGTCACGAACGTCCCTTCCAAGTCAACCAGGTGTGAACCCACATCCCTGCTCTTTACAATGAGGTCATCGACGTAGACCTCTAGGTTCCTTCCCCTTTGGTTTCTAAACACCCGATCCATCATTCGCTAGTGCATAGCCCCCGCATTATTTAGCCCGAGGGGTATCATTTTGTAGCTGAAGCATCCCTCTCTCGTGATGAAGGAGACATCCTTGATGTCGGAGGGATGCATGCGGATCTGGTGATAACCTGAAAAAGCATCCAAAAACTCATAATAGAAAAACTGACGGCTGATTCAACCAGCGCATCGATCCGAGGCAGGGGGTAGCAATCCTTGGGGCATGATTTATTCAATAAAGAAAAGTCTACACACATGCGCCACTTCCCATCACACTTCTTTACCATTACCACATTGGAGACCCAGCCTGGGTACTGGATCTCTGAAATGAAACCTGTATCGAGAAACTTCTTCATCTCCTCGCGGATGGGATCCTCCAGCTTGGTGGCGATGGTCCTCATCTTCTGGCGAATGGGGCGCATCTTGGGGTCCAGGTTTAGGCAGTGGCAAGCCACATCAGCGTCAATGCCCGACATGTCCTCCTCGCTCCAGGCAAAGATGTCAACATTCTTTTGGATGACTCCCGCATACTTGCTTGGTCTTTGGGGAGCAAGCCCCCACTGACACTCACCTTCTCTACCTTCCCTGCCCTGCTGATGACCTCCATCTCCATGACTTCCTCCGCCGACTCCAGCCGAGACTGCTCCCTGTCGGCCCTTTCCTCCTCTCCTCCCAGCTCCTCCTCACCTTCTACTCTCTCGACCTCCATCGCCTCCAATAGGCCTTCCCCAGATAACTCTACTTCTTCTACCCTCTGGGTCTCCCCCTCTGCTTCTCCCTCTACCCCTTGCTCCTACACTGCCATTTCTACAGCCTCACTTAGGATCGCCCCTTCTTTCTCCACAACCTCCTCCTCAATCTCATCACCAGCCTCACCTAGGCTCACTACTCCCTTCCCGCGACATCCTCTCCAATCTTCTCCCAGACCTCATCTAGGTTCATCTCTCCTTCCACCGTAGCTTCCTCTTCCATCGCCATCTCCTTTTCTAGCTCCTCCGCCTACGCCATCCAAGATACGGTATTAGCGATTGTCACATAGTACTGCCTCGTCACCTTCGGATCCCCCCATATCCTGACCTGCACTCCTCTGCTGCTGAACTTTAGGCACTGATGGAACGAGGAGGGGATGCAATGAAAGGATCTGATCAGAGGATGCCCAAATATTTCATTGTAGCTGTTAGAACGTCAATGATGACGAACTGATAATTACTCGATACCCCCCAACGTCACATGCAGCCCTACCCCTGCTTCGACATCCTTCCTCTCCCCCGAGAACCCAAACAACGGTCCATCCGAGACTAGGACCCTCCGAGCTTCCACCTTCATCTCATCAAAGGCTTTCTTGAAGATTACGTTCACGGATCTCCCGTTGTCCACCAGAATCCAGGATACCATGAAATTCTCCACCGCCATCTGGATCACCAAGGCATCGCAGAACGGGTCTTTGTAGTCAGGCATGTATTTTACCGAGAAAGTGATCTTCTCCTCCTCTGGGGGGGGGGGTCTAGGAGTTCGAGGCGATGCTTCTTCGAAACATGGTCTGAAAGCACCCCTTACGGGTGGCTTCGATCCCCATATACCCATGGATCACTCTGATCACTCCCCGGGCCCCCACGTCCACCTGGTCTTCATACCTATCCTCTCCTCATCCTGGCAGAACTTCCTCAATCCTCACGGGGGGTTGTTGTTGGGCCAACCCCCTTGCCCCCCCTCATCTCCAGAAATTTTGGGTAGGTGGCCGTTGCATGACCCACCTTCTGGTGAAATTCACAGAAGGGCAATGCCACCCTGCCTTCTCTCCTCCTCGCTACTCCCCGATCTCCTCTCCTTCCTCATCTTTCCCTCACTATCTCTATCGCTTCCTGTTGTAGCGGGCGAAGGACCCTCTGTCCATGCCTCCCTGCCGGCTGGTTGAACCTCCTTTGCTTGTAGTTGTTGCCCCTACCTTGGAAACCACCACCCTGTCCCTGAGGGCGACCTTCCTGGGGCCCCCAGCCCAATCTGTTGTTTGGCTCTCGCGACCCCCAACCTTGCTGCCCCCCTGCCCTCAAGGTTCCTCTCTCCTTATCCCCTCCCTCTGCTCCCTCTGCTCTCTCAGCCTCCCTTCTCCTGATTCCTTCCCATCATCCTCTGCCAGCTTGGACAACCTCCTAGAAAATGCTGAATTGGCCTCCTCAATCTCGATTTCCTTCATCGCCCTCTCCATTAGCTCCTCGAATGAGAGAGGGGAACTCTCTCCGGCTCCATGCTAAAGAAGCTGAGCCTCAACCCCAGGGTGAAGGCAAGTATCACCGTGTACCCCGACATCTCCTACACCTGTAGAATATCATCCTGAAACCTATCAACATAGTGTCTCAGCATCTCCTCCGACCTCTGCTTGATGGCGAACAAGCACTTCGCTCCCTTCTTCCTCTTCTTGGACGTTGAGAACCTCAGCAAGAACCCGCATCGTAGATCTTCGAAGCAATAAATCGAACTTGCGGGCAATAAGTAGAACCAGTCCCTAGCCTTCTCCTTCAGAGTGATGGCGAAGAGCCTACACTTAAAGGCATCCGACATTTGCCTTATGGTGACAGCATCTTCTAACCACTGCACAAGCTGCGTGGGGTCATCCCTCCCCGTATAGTAGGTCATGTCTGGCTCCCGAAACCCCTCTGAAACTGTAGTTGAGATGATGAGCTCATTGAAGGGGCTCCAGACCCCTGCCTGCCGAGATGGCTCATCGCGCAACCTCTGCTCGCTCGCCCTATCCGCACTGGTCTGTCCCGAGAATATCTCCCTCTTGGGGAAATCCCTTTCTGCCGCCTCTGTCGGAACCTCCTTCCTGGGGCGCTATCCGGGAGCGTTCTCGCCCAATGACGGAGCAGCCGCCACCGGGACCTGAGGAGTCTCCAACTCGCCTCTTGCCGAGAAGGCCAAGTGGATGGTTTGTAAGACTTCTCGCCTGAAGTCCTCCAACATCCCCAACGTCACCCCACTTCCCCGAGAGGTATAACCTCCCGAGCCAGCTCCTTCTCCTTAACCTCTAACCATGAGACTTGACTTGAAATTTTCTTGTATCAACCACAGACCACGCTCACCGCACCAGAAATGTTGAAGACAAAAACTGGCCTCAACGAGAGTTCGGATCTTAGGGTGTGGCCGACACCTATTTCTCCCAAACCTCGACCCATGACTAGCCACAAAAAACTGGAAACTAACCCTAAGCTTCAGCCGGGAGGTCCCTCCACTAACCCGAAAGCTCTCTGAGAGCTTCCCCTCCAAAGCCAATTGCTGGGCTAGGAGTACCTTAGAAAGCTCTAGAAGGCAAAATGAGAGTATGAGGAAATCTCTTCCTTCTAAGTTATCTTGTGGGTCTATTTATAGATTTCCAATATCTGGTATGCAAAAAACGTACTTTTGCTGCCCTAAAATTACTAAAATGTCCCTAGGCTGGTCTGCCAATAGCCAAACTTCGCTATTTTGAGGAGTTAAATGCAGACTAGGGGTATTTAGGTAATTTCAGGTCTGGGTCCCATCTGACAGAAACTCTTACTGTTGAGCTCTGCGGGAACACGACTTCTCGTGAGCGCAAGACCTCTAGCCCACCCCAGGTGGGAACCAAAAGATTGAAGGGACGTTGAGTGGAGAGGCATCACTCAATACCGAGGGCCGATGGGCTTCCTCCGTCCTAAGGCGCGAGCCACAGATCCTGCCCATGGTGAGAGCCTTCCCTCCCGCCCTGGTTTTGCCATAGCCTGAGCCTAAAATCTGCGTTCGACGAACATAACCTTAAGACGAAGGCCCAGCTCGACGAGTTGAGCTCGACGAACTAGCGTTCGATGAATTACGCTCCCAGCTCGACAGATTGAGCTCGAGAAATTGGCGTTCGAAGAAATGACGCTATTCAACCCCTGGCGAGAGCCTTACCACCTACTAACCGCGAGATCCCTCCCGCCCGCTTTCTTATTTGATCTAATTGTAAGCCAAAAGATGGCCCAATCTGGGGCCTTGGAGGATCTTGGCCCCACCCAGCGAATATGGGATTGAACGGCGTTGAGTGAGTAGATTTTACTCAACGCATCTGTCCTTAGACAGTTTCTCAGTTGATTAGGCATTGAGTGAATATCCTTCACTCAACGTTTTTGTCCTTAGACAAAATTCTGTGTTGCAAACACATTCCCTGACTGACTAAGGTCCATTTAATGCTTTTTATCATATGGCGTTGAGTGAGTAAGCTTCACTCAACGCATGTAGACTTAGTCAAATATCTATACAGATTTTCTATGACGTTGACTGTCTGAGCTATACTCAATGATTTATGTTGTATGGAGTTGAGTGAGTAGACTTCACTCAACTCCTGTGTACTAAGCCACATTTCTGCCTGTTTCTTCTTAGGCTTTGACTGTCTTATCCTATCTCACAGCTTTTTGTTGTATGGTGTTGAGTGAGTAGACTTTACTCAACGCTTGTGTACTTAGCCACATTCTTGCTATTTCTTCTTAGCCTTTGACTGTCTTAGCCTGTCTTACAGCTTTTTGTTGTATGACGTTGAGTGAGTAGACTTCACTCAATGCCTGTGGACTTAGCCACATTCTTGCTATTTCTTCTTATCTCTGTCATTGAGTAAGCTTTCTCAACTCAACGCCTATGGACTTAGCTGCTTTTCAAACTTTGTCAACTGCTCCTTGACATCTGGCGTTGATTGAGCTTACTTCACTCAATGCATGTAGATTTAGGCAAATTCCTGCCTTTCTAGCCAGCTTCTTTGAGTCCACCTTTCTACCTTGTGACCACCTGCCACAAACTCTTAGACAATATGTCTAAACTTGTTTCATGGAACATCCTGCACATTATAAGCTTAAACAACATCAAATACACGTATGCTGTTAGTGTTGATGGTGATGCATCTTCAAATCCAATCTAGGGAACATTGAGTGCAATATTACCAACATGTACTTCGATCCCAAGTACAAGAGAAGGCTCAAGGAAGAAGAAGATCTCAAAATCTATCAGAATAGAATTTTACCCAAGAAAATTTTGTCGAGTATCATAAGGGATATTCCTCGAATTCGTCGAGTATCATTGATATTCGTCAAATTCATTGTATATACTTATTATCACTCGTCGGATTCCTCTTATATACTTGTAGTGAAATTCTGGAAAGATCAAAAAATAGTTAAGTAAAATTCGTCGAGTATCATAAAGTATACTTGTCGAATTCATCGAATGTATCTAACGATACTCGCAGAATTCGTCGAACATACTTATCGATACATGCTGAATTCATCGAATCATCTTGAAGCCACTTCTCTGATTTTTCTAAGGCAAATTCGTCGTATAACTTGGCGTCAAGTGCATCGACTGCTTCTATGGTGTCGAGTGTGTTGACTGCGATAGAGTCGAGTGCGTTGAGTGGATGGCATCAAGAGCATTGAGTTCATTAACCAATACTCGACGAATTCGACGAGTATACTAGCTGATACTCGAGAAATTCATCGAGTATGACTCTAGCCTTGGCGTTGAGTGGCCAGACAGCTTGAGCTGAGTTTTTCTAAGTCATATTCGACATATATAAATGACTATTTGTTGAGTATACTAGTGATATTCGACGAATAAGACTTAGGTTATTTTTTTGATAAATATTTTTTCTCCAGGCTCGGGTTGGGCGGCCAGGCAGAGTAACTTTCGCAAATTATTTATGGAAATTCTTTTATAACTGTTGAAATTGAAGACGCCTATAAATATTTAGGGTGGATTTCTCTTCAACCCTGATCTTGCAAATCGTTCTACTTGCAAATCGTTCTAATTTCAAATCGAGAAACATTATAAAAATAACCCGTCGACCAACCGTGTGATATACGACTTCTCCAATTGGCCGACACGTGCGACTTTGCACGATTCATTCTTCTTCGACCAATACGACTGGATTGCTTCTCTCTAAAGATCTCTATTACTCCAGTCCTAGTTGTTTGAAGATTCAAGAGTCGAGATTCAAGATCTTCTAAGATTTCATATTCCGAGTTCTCCGAGATTTTCAAGATCATCTATTTTCGAAGAACGACGACGTGAAGCTTTCATATCTTATCCTAGTTTATGTAAAATATTGTTGTAAAATATTTATTTACTTTTGTAGGAGATTTTCTCCGAGTTGTAGATCCGTTTGTGGATCGAGTGGTAGATCCGTTTGTGGATCGAGTGTAGATCCGTTTGTGGATCGACTCGTAGATCCGATTGTGGATCGAGTAGTAGGAGCATCATCTCCTAGTTTTAGGAGTTGCGGCTCCGAGGTATAAGATTTGAAGAAATCTGAGTTTGGTGAAGTAGCCGAATCTAGCCCTTCGTGGTACATAGGCGAGATGGGAAAGTGGACGTACCCAACTCGGGGAACCACTATAAAATCTCAGTGTTTGTGTGTTTAAGTTTTAAGTAGTTTTATTCCTCAAAAAGACACAAACATCACCTATTCACCCCCGTCTAGGTGATTTAGGTAGACACTGGATACTTTTAATTGGTATCAGAGGGGCATTTTGTTCGATATAAGGTTAACACCTTGAACAATATCCTTATTATAGCGTCAAGAGATTCCGTCTAATAATCATAGACAGAAGTAAAGACATGTCTTCGATGACTTTACTAGTGTCCACGAAAGAGAACTTTCCCATGTGGAAGGAAAGAGTCTTATTCTTCATGGAAGTTGCAGATCCAAGAATTTTTCAGATTGTGGAAGAAGGACCTCATGCACCTACGCAAGCTTCAGCTCTGAACCCAGATATCTTGATTCCCAAAAAGATGATAGATCTCACAAAGGATGGAATTGTCTTGGTCTACTTGGACAAGAAGGATAAGAATATTATCACAAGTGCAGTGGATGACTCGATGTTATAATATTTATTCCACTACAAATCTGCCAAATAAATATGGGACTGTCTAGTTGTTCTGATGGAAGGAACATAAGAAGTTAGAGATGATCACAGATCGTTACTGAATCAGGAGTACGAAACATTCATGCAAGGATCAAATGATACCATTGCTGACGGCTTCGAGAAGTTCTTCAAGATCATGAACGGTCTCAGAAACCTTTGCAGCAAATTCACTAATGGCGAACTAAATGACAAGTTTCTCAGATCCCTGACAAAGGATTGGGACACTAAAGTGGTTGCCATTAGGGAGTTTGGGAAGTTGCCTGATATTGACCCTCAGATCATCTTGGGAAAATTTCTCTCCTACGAACTATAGATGAACACTAGAAAGAAGGATGATCAAAGAAACCGGACTTCCAGCAAAGAGAAGTCGGTAGCTCTAAAGGCTAAAGGTTCAAGAAATTCCAAAGCTGTGTCACCAGTAAGGACTCGTGCCCCAGACACTCCAGAAAACTCCGAGCCTAGCATGTCAGGCACTGAGCCATTAGATGGAGAGTTTACTCTCATATCTAAGAAGCTCAAGAAACTGCTCAGCAAGAGGAGACAAATGAAGAATCAGTCATACTCATCTAACTTCATGAAATCCCATTATGATGGTGATCATCCCAAAAAAAGCTACAACCGAGAGTATAGGTACAAATCTAAATAGAATAAACATTCTTCCTCTGACGTTGTGTGTTATTGTTATAACATGGCAGGACACATGATTGCGGAGTGTCCGTACAAGAAGAAAGAAGGCTCCAAGAAAGAGGAGAAGAGATCCTTCAAGGGAAAGAGAAAAGAAGAAAATATCTTCGTCGCCAAGATGTCCAAGACTCTTAGTGACAGCGACTCAAGCGAGTCCAGCTTAGAGAATGAGGAAGAAAACTTCAGGCTTATGGCTCAATCAGACGAGGAAGTTGGCGACTCCGAGTACTAGGGGAAGGTAAACTCGCACACAATACTCTCTGAGTCGGATACCTCCTCAAATGGTCATTAAGGCTATTCTTCTGAGGAAGAGAATTCTGAATTAATGATTCAGCACGAAAACCTTTTGAAAGCATTTGAAAAATGTCGCAAGGGAGTCAAAATGCAGTTGAAAGAGATTGTCTCCCTCAAGGCAGTGGAAACCAATCTAAAGGAGGAAATTGCAAAATTATTTTCTCTTAGAGAGGAAGTCCACTCCTTGAAAGAGGAACTCAAAGGTTTTGCTGAAACATTGAGTCTGAAGGAGAAATACCTTGATGAGCTAAAAGAAAAGCTCTTGGTGGAGAGAAAACTTGTGAAAAGTTACTCCAAGATGAAGACTATTCTTCCTCTCATCGATGAGTTTTCAGCTATGAAGAAGGGTAGTGGTCTTGGCCACAAAGCTCGTAAAGGTAAGGCTGCCAAGAAATCCAATGCCAAAGAAACGGGGAATTCACCTCTAGGTCAACTCTCGTTTAGGAATGTAATCTTCCCGACGAACAAATTTGACCTTGATTCGTCCTACGGTCGGTCATCTTGCTAGGCCTACCTATGTAGAGCCCAAGAAGCGATACTAGGGATCGACCCGTCCCTGAGAATATTGTGCCAGTGTTTTCAAAGCACCTCATGAAGAGATTGAACTCAAGAGTTATGGTCCTTATGTTCATGGACATAACCATAAGAGGGCACCAAAAGCCAAAACTTTTGTACATATATCAAAGAAAATGGAGAAGCCCTATATATGCTGTAATCAGAAGGCTTCCACCTTCAAGTATGTTACCCCTGCTAGACCTCACGTTCAAAAGGTAAAGCAGGAATACAAGAGAAGGTACAATCGGTTTGGGTGTTAGTGCTGCGGAAAAATTGGTCATTTTGGGGCAGATTGTGGTTTAACCCAACTAATTTTGAAACTCCACAAGTTAACCCTGCGAGACAGACCACTCGTAAAGTTAATATTCCTAGTGGTTGTAAGCTGATAAGGAAATAAGGACCCAAATATGTTTGGGTTCCTAAGGTAAAGTGATTTGTCATTGCAGGTACGTCCAAAGGCCAACAAAAATCTCATCTGTTATTTTGACAGTGGATGCTCTCGGCATATGATCGGGACAAGAAGCCTACTGCAAGGATGTACCCCGGTCAAATACGGACCAACAGTCATCTTTGGAGGGTCAGACAGGGGAATTACTAGAGGCTACTTCATGATTTCCAACAGAATAGTTTCTTTCATAGATGTGCCTTATGTTGAAGGATTACAGCATAATCTGATAAGCATAAGTCAACTATGTGACAAAGGCTATATCATTGAGTTTTGCAAGGATAAGTGTCTGATAAAGTCATCTGTAAATTTGGAGACGATCTTAACTGGCACTCGGAGTAGAAATATATTTTGTTTAAATTTTCTATGTTTAGACAATTCTACACCAGTGTGCTATTTGGCTAAAAGTAGTGCGTCTCTTTGTGAACAATGACACAAGAGATTAGTACATATTAATTTTAAAACAATAAATATGTTATTTTCTCACAACTTAATGCATGATGCCCCCAACATTAAGTACGTTAAAGAGATACCCTGTCACTCATGCCAAATGGGTAAGCATACAAGGGCTAACTTCAAGGGTATTACTGAAAAAGATTCTTTGAGAAGTTTGTATTTACTTCATATGGACTTATTCAGTCTCATGTCAATTCACAGTTTAGGAGATAAAGTATATACGTTGGTAATTGTTGATGACTACTCACGTTTTACTTTGGTGTTCTTTCTGAAATACAAGTCAAACACCTTTGAATCTTTCACTAATTTTGTCCGGCAAATTCAGATTGAATTGAACTACTCAGTTGTCAAAATCAGAAGTGACCATGGAACAGAATTTTAGTTTGGTGCCATGACAAAATTCTATGAAATCCAAGATATCTTTCACGAGTTTTCCTCCCCGCGCACTCCATAGTAAAATGGAGTTGCTGAGAGAAGGAATAGAACGCTCATTGAAGCATGTACAACTATCTTGAACGACGCTTCGCTTCTAGAGTACTTCTGGGTTAAAGCAGTCAACACAGCATGCCACATGCAAAACAGAGCTTTAATCAACAAGAACCACCATATGACTCTCTATGAACTACTGAAGGGCAGAAAACCCACTGTATCCTACTTTAGAATCTTGGGAAGTAAATGTTTTGTACTTAATAATGTGAATTATTACAACACAAAGTTTATTGAAAAATGTTTTGAAGGTATTTTTGTAGGTTATAGTATCCATAGTAAGGCATATAGGATTTTTAATAAGAAAACCCTAGTGGTAGAAGAGTCCATTAATGTTGTATTTGATGATACAAGCATACTCCAAAGCAGCTCGTCTAGTGTTATTAGTGTAGATGCAGGTACCGAGTTTAAGGAACTAATGTAATGTCCCGGTTTAGAGATAAGAGGCTCACGACGTAACCATGCAACTTGTGTCGCCCCGGTGCCCCGCTACAAGACTGCAGTACGTGCTACCCAAACCCATCTCTGGCATGTTTCTCAGCACAGTGGGTTTTTACAAACTCGGGGATTCGAACCCACGCCGCCTTGATAAGGCACCTTCCACAGTCCTCATCACCAACTGAGCTGCAACTCAGTTGGTGATGAGGACAGTGGAAGGTGCCTTATCAAGGCAGCGTGGGTTCGAATCCCCGCGTTTGCAAACACCCAATGTGCTGAGAAATAGGTTAGAGATGGGTTTGTGTGGTACGGACTGCAGTCCTGTAGTGGGGCACAGGGGTGAGATCAGCTCAGCTGGTGATGAGGATTGTGGAAGGTGCCTTATCAAGGCGGCGTGGGTTCGAATCCCCTCATTTATAAAAACCCACTGTGTTGAGAAAAAATCCAGAGATGGGTTTGGGTGGCACAGACTTCAGTCCTGTAGCGGGGCACCGAGGCGAGACAAGCTGCACGGTTACACCTTGGGCCTCTAAGCTCTAAACTGGGATGTTACAACTAAGCATGGATGAAATAGTCAAAGAAGATTCTCCAAGCTCAGTCAAGGTCACCGATCCAGGTATGGTGGATGAAGAACATCTAGATGAACCAACCCCAGAGGATGCTCCTAATACAACAGAACCTGTTGGGGGAAGAGGAAGAAATCTAGTGTTCAGACACCTAAGAGATCACCAAGCTGATCAAATCATTGGAGAGCCGGGAGATGGTGTTAGAACCAGAAGAGGTACAACTAACTAGGTATTGCATCTTAGTTTTCTGTCTCAGGTTGAGCCAAAGAAGTTTGAAGAAGCAAACAAGGATGCCTCTTGGGTCATGGCAATGCAAGAGAAGCTCAATCAGTTCGAACGATGGAAAGTCTGGGAGTTGGTGCCCAGACCCAAGGTACAGAACGTCATCGACACCAGGTGGGTTTTCAGAAACAAGCTGGACGAGAATGGAGTAATCATAAAGAACAAAGTGCGGCTTGTAGCTCAAGTATATGAACAAGAAGAAGGGATCGACTTCGACCAGACCTTTGCTCCAGTGGCCAGGCTGAGGCAATCAGGTTGTTTCTTGCGTATACTGCCCTCAAAGGCTTCATAGTCTATCAAATGGACGTGAAGTCAACATTCCTCAATGAGAATCTGAAAGAGGAAGTATATGTAGCGCAACCCCCAGGTTTTGTAAATCCCATTTTCCCTCAACATGTTTATTTTTTAAATAAAGCTCTCTACGGCTTAAAACAAGCTCCACGAGCTAGGTATGAGACGTTGTCTAACTTTCTTCTTGAGAACAAGTTCACAAGAGGAAAATAGACAAGACATTATTTATTAGGGAAGTAAAAGGCAAGATTTTCCTAGTGCAAATCTATGTCGACGACATTATATTTGGCTCTACGGAAGACAACTTTTCCAAACTTATGCAAGGGAAGTTTGAAATGTGCAGTATGGGAGAGCTGAAGTATTTCTTAGGACTTTAGGTGAAGCAATCTGAAGATGGAATTTTCATCTCTTAGATGAAGTTCACCAAAGAGCTTCTTAAGAAATTTGGAATGGAGAACGCAACCTCGATGAGGACTCCAATGGGTTCAACTATGTCTCTGGACAAGGATGAGAAAGGGAAACCTTTTAATAAAACCAAATACAGAGGCATAATTGGATCTTTGCTCTACCTCACTGCCAGTAGACCAGACATAATGTTCTCAACATGCGTATGCGCTAGATTTCAGGTGAAATCTAAGGAATCTCATTATGTCGCTGCAAAGCGAATTTTAAGATACCTTAAGGGTACACACAATCTTGGCTTATGGTACCTGAGAAGTAATGATGTCAAGCTAATTGGTTTTTCCGATACAGATTTTACAGGAAGCAGGGATGACAAGAAAAGCACTTCTAGGACGTGTCAATTCCTTGGAAAACGGCTTATTTCATGGAGCAGTAAGAAGTAGAATTATGTGGCAACCTCTACTGCAGAGTCAGAGTATATCTCTGACGGTTGTTGTTGCGCACAGCTTCTATGGATCAGGAATCAACTCGAAGACTACAACCTAATGTTCAGAGAGATTCCAATATATTGCGAGTCATCCAGCGCAATAGCGATCGCACATAATGTAGTCTCTCACAGCCGGACAAAACACATTGAAGTGTGATATCACTTCATCCGGGAGCATGTGGAGAATAAGGATATAGCCCTCAGCTATGTCCCGACGGATAAGCAGGTTGTACATATTTTCACAAAGCCGCTGGACGAGGCCATATTCGCATTTTTCGAAACGGAACTGGGCATACTGAACAAGGATTCATGAAAAAGGCCAACAAGAGGAAATCACTCGGGAAATTTATCAAGGAAGAAATTTGTCCAAGGCAAGTTCGTTGAGTATCGGTCAGCCCTAGTCACCGATTTGTCGGATATTCACGGATAATCACACCGAAACTCGTTGAATTGACTGTCTATCCGGTGAAACTCGCTAAATGTCACTTAGGGAAAAAAAATTCTGTTCCTATATTGGATCCGAAGAGCCACCGAAATTCAGGTACGCTCATTTCTAGGTTAGATTTAAAATCATATATATATATAAATAAATATATATATATATATATATATATATATATATATATATATATATATATATATATATATATATATATATATATATATAAATAATCGAGAGTTCGGGGCAACCACGACACATTTCGTCGAAACTATCATAGCAATATTCGTCGAACTATCTGCCCGACCATTAGGATCCAGCGATAGTATCATCGTTTCCTTCCCATGGCTCTGCTCCCATTCTCCTCAATTAGGTCATTGATGGCAGTCCAAGTCGAGTTCCAGCAAAGATTTCCTTCAAGTCGATTTCCAGTGACTGCTTCTCCGATCATTTGCTTGCTTTTGCCGGCCGTCAGTGACAGGAAACAGTTTCTACAGTTAGTACAGTTCAGAGATTTTCACTGATTCTCGATGGCTCCTCGAACTACCAGTGGATTGCTCGGGGGTCGAGAATTAGTTTGAATAGGCTTTTCCTCGGCCTCTATTGAATTCAGAAATGTAATCCTGATGCTAGAGACAGCCGGTCTCTTGTGGGTCCTCAAACATCCTTGCAAAATATCGGACAAGGATGTTCATGAGTTCTTCCAGAATGCCAAGCTCCGTCATGAAAAGCAAGGTTCAAAAGACTTCAGTTAAGTTGAAGGCCTATAAACTCACCCGGCTCTTGAGGCTTCCCGCCTGTGAAGAAGCAGATCACCTAGAAGAGGATGACTTCTCAAGAGCACTGTTGTTCTGTGGATTTCCAAAGGGCACTAAGGACGTTAAGAGGAAAGAAATTAATGATGAGGGGAAACTATTATCAGATATTATTGGAAAAGTCTTACTCTGGAAGACATGATCCCACGACTACCTGTCAACAGAAATGTTCAAAGTTCTAGTAACTATCATCTGTAAAAAAAAGGATGGACTGGGGTGCACTACTATTTGGGAAAATCAAGGATAGTCTCCGCACACCCAACTTTGGGAGGATTATTAGCTTGTACCTAAATAAAATAAATGGTGACAAGTTCGATATGAACAAAGGAGTGTCTATCCATTACCTGAAGAAGTTCGACTAATTCATCTTCTCAAGGTGGGGTAGGAGAATCATGAGGCAAGGGGAAGCCCCTGAGTTACCTGTGGAGGAGGAAGAACAAGCTCCTATGGAAAGGATTCTTACTCCAACCCCCAGGGAAACTCCTAAAAGATTGAGTGTAGGAGCGGAGGGGGAGCTAGTTGAGACAGTTGCAGAGACAGTGGATCTGATGACAGAGGTTGCCAAGATGGCTTAGACTGCTGTGGAAGAGTTAGTGTCTGTTGAGGATGAGGATGATGCTGTTGATGATGATGATGATTTGACTGTAGATGATTATGAGGTAGCTGATCATGAGGTCATAGTTGTCGCTGATGAGCCCCAAGCTTCTGATAATGCTAATGATGGTACTGGGCAGTGTCAGTGGACAACATGATTGTCCCTCTCCCAAAGATCATTCCTACTTCATCTTCTGAGGGGGAGGTGACCAAGTCTTTGATATTAGTTGCTACTGAGGTTGAAAGGTTTTTCCACAACCTAGAGAAAAGAGTTGCCAAGGAGACAGACACTCCTACTATTATTCCAGAGGAGGTAGTTGAAGTTTCTGATGAGGAAGGAGATGTAGAGGATCATGCTCCTGTCCTAGCTTCTACAGTGCCTTTGCTGAGCTCTAAAGCAAGATTATACCTGATCTATGAGTCACCCAGTGAAGATATTCCCTCTCTCCACCATATTACCTCTAATGATGCTGCCACCTACAGTGCTGATAGTTCCATCTTGAAGGCAGTAGAGGTTATGTTGGCAAGACAGAAAGTGCAATTTGATGCCTGCATGCAGAAAGTTCTAGACAAGGTCAAAGAAACTTTGCAAGATGTTAACAACGACCTTGTAGAAGTGAAAAATTCAAATTGACAAGCTTGATACCAAGCTTGGTTCTTTGTATGCCGAGGGTGGAAAAGCTATAACGCTTAACATGCAAGGGCTTAAGTATGCTTCAGAAATTCTTGATAATGTGGATACGAACACAAAGACTATAATTGATGCCCACAATAGATCCATGGCTCACTTTTACAAAACTATTCCTGCTTATTCTAATGCTGTAATTGATGAAGTAAGAAAGGGGGAGCAAGCTATAAAGCTAAGGTTGATGCAGTTGAAGTTGCTTTCGTAGAAAATTTCAAAAAGACAAATGAATACTGCTATAACAACTTTATGTGTCTACATGGTCAGATGGTTAGCTCTCAAGTACCTTTTGTACATGCTTATGATGAAGTTCAACATATTGAGGACTACTCTCATTATTGTACAGACACATAGGATCTCTCTCAGGACAGACCTGCTACTGCTGCTGATGTATCTGAAGTTCAAGTGGTTGAAGTTGTTCCTGCTCCAGTGCACAAGAAAAGAAAGTATGGTGAAGGCACTTCTGCTACTAGGTCAGACCCTGTCAGAGACAAATAAGTTGGTGAAGTGTGGAGTCCTACTTCCAG
Organism: Platanthera guangdongensis; assembly: GCA_039583875.1. Classification (NCBI taxonomy): domain Eukaryota; kingdom Viridiplantae; phylum Streptophyta; class Magnoliopsida; order Asparagales; family Orchidaceae; genus Platanthera; species Platanthera guangdongensis. Next base: position 66,320 of record JBBWWR010000210.1, on the reverse strand, counting down.
AGGAATCATCCTAGACACCATCACACTAGTTGATCTTAGAAATGAGAACATATGGAATCATTATGATCAAGAAGAATGGCACAAGTATGAACTGGCCTCTGCCAAGAGGAGAATACACTTAAGAACATACAAGAATGATGATTCTGCGCCTCCAACCCCGCCAAAGTATACCCTAAGCCAAGAGCTTATTTTGTTAGGTAGCGTTAGAAGGATCAAGGCAGGCAGGCCTAATGCTGATGTTCATGTTTTTTATTTTGATTGAGATATGGTTGTGGTTGCCTGAAAACATTAAACTCTCATATATATATATATATATATATATATATATATATATATATATATATATATATATATATATATTTATATATCTTGGCTGAAATGTGTGTTGTTATTTCAATTTTCTTTAATTTACTTATCTTGTTAATTTCATGCTATGTGATTATTCTTGTTATGTGCAATTCACATTAGCTTATAGGATTCTGACTTCTCCAAATATGGGGAGATTGTTGGGTATTGTATCCACAATAATCCTGATTTGAAGAAGGGTCCAATTAAGCTAAGATGAATTGTGACTGCATTTGATGGTATATTTCTAGTTATGTACTTGCATGTTCATAATGCTAAGTACACACCAATGTCAGGTTACAGTGGGTTAGTAAACACGGGACTGTACAATGTAATCCCTCATTGTACATGTCATTGTGTTGACTAACGTGTAATCTCTCTATTGCGGTGTACTTTTATCCCAAGTACAAGAGAAGGCTCAAGGAAGAAGAAGATCTCAAAATCTATCAAAACAGAATTTTACCCAAGTAAAATTCGTCGAGTATCATAAGGGATATTTGTCGAATTCATCGAGTATCATTGTTATTCATCGAATTCGTCGTATATACTTATTATCACTTGTCGGATTCATCTTATATACTTATGGTGAAATTCCAGAAAGATTAGAAAAATAGTTAAGTAAAATTCGTCGAATGTATATAACGATACTCGCTGAATTCGTCGAATATACTTATCGATACACGTCGAATTTGTCGAATCATCTTGACGCTATTCTCTGATTTTCTAAGCAAATTGGTCGTATATCTTGGCATCGAGTACGTCAATTGCTTCTATGGCGACGAATGCATTGACTGCGATGGAATCAAGTGCGTTGAGATGACGTTGTCGAGTGCGTTGAGTCCATTATCCTATACTCGATGAATTCGACAAGTATACTAGCTGATACTTGACGAATTCATCGAGTATGACTCTAGCCTTGGCGTTGAGTGGCCAACCAGCTTGAGCTGAGTTTCTCTTTGTCAAATTCATCGTATATCAATGACTATTCAGCGACTATACTATTGATACTCGACGATACTCGATGAATATGACTTAGGTCATTTTTTTTGACAATTTTTTTTCCAGGCTCGGGTTGTGGCGGCCATCCACAGTAACTTTCGCAAGTTATTTTTGGAAATTATTTTATAACCGTTGAAATTGAAGACGCCTATAAATACTTAGTGTGGATTTCTCTTCAACCCTAATCTTGAAAATCGTTCTGATTTCCAATCGAGAGACATTCCAAAATAACACGTCGGCCATCCGTACGATACGCGACTTCTCCAATTGGCCGACAACAGCGACCTTCCATGATTCAGACTTCTTCAACCAATACGACCTGATTGCTTCTCTCTAAAGATCTCTATTACTCCAGTCCTAGTCATTTGAAGATTCAAGAGTCGAGATTCAAGATCTTCCAAGATTTCATATTCCGAGTTCTCCAAGATTTTCAAGATCATCTATTTTCGAAGAACGACGGCATGAAGCTTTCAGATCTTGTTCTAGTTTGTGTGAAATAATATTGTAAAATATTAATTTACTTTGTAAGAGATTTTCTCCGAGTTGTACATCCATTTGTGGATCGAGTGGTAAATCGATTTGTGGATTGAGTGGTAGATCCGTGTGTGGATCGAGTAGTGGATCCGGTTATCGATTGATTTGTAAGAGCGTCGTCTCTGAGTTATAGGAGTTGCGGCTCCAAGGTGTAGGATTTGAAGAAATCTAAGTTTGGTAAAGTAGCCGAATCTAGCCCTTCATGGTAGATAGGCGAGGCGGGAAAGTGGGCATACACAACTCAGGGAACCACAATAAAATCTCGGTGTTTGTGTGCTTAATTTTTAAGTAGTTTTATTCCGCGAAAAGAAACAAACATCACCTATTCACCCCCTCTAGGTGATTTAGGTAGACGCTAGATACTTTCAAAGAAGATAAAGAATGCTAAATTAGAAGCATGCAAGATAAGTTTGAGATACCAGAAATATTGCTTTAACAATGTGGAAAAATGGAAATTCAAGTAAACAAAAATATTATAAAAGTCATGTTGAGATATCTAATTCAATAACTTTAGTTAATATGAAAAATGGAGTTATCTTCGGTCCAATTCTCATGAGAAGATATTTAATAAGAGATAATGATGTGTACAATTTGTGATTTGATAAAGAATACAAGTGTATATATTAAAACTACATGAAAATATGAAATATACAAACATAACTTTGAATATACGTAGAGTACTTACAATCATAAACAAATTCATTGTACATAAATTTTGAAGAAAATGACCACATATTGTGTGTACAAGGTGCTTTACAATTCTTTCCAAGGTACTCAACCTCACAATGCTCAATAAGACTTATCAGGAGGATGAGTAGTACTTGGTGGAGTATCCTCGTCAATTGCAGAGAAGATGCGAGAAACTCGACTAAGATGGTTTGGACACGTACAAAGGAGACCATTATATGCTCTTGTTAAGCGTTGTGAAGTCGAATCACTAGGCATGTTAAATGAGGGAGGGGTAGACCAATAAAATGTGGAATGGAACTATAAGTAAAGACAAGATGTACTAGGCACTAGTGAGATTATGACAAAAGATAGGGCACAATGTTGACAAAGGATCCATTTAGCTGACCTTACTATAGTGGGATAAAGGCTTGAGTGTTATTGTTGTTATTATGTACTTTTTTGTTTTAACTTTTGACTAAGGACACCGAATTCACTTATTTTGCAAACATATATAGGAATTTTAAGGCTATGCTTTTGAAATAAATAAGTGCATGAATCATTGAGAAAGTAAGTGATTTATGTAATTTAAGAGGTTAAGTTATCACAAAGCACATTCATGCAAGAAGAAAATTTAAATGCATATATAGATTATAAAATAGTGTGAGTGCAATTTCATTATCTAATATAAAACATTAATCATACTCAGAGGCATGGAAAAATAATTCTATACATCTGCCACTCACTATTTCATTGTATATTAGAGATATCCAAGGCGTGGAAAATTCAAAAAACAATACTAAATCAAGTAAAGAAAATAATCTTGACCGGAGCATATATAGCATAAGCAAGAAAGAATAAAGAAGTTAATTTGGAAAGATGTAAAAGAGTTTTTGTTGGAACCGATGTTTCACATTCTCTATGTTTGAGATTATCAACTCCCAGGTTGTATTTGATCACGTTCTGTATTGATAGAGTGTGCAGGTTAACAGGTGTAAGTGAAGAAGAAGACTCATATGGATACTAACGCCGAGCGGTAGAAGTTACTGTCGGGCGGTAGCCATGAATTAATTGGACATAGGTCTCGGGAAACTACCGCGCCGCACTAGTTCTACCGCCCGCGATAACTAAAGAAATTATCTTGGCCAGCCTCTCGGTAAACTACCATAGGAGGTAGTGCTTACCGCACCACGCTACCCTCTCGACGAATGTCGAGACGGACTTCTCGTGAAACCAAATTACCGCAGGCGATAGCAGTTACCGCACCGCGCTAGCCTCTCGACGAATGTCAAGAAGGAATTCTTGCGAAACAAATTACCGCAAGCGATAGCTGTTACCGTGTCGCGCTAGCCTCGCGACGAGTATCGACACGACTTTTCAGAATCGTCGTGTCATATATTACCGTGCGGCGGTAGCTGTAACCGCGCGGCGCTAGCAATGATAAAATGACAAATATTCGTTTTGAATATTATTCCAGATTTGGATGACAACTGGCACAACAAGCACGCGAACCTACTGTCGCGTGCTAGTTTTACCGCAGGCGGTAGCCTATTTTCACGAAGATGTATAAAATGCTGCCTTGGTGTCTGTGCCTTGTACAAACAAAAGAATCCAGATGAAAATAGACTAAAGTTCCGACACTCTAGGGTTCGGTCGTGTAACGCCCCCATCCGTCACATAGCATATGACAGAAGGTCCGGTCGGGGCCCGACGCTATATACCATAGACAGGCAAAGTGATTACATGTAGTACGCCAAACCCAGGTTCAAGTAGAAACATGTCCTACCACAGAGCATTCTAGCTGAAGCATTTTAAGTTAAGAACCCATACACAATAAAGATTTCCAACACACAAAAAGAATGACACAATATAATACATCACATGTTTTGGTCGTAGCCTTATTATAACTATTTTAGTTAATAAAGTGACTTCATACATCGCACACAGGCCGGTCACACATAAAACAGTAAAGTTCGCCTTTGCACCTTCCAGGGCCATCCAATTGCAGCACATTGCTTCAGCCCGCTACTTCCCACTTGGCTCTCCAGCACCTGCACAAAAGGGCCCACCAAAACATGGCAAACAATGCAACGGTCAGCATTTTGCTGACCCATTTATAACGATCCCACCCCTTACTCGGGGTAGCATTGCTCCATCCCTGCAAACAAGGCATATGGTGAGGGGATCCATGCAAATGCATATTGAGGACTTCACTTGTCCAGGAGGAAATCGTCACCCTTGAAGATCTCTTCGGAGCCATGACTGTGATCCATGATCCGAATGGAATTGATTGCCACAACTTTCTCTCCGCGGATCTAGCATCGTCTTGCGATTTCACTAACAAGCAAACCATGGATCGCTCTTCAAACACGCTCCTGGACATTCTTCCACTTCCATCTATAGTAAAGCAGAGAAAGTATTTGAGAAGATGAGAATAAAATCTCAAGCCCATCTTTATACAAAAGCTACCGCCGCGCGGTAATATAGGCGTAACCGCTTTGACCAGTCGGCGCCGCTATCAAAGCTAGTGCCCCGCGATAACACTTTAGCGCTTGGAGGTAAACCATTCGACGTTCTTCGAGCGAGTAGCGCGGTGCGGTAATACCTACCGCCTAGTGTTAGCACTCTCGACGATTGTTCGATAGTGTTGAGTGCTCAAAAGCATTGAGTGGTCAAAAGCATTGAGTGGTCGGAGGCATAGAGTGGCTACTGCGGCGCGCTAGCTCCACGGTACCCAACCCGAGCGCTAGGTCATTTAAATCACTGAGCTTCTGCCTGTGATAAGACTATCGCAGCGCGGTAGCCCCCAATGACCACCACTCCTTTTGGGGTGTTACAGGCCGCCCCCTTGCATCTGTTCTGATCATCTTCGTCAAAATGGAAGAAAGTTGTCTCCCTCTCGCTCGTGTTTGAAATACTCCGGCGATCCATGATCTACATTGACTATGAAGAGCCGACTAGTTGCTAGCAATTGAAGATCTCAAGCACCGGCTGTGGATCGTTCAACAAAGAATTTGTCAAGAGGGAGAACTTCATATTTGAATTATTTACATCTTTTATTCTTGTAATCTTTCCTTTCTCTAAATCTTGTGGTGAGGAAAATTGACCGGTAAGGGTCATCGGAATCCGGGTAGGATTCTACGGGAAATCATCTTGGGGATAAGGACGTCTAGATCGGAGGATCTAGCGGGGCTCTAAGACCCTTCCTTGTGAGGAGGTGAAGAGCCGGCTTGAAGACTTTTCCTGGAGGGAAAAAGAGAGAGTCAACCGATCTGTGGAGCGGATCGGTATAGAAACCAAAAGATGATTTCTACTCACCGCCTTAGATCTCCGGCGTCACAGAGATCACCTTTTTTCTACTCATCTAGAACTATTGTTATTTTGAATTCATGCAATGAAATATGTTATTTCTGTGTTGATTACTTCTGTGTGTGTGTTGTGATTGTTTAGCGAGTGTGTGTGTTTGTGGGGTTGGAACTCGGATTTGCAGAGGAAAACGAGCTCTGTGACTTACCTCCGCGCGTTAGTTACCTAACGCCCAGCGGTAGCTTCCAGAACTCGATTTTCTGGGTCAAAATATTTTAAATGTTATTTAACATTAAAAACCTTATTCAGCCCGCCCCACCTCTAAGGTTGGCCGCGAGATCCAACAAGTGGTATCAAAACAAGGTTACTTCAAAAAGGCCTAAAAATCAGAAGTAAGATGGCTAACTCTGTTCACGCATTCAATGAGGGACAAGGTATATTAAACCTCCACTGTTTATGGGGAATGACTATAGTCACTGGAGGACTCGGATGAAAATCTTTTTGGTGACTCACAACATGGACGTATGGGCCATGGTAGAGACAAATTACATTACACCCACTGTCACGATTGGGGATACCGTTGTAGAAAAACCACGTGATAAGTGGGATGGCGCAGACAAGCTTAGATGTACGAATAATGCTGAGGCTATGAATTTGTTATTTTGCGCCTTGGACAAAACTGGATTCAATAGAATATGTAACTGCAAGACTGCTTATGATATATGGCGTCTTCTAGAGCTAAGTCACGAAGGTACCTCACAGGTAAAGGAGTTGAAGCTGTTCTGACTCGAGTATGAATATGAAAAGTTCCGGATTGAGATCGACGAGGATGTGGAAAGCATGTACACCCATTTTACAAAGAACATCAACACCTCAAGATCTCTCGGAAGGAGCTTTCCTAATGGTGATCTAGTGAGGAAGATCCTGAGATCTCTGCCTCCTCTCTTTAACCCGAAGGTGACGGCTATTACTGAGTCTCATGAAATCAGCATGCTGGAGATAGAGAGCCTCATCGGCAATCTGAAGACACACGAACTTGAATTGAAGATTCAAGCAGAGGAATATCACAGGGAAGTAAAGAAGAAGGGACTGGCGCTGAAGGCCGCAAGGGAGAGAAAAGCTGGTGAAGATTCTGAGGAAGATGAGGAGGAGAGCCTCTATGTTCGGGAGTTCAAAAAATTCATGAAGAATCCCTAGAAGTAGGGACAGTTCTAGAAATTCCTGAAGAGAGGAGCTGAAGAAGGTAGAAGGTGGAACAAGACATCAAAAGAGACGGAAAGCAATGATGATAAGTCCCATCCGTATTGCTATCACTGCCACAAGCCTGGGCACCTAAAGAGAGAATGCCCAAGACTCCAGAAGGAGGAAAAAGAAAAGCAAAACAGGCATAAAGGGAAGAAGAAGGTGCTGAAGGCACTCACCTGGGATGAGGATGGATCTGGTGAATCAAGCACCACAGACTCTGGTAGTGAAGATGAGGCAAACCTATCTCTCATGGGAAAGAATCTAGAAGAATCTGACGATGAGTCCAGCGTCCAGAGCGACACTGAGGTAACTCCACCTACTTATACTGAACTTCTTGAAATTTACGAACACTTAGTTGATAAATTAGAAAGTGTTATTTCTGAGAAAAGTCCTTGAGAGCCGAGAATAAGAAAATCAAAAAGGACTTAGAAAAATAAAAAGATGAAGTAATTAGAAGTGGCAAAGAAAAGATCGAGTGTTTAGAGTGCTGTCACTTTATGACAACCATCGAAGAACAAAAGGCAAGTCTCTCCAAGTCATTGGTGAGAACAAATAACCTCATAAATGAAAAGAATGTATTGGAGAAGAGACTTCACTTGTCGCTTGCCATGGTAGAGGAAGGCAAAATAACAATTTGTCAATTAGTGTGTAATTCTTGTAAGTGAAAACATTCCTAAAGGCAAGGATCCATGATCTCAATTGTGCCATCCAGAAGTTTGGAATATGCCAAAAGTTTTTAAATATGGTGTTGGGTGCACAGTGTCATGGATATGGGAAGTTTGGACTAGGATAAGTGTGTACAACTTCCCCACCGAGTGGAAAATTGTATCAAGCTACCTCTAGACCTAATAATAAAAACTCACCAAATAAGGTCAAAATGTCTGAAAGTCTTTCCCCATCATCAAACACGAGCTCGAGCAACCCTATAAAGGCAACGTCTACTGCTTACATTGTGTGCGCAAACTGTCATAAGTTTGGTCGCACTTCTGGCTTGTGTCTGAGAAAAGGTGCCAAGGAAAATACGCAAGTCTGGCTACCAAAGTCTTCTACCTATCATATGGGTGGGACAACTTGGGTAACCAGAACTTTACCCTCATCTTCTTTTTAGGTCTGTTGGCAGTCTATGGACATGAAGAACATGAGGTAATTTGACTCTGGTTGCTCCAAGCACATGACAGGAGATAAAGACAAGTTCCTTAGACTAGAGAAGAAGAAGGGTAGCATGGTGACCTTTGGGGACAACAACAATGGACAGATACTGGGAATCAGCGCTATAGGTAACAAGGCATTTTCTATCTCTAATGTTCTGTTTGTAGATGGACTTAAACATAATCTCATCTCTATTAGCCAATTGTGTGATAAAGGTCTAAATGTCATATTTGAGTCATCTACAAACACTTGCAAAATTATTGATGCCAAAACTACTAGTGTATTACTTGTAGCTCATAAAAATTATAATGTTTATACAATTAGTTTTGATGATATATCTGCATCTGATTTGAAATGCCTAGTTAGTAAGAATGAGAAATTAGATCATTGGCATAGGAGATTGGGACATTCTGGGAGTCAGCTTATTGTAAAACTATCAAAAATAAAACTTGTTTGGGGACTTCCCAACTTAAGCGGTAACTTTTGTATAAAGATGGCATTGAGTTAATAGACTTCACCAACACATGTGGATTTAGCTACATTTCTGTGTATTTCTTCTTAGGCTTTAACTCCCTTAGCCTGTCTCACAGCGTTTTGTTATATGATGTTGAGAGAGTAGACTTCACTCAATGCCTATGGACTTAGCCATATTTTTAGCTTGCCAATAGCTTGGCTTTGACTATGCATGTTGTACTCACAGCTTTTAGTCATCTACCGTTGAGTGAGCTTGCTTCACTCAACGCTTGTTGACTTTGATAGATTTTCTATCTTTACACAAGCTTGCCTAGACATCACCTATCCTAACCACTTAGGCTGTAACACCGCAAATCCCAAGTTTGGGTTCTTGTTGGGTGACATGGCCTGGGACACGGGTGTGTCCTGCTCGGGTGAGCAGCCCAGCTAGTGGTCGATGAAATGCGCTCGACGAAATTTTTGAGAGGGAACACGCCCTCCGACACGGGCGTGTCAGAGGCCGTGTCCTCCTCAGGTGGACGAACTTCATTCGACGAAGTGCACGCTGCAGGCGTGTCTGCAGCTGTGTAAGAGCACACGACCTGTGACACGTGCATGTCACATGGCCGTGTCCTTCTCTGTATTTGGCCAGACAATGAGGCCTGGTGAACACGGGCGGGACACGGGCGTGTATTGGGGTACACGACCTGTGACATGGGCATGTCACTGGTCGTGTCCCGCTCGGGTTGATTTGGTTGTCTACAGCCTGAAGTACATGACCACATACATGGGCGTGTCTGAAGCCGTGTCAAGTCACACGGCCTGTGACACGGGCGTGTCACATGGCCGTGTACTGTTCTGGATGAGTCGGTTGTGTGCCACTTATGGTACACGGCCTGTCACACGGGCGTGTCATAGACCGTGTCAGCCAAAAATTAGCCTTTTGTGGCAAATTCATGGCCGTCCATTTTCTTCAGCTAGGATCTGTGGGCCCAAGCTTCTCCCTGCTGCTTTAAGGCCGAGAAAGAGAAGATATTTCTCATTCTAATCTTGGGCACTCTCTATCTAAGGAAGCTAGAGAGAAGAGAGAGCAAGGGGGAGGAGGAGAGAGGAGCCGGCCATCGGTGGAGCTGTTGAGTTCCGGTTTGAGATCCGAGGCCAGCGTTATGGAGGCAAGGCCGCTGCGGTGCTTTCCACATGGCTAGAATTCCATGGCTTCGAAGCGATCGTCAAGTGTATCGATCTTCCTTCTTGGACATATGAAGTCCTCCTTTTTGGCATGTGCATGGGATTCCCCCACCAAAGGGTGGATTGTGAAGGGAATTCCCTTGGGTTGATTCTTGGAATCCCTAATAGTCCAGCATATAGATCCGGAACTGTATAGTATGGAATATGCATGCTGTGTGAAGCCCATCTAGACAGGTTGGTCTAGATTGGTGATGTTGCAGATACACACCGGAGAAGACTCCATGATTAAACATGTAGTTTATGGAGTCAAATGGGTTGTGCCTGTGAAGGCGAGTAGCAGGAAGTACTGGAGTGGTAGTCCAGGAAAATACCCTCTGATGCTTGTGATACTTACTGGGTTGTGCCTGTGAAGGATAGTAGCAGGAAGTACTGGAGTGGTAGTCCAGGAAAAGACCCTCTGATGCTTGTGATACTTACTGGGTTGTGCCTGTGAAGGATAGTATCAGGAAGTACTGGTACGGAAGTCCAGAAAAAGACCCTTTAATGCTTGTGATACTTACTGGGTTGTGCCTGTGAAGGGTAGTAGCAGGAAGTACTGGTACGGGAGTCCAGGAAAAGACCCTCTGTTGCTTGAGATGCTTACGGGGTTGTGCCTTTGAAGGGTAGTAGCAGGAAGTACTGGTGTGGAAGCCCAGAAAAATACCCACTAAATGCTTGATGAGTTCTTAAAAAGGCTTTATGTCAAACAGGTCAGGTGAAACTGACCCACGCCTTTTACTTAGCCGTGAGTATGTTGGAATTCGGTGATGACAAGGCGGCGTGAGCAATGGGCGGGTGGTTGATCTGACCTGCATTATGTCCGTCAGACATGAAGACCTGAAAGTGCGGTATGTTGGAGCGTATAGCGAGAGTCTTAGGCCTGCGCGACACTAAGACTAAAGTCTCAGGCTGCACGCCATGAAGCAAAATGCTCAATTTTACCATTTGGTTTCGACCCTGATACGGTGGTGGGACCCCGGTTTGCTGGTACACAAAGAATGTGCCCTGAGTGCACAGATCGTTGGGCCGCGTGGCTGACGGTTGTGATGGATTGTTTGTGCGTGAGAGCATAATGTGTGATATAGTCTATCTGCATAATGTGTTGACCCGTGACTTCGCCGCCTATTTTGTGGCATATGGTGTGGGGCCCCGGCCGGACACTCTATTATATGTTATATGAACGGATGGAGTCGTTACATTTTTGGTATCAGCCATCTCGGTTTTTCCCTTTCGAATTCGTGGTCGAATTCTTTTGTGAGGTAGCAGACACGTGTACATGCGAACCGCGTTAACACTAATGAACTCTTGAGTGTCCACTTAGGAATGCAAATACACCTATTTGGGGAAACTGTGCGTTCTTGATATTGCTTTTGGTAATATGTTTGTTGCTTACTTGTCTGTTTTACGACTGTAGGCGACTAATGAAACTGCGTGGCAGCAGGAACCCCAGCATTTGATGGGAAGCCTGACATCAACTGTGGTGCCAACATCTCCTCCATCGATAGAGATGGTTCGATTGATCGCTGATGTGGTTTTTACAATGCTCAAGGATCACCAAGAGGGAAAGGTTTAACACTCTGATTCTGTAATGCATCTCATGCCGGCCAGTGTAATGGAGCAGACGGCAAGGGGAAGCACATCAACTTCGTCGTTGAACATGTGCTTGAGCCAAGGAGTGGACACAGTTGAGGAATACTTTCATGCATTTGTTGCGATGAGACAACAACCAGAGTTTGTGTTTGAAACCGAGGAGACTAAGATCAATAGGTTTTACGATGGTCTACGTCAGGAACTACGTTTTCTGTTGATGGGACCTAAGTTATTGGGATTCCAAACATTGGTGGAGTTAGCTAGACTATTGGAGATGGACTTGACAAGAGCCCAGCAACTTCTTGTGATCAGGGAAGTGCGTTCTCCAAGGGTTGGAAATCCTGTTCACCGCAGGAGGCGGAAACACGAGGCTCGTGCTTGTTATACTTGTGGCAATAAAGGACACATTGCCCGAGACTGTCGGGGTGGTGCGCAAAAGCCAAAGAAGCAATACAAGTGCTACTCGAGTGGTAAAGCAGGACATAAAGCCCGAGATTTCCGAGTTGGCCCTTAGAGGACAATAAACAAGAAGGAAATGTCGACTTTATGTACTTAAATAACTATGCTACTAGTGTATTTATGGACTATGCATGTGTTGTATGTACAGTAGTTAGTTTTGAATGGCAGTTTCCACTGTTTTGTTTGTGCTTATATGGGTACAACACATATATGTGTGGGATAAACGTGTTTGCACGATAGTCGTAAACATGAATAAAAAGTTGATGTTCTATGACATGGGGACTTTTTCGCCCATAATTGTCAGGATTGGTCGACCAATGGTTGAGCAGAAGATATGAGCATCTATGTTGAAATGGGAAAGGCAGTGGTGGAGTCCTCTGCATCCCAGGAGCAATCCTGAGTCTATACTCCTGGCCAGTAGGAGGCCATTAAGCACAGTGACGTTGTCACAGGTGCGCAGTAACATCGTTGATTTCTTTTCTTATTGCATACGTTGTATGTATCTTGTGTGTGATGTGTGCGCCACAGACTTTGTTATGATTCAGAACACGCTGGCGAGAGCACTTTTGATAGTGTAAGGGTGTTATTACCGAATGGATGTTTGATGTTGGCGGATAGAGCTTGCGATGTGGCGGTGCAAATTAGAAGGCGGGAATTTTGTTTGAATGCATCTATACTGCCGATATCGGAGTTTAATGTAATCTTTGGGATGGATTGGCTTTCAGAACAGCGTGCCTTTATTGATTGTAATGCCAAAGTGCCAAAGAGATCACACTGGGCCAGAATACCGAGCTTGCGACTAAGTTCGCGGGTATGCGAGGAGTGAGCAGGACCTTGATGTCTGCACTCGAAGTCGTCAATGCTGTTCGGAAGGGCACAGAGTTATTCTTCACCCTTATTCAGGCTATTAAGCCAAAGGCCAATGAGAGCGATGTTCCGATTGTATCAGAATTTGCTGATGTGTTTCCTAAGGATCTTCCTGGGCTACCACCCCAGCGGGAGATCGACTTCACTATTGAGTTGGTCCCGGGTGCAAAACCTGTGGCCCGCTCGCCATATCGCGTCGCGCTAAAGGAAATTGCTAAGTTGAAAGTCGAATTGCAAGAGTTGCTGGAGCAAGGATATATACGCCCAAGTATGTCACCTTGGAGCGCACCTGTTCTGTTTGTGAAAAAGAGGGATGGTGGTTTGCGGTTATGTATTGATTACCGTGAATTAAATAAGCTGACAAAGATAAACAAGTATCCGATTCCACGGATAGATGAATTGTTTGATCAGCTGGTGGGATCAACCGTCTACTCCAAATTAGATTTGAAATATTTCTGCATATTACTAGGTGAGGATTAGGGAAGGTGACATTCCCAAGACCGCATTTGGAATACATTACAGTAATTATGAGTTCACAGTAATGTCATTAATGCGCCATCAATGTTCATGGACCTAATGTACCAAACGTTCCGAGAGTACTTGGACCTGTTTGTGATTGTATTCATTGATGCTATCTTGGTGTACTCTAAATCGGAAGCTGCTCATGCAAACCACTTGCGGTTGGTGTTGCACACCTTGCGAAAGAATAAGCTCTATGCCAAGTTCTCAAAGTGTGAGTTTTGGCTATTGTCAGTGACTTTTCTTGGCCATGTGGTTAGTGGAGAGGGCATAATAGTGGATCCGTCCAAAAGAAAGGCCATGCAGGAGTGGTCAGTGTTGTATTCCGTGTCGGAAGTCAGGAGTTTCCTTGGACTGGCAAGCTACTATAGATGTTTTGTTGAAAACTTCTCATGGATCGTTTGCCTCTAACCACACTAACGAGGAAAAATCAGAAGTTCATTTGGACGCTAGAGTGCGCGCGAGCTTTTGACGAGCAAAAGAGTCGTTTGACCACAATGCTTGTGTTGACATCGCCATGTGGTACAGACGGCTATGAGATCTATAGTGATGCTTCAGGGAGCGGCTTAGTCTGCGTTCTTCTGTAATTTGGGAAAGTGATTGCTTATGGATTACGCCAGTTGAAAGTGCATGAGCGAAATTATCCCGTCCACGACTTAGAGTTGGCGGCGGTGAACTTTGCACTGAAGTTATGACGACATTATCTTTATGGCGTAAAAGTGGATATCTTTACGGACCATAAGAGCCTAAAGTACTTGTTGGAGCAAAAGGAGCTGAATATGCGACAACGTAGATGGCTAGAGTTCCTTGGGGACTACACCTTTGAGATTCATTATACTTCCGAGAAGGGAAACGTGATTACTGATGCCTTAAGTCGTAGGACTCCGTCAAGGGCAAATTGGTTGCAGATGCAAGATGAACATCTGATCCAGGAGTTGGAAGCGTTAGAGATTTCTTGTGTTGACAAGAATTCAACAGCCGATGCATGCTTGAACTGGATATAGGTGCAGTATGACCTGGTGGACAGGATTCGACGAGCAACGAAGCTGGATGAAAGTCTCCAATGCTATGCAAAAGATGAGCGAGATGTCCAATTCTCCTGGGATGACGGCCTTTTGCGGAAAGAGGGCCGGTTTGCGTCTCGAGTATGGGTAAGTTGCGAGAAGAGTCGAAGCTCACTTTACGAAGTACTCAATTCACCCTGAAAGCACAAAGATGTTCAGGGACATGAATAAGCTGTTCTGGTGGCCAGGACTAAAGAAAGATATCACTCATTTTGTGGCTAAATGCCAAACTTGTGCTTCGGTGAAGGTAGAATGTCAGAAGCCTGGCAGTTTCTTGAGGTCGTTGCCGATTACGAAATGAAAGTTCGATAATATTTCAATGGATTTCGTGCATGGGTTGCTGAGATCTCAACACGGGAATGATTCAATCTGGATGATTGTAGACCGGTTGACGAAAGTGGCGCACTTCCTTCCGATCAAACGGGACGATTCAGTGGAAAGTTTGGCAAAACTTTATGTTGAACAGATTGTACGGCTACATGGTGTTCCTCATAGCATCGTGAGCGATCGTGATGGGCGATTCACATCAAGTAATTGGAGGCTTGTCCATGCAGAATAATGGATGATATGCTCCGAATGTGCGCCCTAGACTTTGGTAAGAGATGGGAAGATCATCTGTATATGGTGGAGTTTGCCTACAATAATAGCTACCAAGCGAGCATCAGTATGGCACCGTTTAAAGCTCTGTATGGCCGGAAGTGCCGTACACCGTTAGCTTGGGCAGAAGAAGGCGAATCCAAATTGTATAGGCGTAAAGAAGTCAATGTAGTTAACTCGACGATACGCGCTATTCGGGAGCGGCTACTGATAGCCCAGGATCGACAAGCAAAATACGACAACGCCAAGCACCGGAATGTGGAATTCGCGGTGGGTGATTGGGTATATTTGAGGATCAAACCCTTCAACGTCGTGTCCAGGATTCAGCGTCTGAAAAAGTTAAGTTCGAGATATCTTGGTCCGTTTGAAATGGTAGAGCGAATTGGAGAAGCTGCATATCAGCTAGCTCTTTCGGCAGATTTGAGCAAATTACATGATGTGTTTCACATCTCGGTGCTTCGGAAAGCCGTCAAAGATCCAGATCAAGTGATCAAGAATGATCGTGTGCCGGTGGAGTATGCACTAATGACGAAGGTTAGGCCCATTCAGATTGAGGATCGCGCTGATAAATAGCTGCGGAACAAGACCATCAGGATGGTCAAAGTCCGGTGGGACAATTGTGGTCGTGAGAAGCTAAAATGGGAGCGAGATCAGACCATGCGAGCTGAATTTCCCGAGCTATTTGTGTAAACTGTTATACAGTGCGTGTCAAGGTGTATTAAACTTCCGTGAAGTTATAACATCTTGTTTTTGATTTTCTTACTGTGTGCAAATTTCGGGATGAAATTTATTGTAAGGAGGGGAGGGTTGTAACAGCCCAAATCCCAAGATTGGGTTCTTGTTGGGTGACACAGCCTGGGACACAGGCGTGTCCCAGGGCATGTCCTGCTCGGGTGAGCAGCCCGGCGAGTGGTCGGGGAAATGCGCTTGACGGAATTTTTGAGAGGGAACACGCCCTCCGACACGGGCATGTCGGAGGCCGTGTCGTCCTACGGTGGATTAACTTTGTTCGACGAAGTGCATGCTGCAGGTGTGTCTGCAGCTGTGTAAGAGCACAAGGATTGTGACACGGGCGTGTCACATGGCCGTGTCCTTCTCTGGATTTGGCCAGAAAATGAGGCCTGGTGAACACGAGCGGGACACGGGCGTGTCTTGGGGTACATGGCCTGTGACACGGGCATGTCACTGGCCATGTCCCGCTCGGGTTGATTTGGTTATGTACAACATGAAGTACATGGTCACAGACACGGGCGTGTCTGAAGCCGTGTGAAGTCACACAGCCTATGACACGGGCGTGTCACATGGCTGTGTACTGTTCTGGATGATCCGGTTGTGTGACGCTTAAGGCACACGACATGTGACACAGGCGTGTCACAGGCCGTGTCAGCCAAAAATTAGTCTTTTGTGGCAAATTCATGGCCGTCCATTTTCTTCAGCTAGGATCTGAGGGCCCAAGCTTCTCCCTGCTACTTTAAGGCCGAGAAAGGGAAGATATTTCTTATTCTATTCTTGGCCACTCTCTTTCTAAGGAAGCTAGAGAAAATAGAGAGCAAGGAGGAGGAGGAGGAGAGAGGAGCCGGCCACCAGTGGAGCTGTTGAGTTCCGGTTTGAGATGCAAGGCTAGCGTTGTGGAGGCAAGGCCGATGCGGTGCTTTCCAGCTGGCTCTAATTCCATGGCTCTGAAGCGATCGTCAAGGGTAACAATCTTCCTTCTTGGACATGTGAAGTCCTCCTTTTTGGCATGTGCATGAGATTCCCCCACAAGAGGGTGGATTGTGACGGGAATTCCCTTGGGTTGATTCTTGGAATCCCCAATAGTCCTGCATATTCATCCGGAACTGTGTAGTACGGAATATGCATGCTGTGTGAAGCCCATCTGGACAGATTGGTCTGGATTGGTGATGTTGCATATACACACCGGAGAAGTCTCCGTGATTAAACATGTAGTTTATGGAGTCAAATGGGTTGTTCCTGTGAAGGCGAGTAGCAGGCAGTACTGTAGTGGTAGTCTAGGAAAAGACCCTCTGATTCTTGTGATACTTACTGGGTTGTGCCTATGAAGGATAGTAGCAGGAAATACTGGAGTGGTAGTCCAGGAAAAGACCCTCTGATGCTTGTGATACTTACTGGGTTGTGCCTGTGAAGGATATTAGTAGGAAGTACTGGTACGGAAGTCCAGGAAAACACCCTCTAATGCTTGTTATACTTACTGGGTTGTGCATGTGAAGTGTAGGAGCAGGAAGTACTGGTACGGAAGTCCAGGAAAAGACCTTCTGATGCTTGGGATGCTTACGGGGTTGTGCCTGTGAAGGGTAATAACAGGAAGTACTGGTGTGTAAGCCCAGGAAAATACCCACTAAATGCTTGATGAGTTCTTGAAAAGGCTTTATGACAAATAGGTAAGGTGAAACCGACCCGCGCCTTTTACTTAGCCACGAGTACGTTGGTATTCGGTGATGGCAAGACGAGTTGAGCAATAGGGGGGGGGGGGGGTGGTTGATCTGACCTGCGTTATGTCCGTCCGACTTGAAGACCTGAAAGTGCGGTCTGCTGGAGCGCATAGCGAGAGTCTTAGGCCTGCGCGCCACTAAGACTAAGGTCTCCGACTGCACGCCATGGAGGAAAATGCTCAATTTTATAGTTTTGTTTCGGCCCTGATATAGTGCTGGGAGCCCGGTTCGCCGGTACACCAAGAATGTGCCCTGAGTGCACGGATCGTCGGGCCGCGTGACTGACGGTTGTGATGGATTGTTTGTGCGTGAGAGCACAATGTGTGATATAGTCTATCTGCATATAAATTGCTATGAGTTAGGATGCGCAACTCTGATATCGACCCGTGACTTCGCCGCCTGTTTTGTGGCATATGGTGTGGGGCCCAGGCCGGACCCTCTATTATATGCTATCATGTGAATACCATTGTCAACAAGGACTTCTTCAAATGCAGGACATTGGGATCAATGAACGCAACAATCTCTCCTATTTGAAGAAGTCAAAACCTAAGATAATGTTATATACTAAGACAAATATGCAACATATATAGTAAAAGACACATTCTATAACTTAGAGAAAATAATGAACATAGTCAAAAATGATTTTCATTTTTCTTAGAAGGAACAAAAGTTTTTGTGCATAGTACAAAACATGACATATTCCTTTAACCCTTTAAGCATAATATTTTTTTTTCAAGTTTCAGGTTCCCTTATAACTATGCCACTGCCCTTAGGTTTCTTAACAGCCTTATCTTCAGCACTAGCTATCTTCTTACCTTTATTGTCTGTCATGTCTGCTTCAGCTCTCTTGACTTTCAGCCTTTCAAAATAACTGTACGGCTTGAGAATGTATTTTATAGGCTCAATAGCATTCGTAGGCAAAATGCCTACATTCCTATCCCTTCTGAATTTTTTCCTTTCATTTTCAATTTCTTCCATTTTCTTCCATTCCAGAGAGCTATAAAGTTTGCCTCTATCAGTCCTTTTTGACTTGATTTGCTCCCAGGCTGCTAGAATGATTGTCCTTGATTCAGTGCTCTATTTCTCGAAATTAGGTCTCTTTTCCATCTCTTCCCTGAACCACTTCTTACTTAAACGAATTTCTTCTTCTTCATCTCCAAACTTTCCCTTTGTCATCTGTAGCTATTCTGTATATGGGCATAACTTAGGAGCAACATATGAATCTCCCCATTTGTACAACCATGTATTCGGCGAGTAGAGGTGGCAGGAGCTAAAGTGGCCAAGTCCAATTGGGAGGGACATGAGACAGGCGAGTGGAGCAGGCTGGCTCACACTCTCCTTAGGGAGCTCGACAAGCAGCAGGCGAGTGGGGACAGCTAGGCCCGCACTCGCCAAGGGCCAGGAAGAGGCGGTAAGTGCCAGCTCTATCGAGTACTCGCTGCCCATGGTGAGTGGAGTTTTTCAAGGAGCACTCGCCAGCCAAGACACTCAACGCCATTCTGCCTTAACGTTGAGTGAAGGCCAGACACTCAACGCCTTTCTACTTAAGTGTTGAGTGAAGGCAAGACACTCAACGCCATTCCATCTTAGCATTGAGTGAAGGCCAAACACTCAATGCCTTTTATCTCGACATTGAGTGAAGCCCGCCCAGTGGATCCATGGTGGAGTAAGCGAGGGGCGAGTGGGGTAGGCCGACACACACTCGCCCTAGGGAGCTCGGTAGGTAGCAAGCGAGTAGGGCTAGCCGAACCCGTACTCGCCAAAGGCAGGGAGGAGGCGACAAGTTCCAGCTCTATCGAACACTCGCTGTCCAGGGTGAGTGGAGATTTTCAGGGACCACTCGCCCAGTGATCTGTGATGTGTTTTGAAAGACAGGGGTTAGATCTGATTTACTCTAGAGGGGGGGGGGTGAATAGAGTAATAAAATGTTTTGGCTATTTAAAATATTATCAGAATATATTAGTGAAACCAGTAGTAGGAATGGAAAGAAAAGATATTCTAATCTAATATACCATAGCACAACAAACTAATCTATCACAGCCACATCAAGAACAACAGGAAACAAGGCAACTAGAAAACACAGAAATTTTATAGTGGTTCCCTAACCTGGGTACATCCACTCTTCTACCACCCTGGTAGGAATCCACTAGCAGTTTTTTGATCAGGTGACTGTCACCACAAGATCTATTTCCAGGGAGATCTCACAACCCTTTGAGCTTTTGATCAGGTGCCCAAAAACCAAAATAAATTTTTGAAGGGAGTTAATAAATCATTTTACAAGAGTGGGGAGAGAGATTTGATGGTGTCTTGTCTTTCTCTATTCAACAGAGAAGACAAGTGGATTTGTTATTGTCAAGGATCCTTCAGAAATCACTTGAAGCCTTGCTCAGGGTGTAGGACTTCTGCCTTGACTTGAAGTAATCCAGGAACTTCTGACTAATAGAATGATTGTTGTCCTTGAAAGCTCCTAGAGATGAAATTGAAGAAGACTCTTGATTTTGTATTTATTGTTGTTGTTCTTCTTCAAAAAGATCAAGGTGAAAACATGATGTTTTCTGCACAGGGAATGTTTGAGAGATTTTCTGTATGTCCTTTGGTTCTGTATTACTGTGCTACTTTTTTACTAAAAAGATAAAAATCTTTTTTATATTCTTTGTCGAAATTCTCCTTTGAATTTTGAATTCTCTGCATTAATTGCTGATTGCCTGGAGAATAAAAATCGGCTGGAGAATAATGTCTTTAATGAGTTTCCCCAACTGTCCCAAGTAATTAAGCAAGTAATTAATCTGATGAAGACCATAATCAATGCTGCCACTAACGGCTATATTCAGAGAATATGAGCATTAATTACTTCAGGAAATTACTGCTAAGTAATATGGAATAAAGACAGAAATGAGGGAAAAATTCTAAGTCTGGCTGGACAGAATTCGTCGACCTCTAAACAGATTTCGTCGATCGGAGATCCAAGTTCGTCAAGCTGAGGAATCCTATTCGTCGACCTGAGAAAACTTGTTCGTCGACCTAAGCTCAGCGAACTACATTCTGTAGATAACTTGCCTATTCTACGCTCCAAGTTCGTCGAGCTGATAATCTGTCTTCGTCGAGCTAAGTTCAGCAAAATAAATCTGGAAAGAATGTGTTGAAGCTGAACTCTAGACTTCGTCGACCTGAGCTCGAATATCGTCGAGCTCAACTCAGAGAATTAACTCTGAGTTCGTCGAGTAGAGCACGACAATCGTCGAGCTGAGTTCGACGAACGTCGAACTTAAATTCTAAACTTGATTTCTTCTAAATCTTGAGTCAATTTGAGGTCTTCTGCTGGCTGGTCCATGTAATGTTGAACCTAATGACTTAGCCTAAACTTTAGGACTCAAAACACATGACCCTGACTATACATTATGGGTCAGACATCCTAATTAGTGAACCTAGCCCAAATCCAACTAGGGATCCAACATGTTTTTTTTACCATTTTACCCTAATTGGTCTGCCCCTAGCCTCTCAGAACAACAGATTTACGCTGTTGGCAGACCAACCTGGGATGCATATAGCTGTTCAGAACAGCGGAGGTTGGCTATTTGCAGACTATCTTCATAAATCTATAAATAAGACATGGTGCGCAAGTATTGGACTACGCTCTAAGTATTGGACTACTACATTTCATTCTAACCATCATACATGCTCATGGCCATGGTTTATCCTTCTATTTGTCATTCCAAATGGTTTCAACATATTACAAACATGATGCACATTAATCATAATCTAGCAATTTGTATCTAGTCATTTCATTCATCATATTATAAACATGGTGCGCATTTATAATAATATATTAATTTTAGCAAGTCATATCATGCATTAAAGCTTGCTCCACAATTCAGTTTTATGAAATCTAATTAACAAGATTTATCATTCATAGCACTACGGTGGTTAGAATAAAATAGTTCATCAAAATCTAGAGTTAATTAGCAACATCGATTCCACCGAATTCAAATTCATATTATATAAACCCCAGAATATAAGTGTAGAATAAATCTGGACAGCAATTTCGGCCAGAGATTCCTGAAGCTACAGGAATATGGTGAAGACATGTAACCCCTCGATGGAAAGGTATTTCCATGATTACAACTTTCATATTCAGCCCACAACCCAGATTTGAGTGTATCCTATTTGAAATAAGCATTGAAGTCCGCTGCGTACAGAACATAATTTCTACATGCAGGATTTATCGGATGTCATGTTCGTTCTTACCTTCCCATGGCTACATAATTCGCATGGAAATGTGCAACCACTCGTTGGAAAGGTATTTTCAAGGGCTTAAACGTTTGTGTTTAGTCGAAAGCCCAAATCTGGCCACAACCTACATGAAAATGGCCAAGAATATTTCTGCACGCAGAATACAGATTCTGCACGCTTCGTAAAGAGGAATGAACGACAACGGTTCATCTTCCTCTCCCAGTCGATCTTCCAAAATCACTCCAAAATTTCCTCCTCCCTTATTCACCCTCAAAGGGGCCATGATTCTTCACAAAACCATCCACCCATCATCACATAGAAGAAAGGGGAGGTTGAAGAGATCTAAATCCTAGAACACATGTCCTAGCATGGCCGTCCCTAGAAAACTCCTTCTCTCCATCAAGACTATCTTGAGTCGATATCTCTCCTAAGAAAATAACTAAAGATCTAGCACCAAGGGAGAGGGTAGGAAGCTCACCTAATTTCCGACGTTTCCACCATTTCCGGCCATGGATCTCGTGACTCTTCTCGGCGACATCTTCTTTTCCACGGCGGCGGCGGATCTTCTCCTCTAGAACTAGATCCAGCGACTTCCTTCTCTCAATAGGAGTTTCTCTCAGAAAAGCAGCTGAAATGAGGAGTGAAAACGGCCAGGGTTATCACTTCCACTTTTATATAAAAGTGACACGGGTAGGGACATGCCCGTGTCCTTACCCGTGTCCTGCTTAGACAAAGCGTTACAACAGTGTTTATGCATCGGTTCAATACTCGACACGACACACGGGTGGGACACGCCCGTGTCAGCCCAGTCACGCTCGTGACATGGGTCGTGTAACCCACTCAAGAGGTCTTACTCGAGAGTAAACAAACTACTCGAGTACCCGGATAGGACACGCCCGTGTCACAGGGATGACACACCCGTGTCACCCCCTCTTACTCGAGTACTTTCCACCACTCGAGTATATTTCAACCTATACGAGAGCTACTCGAGGATGAGCGGGACACGCCCTGTGACACACCCGTGTCACAGGCCGTGTACCCCATACTTGACACTCGATGAACGTCGAGCACTGGTCATCGACAAGAGGGAACACACGCCCTCCGACACGCCCGTGTCGGATGGAACATGCCCGTGTCATACGATGTCGACACACCTCGTTGATCTCGACACGCCTCGTCGAGCTCAACTCGACACAACGACACACGGGTAGGGACACGCCCGTGTCTCTACCCGTGTCATACAATTCGTCGAACTCGACACGAAGTTCGTCGATCTCGACACGTTGTTAGTCGATCTCGACACGTCGATCTCGACATGGGTAGGGACACGCCCATGTCGCTCCCCGTGTCCCTTCATATGGGTAGTGACACGCACATGTCACTACCCGTGTCCTTCTTTGGACATACTTGAGTCATCGACTCGAGAGCTGGGCACTCCCACATGGGTAGGGACACGACCGTGTCTCTACCCGTGTCCTACGCTTAACTGATTTATCCTCCTTTTCACATGTGCTGCCCTGTTGTCAACACTCCCCCTGAACCCAAGTCAGCTCTCCTGACTCAAAAACACGTATGAGGGGCCTAGTGCGATTCGGGGCGTTACAAATCCTATAAACAAAATAAAAGATTTCATCCCCAAAATCAGGCTTAGGCTATGGAGAGAAAAGCATAACAGCAATATAATATGCTTTTAAATAAAATTACCTTGAGCAAACAACTCCGGATAGTGTTTTTGCATCACATCCATAGGCTCCCATGTATATTCCTCCTTCCGATGATTGGACCATAGCACCTTCACCAAGGGAACACTTTTGCGGCGTAACTTTCTTGTCTCGCTATCTACGATCCGCACCGGCTCTAGTCGCACAGACCTATCAGACGCCACAACACCATCAGTTGCGGGGATATATTGATCGGGCCTCAACAGCGCCTTCCGAAGCGACGACACATGGAACACGTCGTGGAGGTTCTCTAGCTCGGACGGTAACTCTAACCTATAGGCCAACTGGCCAATCCTTTCCAATATAGTGTAAGGCCCAACATACAATGTGCTGAGCTTTTTCACACCGCGCACATGAGACACTCCATGCATCGGTCGGATTTTCAGGAACACCTTCTCACCCACTTGAAACTCCACCATCCGGTGCTTTGTATTGTAATACTTTGTCTGTAGACTTTGAGCTTCCATCATGTGATCTCGTATCAGTATAACCGCCGCATCGGTATCATCAATATATTCAACGCCCAAAGCCTTCGGGTCTTCATCTTGCACCCAAGACAAAGGGGTTCTACACCTCCTTCCGTAAAGAGCTTCGTGAGGCGCCATGCCGATGTTAGCCTGATGGCTATTATTTTAGGAGAATTCTACCAACGATAAGAGTCTTTCCCACGGCTCTCCTCTATCCAACACACATAATCTCAACAAATCTTCCAATGTCCGGATGGTCCTTTCAGATTGCCCGTCCGTCTGAGGATGAAACGTGGTGCTGAAGGTAAGGTGCAAGCCCAAATACGCCTGTACCTCCTTCCACTCCTTGGAGGTAAAACGACCATCCCGGTCCAAAAAAATTGTCTTAGGCACGCCATGATACCGTACGAACTGCTCCACAAAGAGGCATACTAAGACATCCACATGAGCTTATTTCTTCATTGGGATAAACCGTGCTACTTTCGTCAGGCGATCAACTATCACCCACACCGAATCATTTCCTGAGCGTGAGGGAGGTAACCCATGGACAAAGTCTATGGAGATATCCTCAAACTTCCACTCGGGGATGGGCAACGATTGTAGCAAACCACCGGGACTCTTGCATTCTGCCTTTACCCTTTGATAAGCTTCACAATGTGTAACAAAATATCAGACATCCTTTTTCATTCCCGGCCAACGCATGGTTTTCCGTAAGCCGGCGTACATCTTAGCAATGCCCGGGTGCACTGAAAATTGAGAGCAATGAGCCTCTCTCAAGATATCTTCCTGGATTTTACCGCCTTTGGGAATGTAGAGCCGACCTCGAAAATAAACGAGGCCGTCTTTTAGCGTATACTCATCCGTAGTCCCATCTTCGATTGACTTGATTGCCGGGGCCAGGGCCGCATCCACTCCTTGCTCCACTCTAATTCGGTCACGGATATCACAAACTATGCTCATGCTTGCCAAGTACTCTGTATACTCTGCCGAAGGAGCCTTAAACACCAAAGTAATATCCATCTCCTCAATCATCCGAGCCAACTCCATACTCATCAATCGAGCCTCTGGGCTAGAGCCTAGTACCTTTCTACTCAATGCATCGGCCACCGAGTTCGCCTTCCCGGGGTGGTAGTTCATGGTGAACTCATAGTCGCATAGAAATTCTAACCACCGTCGTTGTCTCAAGTTCAACTCCTTCTGACTATGAACATACTTCAAGTTTTTGTGATCTGAAAAGATCTCGCAGTGGACGCCGTATAGATAATGCCTCCAAACCTTCAAGGTGAACACCACTGCTGCAAGCTCTAAATCGTGAACTGGGTAATTGATTTCATGTTTCTTCAGTTGTCTTGAAGCATAAGCAATCACGTGTCCATGCTGCATCAACACTGCTCCCATCCCTTGATATGATGCGTTATTGTAAACTTGAAATCCTTCCTTCCCAAACGGAAGTGCAAGGATGGGGGCGGAGGTAAGTCTGTCCTTCAGCTCCTGGAATGCCGCTTCACATTGGGGTGTCCACTCAAATGGCACACCATTCTTCGTCAATGAAGTAAGAGGAAGAGCAATGTTTGAAAATCCTTTTACGAACTTGCGGTAGTTCCCGACAAGTCCAAGGAAACTCCTCACATCGGCCGCCGAATTCAAGGGAGACCACTCCTTCACGGCATGCACCTTGGCCGGATCCACCGCTAGTCCTGCTCCACTGATCACATGCCCCATGAAAGCAACCTCTTTAAGCCAGAATTCACACTTGTTGAACTTGGCGAACAAGGCGTGCTCTTTTAATTTCCTCAATACCAAGGTCAAGTGCTCAACATGCTCCTGCTCTGTCTTTGAGTAGACCAAGATGTCATCGATGAAAATAATGATGAAGACATCCAAATAAGGTTCAAACACCTTGTTCAACAGGCTCATGAAGGCCGAAGGGGCATTTGTGAGCCCAACCGACATTATAGTGAATTCGTACAGTCCATATCTTGAACTAAAGGCCGTTTTCTGGATGTCACCTTCTTGTATTCTCAACTTATAATACCATGAGCGCAAGTCCAGCTTAGAAAACCAATGCACTCCCACTAGTTGATCGAACAACTCGTCGATCCGAGGTAGCAGATAAGTGTTCCGCACCGTCAGCCGATTGAGTTCCCGATAGTCTATGCACAAATGCAGGGTCCCATCCTTCTTCTTCACGAACAATACAGGGGCTACCCAGGGTGATGAACTGGGGCGAACGAACCCTGATTAAACCAGTTCTTGCAGTTGAACTCTAAACTCCGCGAGTTCCTTCGGGGCCATTCGTTAAGTGGACTTGGATACAGGCTTGGTACCCGGTACTAGATTAATCTGGAAGTCAACCTCTCTTTGCGGGGGTAATCCTGGCAGTTTCTCAGGAAATACCTCGTGAAAATCCCGCACTACCTGTACATCTTTAATATCCAATGTCATCTCCTTCAACTCGAAGCATATCATGAAGACTTCATCCCCCTTCATATGGGCTTTTACTGTCTGCACTGAGGATAACAACATACGAGGTGCGAAGCTAATACCTTGGAAGATGACGTCGGAGTCTCCATGTCTCAAGTAGATTCGTTTCTCTGCACAATCAATCCTTGCAAAGTACCAGTCCAACCACGCCATGCCCAAAATGATGTAAAACTCCGGCATTCTCACGACTGTGGCAGGTGTATCAAATGCCTTTCCTTCGATAAATATCTCGAATTCGCACTTAGCTGTCACAATCATCTGTGAGCCGTCTGGTAGGCGCACATGTCGGGCTATACCAGTAAAGTAATGTACGCCCTCCATGTCCTTAATGAAATCCTCAGATACAAAAGAGTATGAGGCACCGGTATCGAACAACACATAGGCCATCTTCCCGCCAACTATCACGGTGCCTAAGTACCAATAACCAAAACTTGTTTCTAGGTGTCTAGTATGTCTCAAGCAACTTTAAGTTAGACAATAAAAACATGATAATCATTTAAATCATACCTGCAATCACATCTTGGGATTCCGTTCTTACGCCATGTCCAGTGCGTACACTTGATCCCGAGCAGGGCCGGGGTTTCCTCCTCGCGGTCCTCGTCCTCGACCACGCATGTAACCCCGCCCCCACGGAGCTGCCGGAGGGGGAGCGGGAGGGACATTCCCATACAACTGCGGGCAGTAGCTCCGTATGTGGCCCGGTTGGTTGCACTCAAAACACACCAGCCCACGACGCCTCTCAGGTTGCTGAAATTGCTGAGGCTGAGGTGGTGGAGGCAACGCAGGTGGATGCGGAACCGGATGCTCCACCCTATAGTTTTGGTAGAAACGCCCTCCACCTCTTTGATGTCCTCTTTCTCCTCTAAAGTCCCGCCTCTTCCTATTACTCAGACCAGCTTCCATCACGTCCTCCACAGGTCTCTTACCATAGCCCAAGTGGTCCGCCTCCAATCTCTTTGTCATATCGATAATCTCCGCCAAACTAGCATCCGCTATAAACAAAAGGGTCTGCCTTAGGGGATCTCACAGCCCTTTGTCGAAGCGTTTGGTGTATCCTCTATCATCCAAGTCATATGAGTCCGCAAACCTTACGATATGTTGGAACTCTCGCTGGTATTCCGTAACAGATTTTGATCCCTGCTTCAGGAGTAGAAACCTCTGCTCGAGCTCATCTCGAGCCGATGTAGGAATGAAGTGCTCCAAGAAGACACCCGAGAACTCGCTCCAACTTATCTCGTTATACACTCGTCCCTGGAACGTGGAGCCCATGATTGACTTCCACCACCTCTTAGCATGTAGATCTAAGACAGACACCGCCAACGATACAGCCTTGTTGGCCGGGCAACGGATCCCCGCCAATAGCTCTTGGACCATGTCAAGCCATTCTTCCATGCGTACGGCCGACTCCGTCACGAGGTAGGCGGGAGGGGAGAGAGCCCGAAAGGTGCTCAGCCAGTTAGAGCCCGGAGCCTGTTGTTGAGGCTGCTACGCCCTAAAGGCATCCAGGATGGCGGTGAGCATCTGCCCAACTCGGATTGTTGAAACTGAGTGGGTATGGAAGGGGCAGGAGTTCCCCCATCGGCTCAACGTGCACTGGAACCTACATATAAAACATAAACGTTTGGTCAGGCTGGCTAATCTTGCGGTCAAAGTTGGACAACTTAATGTGAATTACATATGGGCACACCACTGTTTCCGCTAAGTCAGTTTGTCAGCAAACTGACTAATCAAACGGGGGTAGGACGATTGTTGAATGATTTCTTTAGTTGATGATCGTGGCAAACTGATACCATTTGTAAGACCCCCCTCCCAGATCCAAAAACACGGCACGAAGGGGGGGGGGGGGGGGGGGGGGGGGGCGGTGGGGGTCTTATGCCCGAAACAGCCGCCTTGCAGTAGCATTAGAACTCGGTCTAACCTGTACCACAAGACGCCTATTCCACTAGTTACAACCAATATAAATATAAACATGCCAACCCAACCATAATATAAGTAAGAAGAAGTCAAATCCACACTAAGTATATGTGTCCAAATACATCAAATAAGAGAAGCTAATACATGCTTCTTCAATATCTGAGTACAACTACAACATTGCCCAAACGGGCTACATCAAAATCTCACAACACTCACATCCGTAACCGACGGTAGCGACGACACCGTCACATCAGGCCCTGTCGTCCTGGCCTGGCTGTCTTGCTGCAAAGTCTGCGGCTGCTCTACCTGCGGGGTGACCTCCTAAAAAGGTAGATATAGCAACCGTTAGTCGAAAGATTAAGTGGCTTCACATCTGCTCCCTCGGCGACTCCTCGGCATCGGACGGAGAAAGGAACAAGGGTACAAGTATAATACAAGTAGTAAAGCAGGTACAAACAGGTGGTAATAGTAACGAATAACAACATTATAAACTAGCAGTTCTACTTGAATAACAATATTACAAACTAGCAGTTCAACTTGAGCAATTAGTAAATCAATAAGTACAAGTAAGTACAACATGAAAGTAACTTAACTTATAAGGATGCCCATACAAGCGTATAAGTTAAGGATCGGGTTACATAAAAGTAACTCATCGTATAAGAGTGCCCATACAAACTTATACGATGAGGGTTTTTTTTGTGCAATGACATGTAATGGTATGTATGCTATGCAATGACTCACCCATGATCACACACATGCAATTGCTATGTCGACAAAGACTATAGTTCCCACTATTCGAGCAGGTAGATAACCTCTCAGGCATCAGCCGTCGTGGCCAGACGGTGACAGTAGAATGAGCATCTCTACTACTAGGCGGGTATCCACACTACTTCACCTAGGCCTCTGCACGCCTCAACGCTAAGAACACAATAGCGGAGCCCATGCGTACTATGGTCCAGCGAGAGCCTCGAGTTGATGTGCACCGAGTACCAAGCCCCGAACTGACCTTGTGTGACCCGGAAGGAGCCTCCGAAGTAAGCACGAGGACCAAGCCCAATCGTTCACTTGGCACGGAAGGAGCCCCGGGACCTAGACACCGAGGACCAAGCCCAACCACCCAAAGTCTAACTGTCAACTCCCATCGGTGTGACGATCGACGAGCCCGTATACCTGCCACACTATCCTTAACCCAGGATTACGACACCACGTGTCGACTCACACCACATGCAAATTCCATAACACAGTGGCATGTAAGGGGCCTCAGAAGTAAGCATGAGGACACAGACCAACCATCCACTCGGCACAGAAGGAGCCCCGGGGCGTAGACACCGAGGACCAAGCCCAACCGTCCATCTATACCTCATTTCAACATTAACTCAACTAGTGACGGCCAACACCGCACTTCCATCCCTCCATAATACTACCCGTAGGGAGACTACGCTCTAAGTGTTGGACTACTACATTTCATTCTAACCATCATACATGCTCATGGCCATGGTTTATCCTTCTATTTGTCATTCCAAATGGTTTCAACATATTACAAACATGATGCGCATTAATCATAATCTACCAATTTGTATCCAGTCATTTCATTCATCATATTATAAACATGGTGCGTATTTATAATAATCTATCAATTTTAGCAAGTCATATCATGCATTAAAGCTTGTTCCACAATTCAGTTTTATGAAATCTAATTAACAAGATTTATCAGTCATAGCACTACGGTGGTCAGCATAAAATAGTTTATCAAAATCTATAGTTAATTAGTGTTAGAAAGTAGAGAAAAGAAGCGAAAAGTAGAAGACAAGCGAATAAACTTTTGAATAATTGAAATTTTATTATCCAAAAAAGATATCATTTACAAAGGTATGGCCTCCCTTATATAGAATGGAGGAGATAAGAAAGAGAGTATACAAACAATGTGGGACTAAACATTTACAGTACTGGGCGGCTAGAATAATGGAGACCGCATAGGCCGCGCGGTTAGAGAGATGGGCTAACCGCTCGGCAACTCCAGCAGGATAGAACAGGCCGCAGAGGTAGACCGATAGACCGCCCGGTCTCCAGGCACCAGATAGACCGCCAGACCGCTCGGTTAACAAACCGCTGGATCAGACCGCTAAGCCGCCCGGTCTAATACTTCAACACTCCCCTCAAGCTGGAGCATAGATATCAATCATGCCCAGCTTGTCACAAATGCGGAAGAAGGAAGTAGAAACCGGCTTGGTGAAGATATCTGCCAACTCCTTGTCAGAGGTGACAAAAGGAGTACAAATCTGTTTCTTCAAAATCTCCTCCCGAATGAAGTGACAGTCAACCTCTATATGCTTCGTTCTCTCATGAAAGACCGGATTCCTGGATATGTGTATAGCGGCCTTGTTGTCACAGAACATAGGGAGAGGACAATCATATACCTCGCCCAGGTCAAGCATGAGAGCCCGCAACCACTTTAACTCACACGTAGTTGACGCCATACTCCGGTATTCTGCTTCGGCACTGGATCTGGAAACAATAGACTGTTTCTTGCTCTTCCAACTTACGAGATTACCTCCAACAAAGGTACAAAAACCTGACGTGGATTTACGATCGCCTTTGTCATCTGCGTAACTGGAATCTGAGTAGTCCTCAACCCTCAGATGGCCATTCTTCTGGAAGAGTAACCCTCTGCCCGGTGCTGCTTTGATATACTCTAAAATCTTCAGGGCGGACTGAAGATGACACTCCCTGGGAGCTTGCATAAACTGACTGACCTTTCCTACAGCGTAGGCGATGTCGGGTCTAGTCACCGTGAGATAGATGAGTTTGCCTACCAAACGTCTGTACCGTGTGACATCAGATAGAGGAGGCGATTCATCCGTCCACGTCTTGTCCTCTCCAACAGCCATGGGAAGATGAGCTGGTTTGGCACCTGTCAAGCCTGCTTCTTGAAGAAGATCAAGGGCATACTTCCGTTGAGAGAGAACCAAGGAGTCAGGCTTCCGAGAGATTTCTATCCCCAAAAAGTATTTTGGAGAGCCCATATCCTTCGTGACCAAGTGCTGACGGAGGTGCTTCTTCGTCAAGTCCACCCCATCTTGGTCATCACCAGTAAGGAGAATATCATCCACATATACGGCTAAAACCACCAGTCCCGAGGCCGTTTTGCGAATGAACAAGGAGTGATCGACCGAACTCCTTTGAAAGCCGATGGTTGCCACAATACCACTGAATTTTTCGAACCATGCCCGAGGGCTCTGCTTTAGGCCATAAATGGCCTTCTTCAAATGACAGACACGTGTCTCCCCCTGAGCAACATACCCAGGAGGTTGCTCCATATAGACGTCCTCCTGAAGATCGCCATAGAGAAAGGCATTCTTCACATCAAGCTGGGAAATAGCCCAAGCCCGGTTAACGGCCACAAAAAAGAGAACCCGGATTGTGCTGAGGCGAGCAACCGGAGAGAAGGTATCAAAGTAATCAACGCCATAAGTCTGAGTAAAGCCCTTGGCCACCAGCCGGGCTTTGTAGCGATCCACAGTGCCATCGGGGCGAAACTTCACAACAAAGACCCAGCGACAGCCAACCACATCAGTGCCCACGGGAGGAGGAACCAGAGTCCAGGTACCCCGTTCAGTAAGAGTAGCCATCTACTCATCCATGGCAGACTTCCAATGAGGGAGAGCGAGAGCCTCCTGGTAGGTACGGGGAGTAGAAGTAGCAGAGATAGCCAAGGCAAACGACCTGCGAGAAGGAGAAAGCTGATCATAAGAAACAACAGCCGTGAGCGGGTGTTGAGTACACGCCCGCACCCCTTTGCGAAGGGCAATGGGAACATCTAGATCATCGGGAGCGTCGGCGACAGGAGCGTCAGCGACCGGAGCGTCCGTGGCGGAGAAGGCTGGCCCGGGACTAGAGAGAGACGACAGCGGAGAGGAGGGTGGAGGGGTGGGTGGGGAGACAGACTGGGAAGGAGTGGGTGGAGGAGGAGATGAAGGTGGGAAAACGTGAAGAGGGGTGGAAGAAACGGAGATATCAGAAGGAAGAGAAGGAAGAGAAGAGGAAGGAGAGAAATAGGAAGCATTTTCGAAAAAAGTCACATCTGCGGAGACAAACTGCTTGCGGAGAAGGGGGTCAAAGCAGCAATAGCCTTTTTGAGTGGTAGAGTACCCCAAAAAGACACACTTGGTGGAATGGGGGGAAAGCTTGTCGCGGGTAGCAGAGGGAGCGTGAACAAAGGCCGTACAGCCAAAGACACGGAGAGGAAGAGGAAATGGTTCCTGGTGGGGGTAGAGAAGGGAGAAGGGAGTCCGGCCGTGGAGGACCGTGGAGGGAATGCGATTGATGAGATAGCAAGCGAGAAGCACAGCGTAGCCCCAGTAGGAGCGAGGGACGTGCATCTGCGTCATGAGAGTACGCGCAACATCAAGCAGGTGACGGTTTTTACGCTCCGCCACCCCATTCTGTTGGGAGGTGTAAACACAAGTCGTTTGATGAATGAGGCCGTGTTGGTGAAAGAACGCGGAGAACTCATGAGACATATATTCCTTGGCATTATCATAACGTAAGACCTTAATAGAAATAGCAAATTGAGTCTTAATCATAAAGTAAAAAGATTGCCAAACAGAAAATAGCTCAGAGCGATCCTTTAATAGATACACCCAGGTACATCGAGTAAAATCATCGATAAAGGTGACAAAATAGGAACTGCCCCTACCAACTGTGAGGGTAGGAGCAGGACCCCATACATCAGAATGAATAAGATCAAAAATGCGAGAGGAGCCACGGCCTTGCTTCGGTGGGAAGGAGGAGCGATGATGTTTGCCAAGCTGACACGCATCACAGTTGAGCGGAGAACTGGTGGGAGGTAAGTGGGGCAGAAGCTGACGAATGAGCTGAGGAGGAGGATGTCCAAGACGAAGATGCCACTGAAGGAGATCGGTGGAGGAGGAGTAGGCAGAAAGAGCTGAAACATCGTCGAGGAAGTAGAGGCCGCCGCTCTCAGTCCCAGTAGCAATCGTCTGCTGGGTCCTCGGGTCCTGAAAAGAACAAGTAGTGGGAGTGAATAAAACGGAGCACTGAAGTTGCCGGCATAAAGTAGTAACTGATAACAAATTGCACGGGAACTTCGGGACATAGAGGGTATCCTCCAAGCAAAGCGAAGGAGTGAGTTGAACCATGCCCGTCCCATGAACCGGAGACGGGGAACCATCCGCCACACGAACAGGGGGTAAGCGGTCATGGGTCTCAAGACGGGAGAAGCAATGAGGGTTGCCCGTCATATGATTGGTGGCACCGGAGTCAATCAGCCATTTACCTTGGGTAACGACGTGGGCACTACCTGACGTCGTGGCCACAGAGGCAGACGGCCTAGAAGAGGCGGAGGCCGAAGAAGGAGCATCACCGGAAGGGCGAAGATGAGGATGTTTCTGCCAGCAGCGGTCAACAGTATGGCCAGTACGACCACAGTGAGAGCAGAAGAACCGGGAGGAACCCCGTCCGCCAGAGGAGCCACGGCCACTAGGGCCCCCCCGCTGAGCTTGGTGAGCAAAGGAGTCCTGGGAAGGGGGGGAGGCCAACAGAGGCCGCTGGAGGAGCGAAGTAACGGCGGCAATGCGAGCCGCAGTGGCATCCAAAGTAGGAGATTCCGCCTCACCCAAGATCTGCTGGCGGATCATATCATAAGAGTCGGGAAGACGAAGAAGATAACAAACAACCAGGAGTTCCTGGAAGTGTTTGTGCTGGTCGGCCAAGTCCGCGGAGAAGGGGCGATTCTGGAGGATTTCAGCCCCAAGAGCCTGAACCTGCTGATAAGCCGCAGCTGGGGACATGGAAGGGCGGGCGAAGAGGTCCGCATAGAGAGTATAAATGCGGGACGTCTGGCCCCCCTTAGAATAGAGAGCAGCGAGGTGAAGCCATGCGGCCTTGACCGTCTCATCATGGCGAATGACGGGAAGGCACTCATCAGAAAGGCTGTTGGCCAGCCAGGTGCGAACAAGAGCATCACTCGCATCCCAGTCATCAAACTCAGGAGAGGTGCGAGGAGGAGGGTCATCGGTGAGGTGATGACGCTTGCATTGAGAACGAAGGAGAAAGGTGAAAGAAACACTCCAATCGGGATAGTTGGAGCCAACAAGCTTGGACAGAGTGCCAAGGTTGCCCGAAGGAGGAGGAGGAGAAGGAGCTGCAGGAGTAGTGGTGAGACCGGAGGTAGTCATAGAACCCGGCAAGTAGAAGAAGCCGCGCGAACTGAAGCGGTTAGAAAACAGACGAAGCCGCGCGAACAGTAGCGGCTTGAAATAGGCAAAGGCACAGGGGGAAGAGGTCGCGCAGACTGAAAAGGCCGAGCGAACAGCAGAGAGGAGAAGAGCAGGTGACCGCGACCAAGATGCGGGTAAGAAAGTAATAACCCGCACGGTCAGGCAGATCACAGCAGCGGCGAGAAGGCGGTCAAAGGCACAGCGGGGAAGAGGTCGCGCAGACTAAAAAGGCCGAGCAAACAGAAGAGAGGAGAAGAGCTGATGACCGCGACCAAGATGCGGGTGAGAAAGGAACAACCCGCACGGTCAGGCAGATCACAGCAGCAAGCCGCGAGTAGAGAGACAACACACGCGGATAGGGACAGACCACAACGACTAGGAAGTCGGAGCGGGAGGAAAGAACAAGGAGCGCGGCGACAAGGAAACAGGTCGCTGCGACAAAGAGCAGTAGGAGAAGAGAAGAAGAAGCAAGCCGCGCGAACAGGGCAGCGGACAGAATCAAGCCGCGCGGATAGAAACAAGCCGTGCGGACAGAGAGAAGCCAAGTCGCGAAGCAAGTCGCAGAATGCGGAAAACAAGCCGCGAACAACAGAGAGCGCACAGAATCAGAGGGAAATGACCGTGTGCTCTGATACCATGTTAGAAAGTAGAGAAAAGAAGCGAAAAGTAGAAGACAAGCGAATAAACTTTTGAATAATTGAAATTTTATTATCCAAAAAAGATATCATTTACAAAGGTATGGCCTCCCTTATATAGAATGGAGGAGATAAGAAAGAGAGTATACAAACAATGTGGGACTAAACATTTACAGTACTGGGCGGCTAGAATAATGGAGACTGCATAGGCCGCGCGGTTAGAGAGATGGGCTAACCGCTCGGCAACTCCAGCAGGATAGAACAGGCCGCAGAGGTAGACCGATAGACCGCCCGGTCTCCAGGCACCAGATAGACCGCCAGACCGCTCGGTTAACAAACCGCTGGATCAGACCGCTAAGCCGCCCGGTCTAATACTTCAACAATTAGCAATATCGATTCCACCGAATTCAAATTCATATTATATAAACTCCAGAATTTAAGTGCAGAATAAATCTGGACAGCAACGTTGCCCGATGATTCCTGAAGCTACAGAAATCCGGTGAAGACGTGTAGACCATCGATGGAAAGGTCTTTCCATGGGTTAAAACTTTCATATTCAGCCCACAACCCATATTTGAGTGTATCCTATTTGAAATCAGCCTTGAAGTCCGCTGCGTACAGAACACAATTTCTGCATGCAGGATTTATCAGACGTCATGTGAATTCAGACTTTGCCGTGGCTACATACTTTGTATGAAGACGTGCAACCACTCGTTGGAAAGGTATTTTCAAGGGCTGCAACGTTCATGTTTAGTCGAAAGCCCAGATCTGGCCACATCATACATGAAAATGGCCAAGAAGATCGCTGCGCGCAGAATACAGATTCTGCACGCTTCGTAAAGAGGAATGAACGACAGCGGTTCATCTTCCTCTCCAAGTCGATCTTCCAAAATCACTCCAAAATTTCCTCCTCCCTTATTCACCCTCAAAGGGGCCATGATTCTTCACGAAACCATCCACCCATCATCACATAGAAGAAAGAGGAGGTTGAAGAGATATAAAACTTAGAACACATGTCCTAGCATGGCCGTCCCTAGAAAACTCCTTCTCTCTATCAAGACTCTCTTGTGTCGATATATCTCCTAAGAAAATAACTAAATATCTAGCACCAAGGAAGAGGGTAGGAAGCTCACCTGATTTCCGGCGTTTCCACCATTTCCGGACATGGATCTCGTGACTCTTCTCGTCGACATCTTCTTTTCCACGGCGGCGGCGGCGGATCTTCTCCTCTAGAACTAGATCCAGCGACTTCCTTCTCTCAACAGGAGTTTCTCTCAGAAAAACGGCTGGAATGAGGAGTGAAAATGGCTAGGGTTATCACTTCCCCTTTTATATAAAAGTGACACGGGTAGGGACACGCCCGTGTCCTTACCCGTGTCCTGCTTAGGCGAGGCGTTACGACGGTTTTTATGCGTCGGTTCAATACTCGACACGACACACGGGTGGGACACACCCATGTCGGCCCAGTCACGCCCGTGACATGGGGCATGTAACCCACTCGAGACCTACTCGAGAGGACTTACTCGAGAGAAAACCAACTACTCGAGTACCCGGATACGACACACCCGTGTCACAGGGATGACACGCCTGTGTCACCCCTCTTAATCGAGTACTTTTCCACCTACTGGAGTATATTTCAACCTACACGAGAGATACTCGAGGATGAGCGGGACATGCCCTATGACACGTCCGTGTCACAGGCCGTGTACCCCATACCTGACATTCGACTATCGTCGAGCGCTGGTTATCTACCAGAGGGAACACACGCCCGCCGACACGCCCGTGTCGGATAGGACACGCCTGTGTCATACGATGTCGACACACCTCGTCGATCTCGACACGCCTCGTCGAGCTCAACTCGACACAATGACACATGGGTAGGGAAACACCCGTGTCTCTACCCGTGTCATACAATTCGTCGAACTCGACACGAAGTTCGTCGATCTCAACACGTAGTTCGTCGATCTCGACACTTCGATCTCGACACGGGTAGGGACACGCCCGTGTATCTACCCGTGTCGCTTCACACGGGTAGTGACACGCCCATGTCACTACCCGTGTCCTTCTTTGGACATACTCGAGTCGACTCGAGAGCTGGGCACTCCCACACGGGTAGGGACACGCCCGTGTCGCTACCCATGTCCTATGCTTGACTGATTTCTCCTCCTTTTCACATGTGCTGCCATGTTGTCAGCACTCCCCCTAAACCCAAGTCAGCTATCCTGACTCAAAAACACGTACGATTGGCCTAGTGCGATTCAGGACGTTACATGAGTTCAGCGAAATAAATCTGGAAAGAATGTGTTGAAGCTGAAATCTAGACTTTGTCGACCTGAGCTCGAATATTGTCGAGCTCAACTCAGAGAATTAACTCTATGTTCGTCGAGTAGAGCACGACTATCGTCGAGTTGAGTTTGACAAACGTCAAACTTAAATTCTGAACTTGATTTCTTCTAAGTCTTGAGTCAATCTGAGGTCTTCTGCTAGCTAGTCCATGTAAGGTTGAACCTAATGACTTAACCTAAACTGTAGGAGTCAAAACACATAACCCTGGCAATATATTGTGGGTCAGACATCCTAATTAGTGAACCTAGCCCAAATCCAACTAGGGATCCAACAATCTCCCTCTATTTGGGTGAGGTCACTAATACAAATAAAAGAAAACAAGCACAAAGAAAAATAAATATATCTGACAGAAAATTTAAATGATATTTAGCAGATATGTACATAACAAGTTTTGTGACAAATTAAACAAGTATAGTTCAGAAAATCAAAACTAAACAAGATATTCATTTCTTCTTCTGCTTTTTCTTGTCAGCTTTGTCTTGCTTAGAAGGCCGTGTGAACTTAATTTCTCTATTAGGATTGGCTGCTTCTCTTTTGCACATGGTCATGTATGTAGCTCCAATTATATTGAGGGAGGTTGCTCTAGGTACAACAGCCTCTGGATGCAAGTTCATATAGACATCTACATTGAAAAATTTGTTAGCCTTTTCATACCTTTTCAGCTCTTCTTTCCTGTAGGTTCACATAGGAGAGTATTGTGATGGATCTCTGCATTCAGCTTTGGCTTTATTAATCATAAAGAGTCCAACAAACTCTTAAAATTTGGCCATTCTTGCGGTTGTATCCTGTTCAGGATCCACAAAGGGAATAAGTGGAGAATCTGGCCTTTTTGGACTTTCAGCCTTTTCAGTTTCAAATGCTTTTTGTTGTTGTTGTTACTGTTGTTGCTGTCTGCTGCTTGAGGAATTTCTTTGCTGACTGCTTCCTTGAGATTTGGAAGATCTACCTTGAATTCTTTGGTAAGTTTGAGCATAGGAGGTAGATCTTTGAGAATTGCTTCCTGAAGCACCAGCTGCTGGAGGAGGAGGAGGAGGACCTCTCCAATTACTTTGAGAAGGAGGAGGAGGAGAATACCTTCTAATCTTCTTCCTGGCTTTCTAATCATTCTTGGAAAGCCACATCCATGCAGACATCCCTGGATATGGAGTAAAATTTTGCAGGATGTAGTATGGAGTATCATGAGTGGGATTTGGTTTGGGAGCAACTTGAGGAATGACCTTTCTCGTCTTAACAGCTTTTTGCTTAGCTTTAGCATTATCAGAATCATCAGAATCATCATCATCAAAAGATCCCTGAGGATTGTCATATAAGTAATCAAGTGCCTTCAAAATGTCTTGGGAAATTTGTTTTTCAGCTTGAGGCTGTACTGGAGGTTCTTTAACTTTTGGAACAACTGTTTCAGCAACTTTTTCAGAAATTAACTTATTATCTTCTTCAATATCAACCATAAAGATTTCATCAAGATCTGGTAGTGGACTGTCATCCATTACATAGGTAGGAGGAGAGATAGCTTTTTGTGGAGAAAAAGCCTTGGGAGGGGATGATACTTTTGTTGGCTCTATTCTTGCAAAACTTGCCTTAAGTTGCTTAGCAACTGTAGCACTTATTGGAGAACTATATGGTACAATAGCCATAGAAGGCTTTGGGCAGACTATTGGAAGAAAATTCAAATGAACTGTATCAAAAGAATTTAATAAATTGAATAAATCAACTGTGGGATTGACAAAACAATCACCCACAGTCAAAACTTCTGGAATTTCTATAGCTGTAACTGTACATAATGTATCAACTATTATTAACTAAGCCTCTATAAGCATATGTACATCAGTCTCTGACTCTGTAAACAAAATTTCTGCTGCTGCTGCTATTGCTGAAGCTGGAACTGCTTCTTTATTGAGCATCTCCCCCTGCCTGATTTCAGTATATACTGGGATCAGGCCCCTAGAAGAAGGGATAGAGGAGGCAGTAAGGAGAGAAGCAAAAGAAGAAATGGAGGCAGCAAAAGGTGTAATGGCCTCTGTTATGAGTTGCTTGAGGACTGGAGTGATGTTCTCCAGGATGGTGGAAAGAGAGGAGG
The DNA here is from genome assembly GCA_039583875.1 of Platanthera guangdongensis. Lineage (NCBI taxonomy): Eukaryota > Viridiplantae > Streptophyta > Magnoliopsida > Asparagales > Orchidaceae > Platanthera > Platanthera guangdongensis. The sequence goes on along the minus strand of JBBWWR010000210.1, from coordinate 26,737 downwards.
AATCTATATCCATAAACTCTGGTGGAGTTTGAGTAGATATAGATGGATGAGGAGGAGTGACATCAGATGGAAGGACATCTAGTATGATGTCAACCTGTGAAGGTGATGCAGTAGGAGATGGTATTGGAGTGGAATGGTCATGTATAGGTGAAGTGGGTGTAGATGGTAGGGAGGTGAGTAGATTAAATGTGGGGTATGACAGGAATGTGTAAGGATGTATGTCATGAAGATGAGGTGGAAGAGGAGACGAAGATGGGGTGATGTGCTCAGGCGACGGAACTGGTGTTGGAAGATGGATTGGTGAACCATGTTGTTGTTGAAGAGGAGGTGGTGATTGAGGAGATGGTGAAGGAATTCTGCTGGAGGGAGGGACAACTTCTGGAAGTGGAGGAGTTATTGTTGGAAGAGGTGTTGTTGAAGGAGGAGGTGGAATGGGAACTTCTTCAACACTAGGGTGGGGAGTGGCTGATACAACCCTTGTGCCCTCAGAAGTCCTGGAAGAAGAGGAAGCCTTGGATGGTTTGGAGATGGTTCTCTCCCACCTTCCAAATAAGGCACAAGTTAGCCTTTTGGAGGCATTGATGAACACTGTCGTGGAGACAAGTAGTTCAGGAGCCTTTTCTTGAAGGAAGATTCCCAGAACTCTTCCAAAGCATACTTCCTTCTTATTGTTCCTCTTCTTTATTAACTCAAACAAGAGTTTTCCCCAGTTTACCTGTTTCTTTTCAACCAAAGCACCCATCACCAAGAATTGGTGCCTGGTGATGTAGTCGTGGGCGGTATGTTTTCCCAGTAGAACTTCGCCAACTACATCGGCTAAGAACTTGTACTTAGAAGATAAGTTTTTCTTCAGTAGTTTATTTGGGTTTTCTCCAGAATGACCCATCTTTTTCAGCATATTATTATAATCATCACTATCCATTTCTATATCTTTGTTTCCATTCAACAAACCAAAAATCTCACTCAAAATTTCGGGGGAAAGAGAAATTGAGTCACCGGATATGGTCCCGGTCATGGTATCTGCGTCTGGTGTTGTGGAAGAGAATACCCATTCTCTAATCTCGGTTACTGCTATCTTTATTCTTTGAGTCATGAAATTTTTCAGATTTTGTTCTTCAAACAATTGCAGTTTTTCCAAGAAGATTTGGTCTGAGTGCTAGAAGGAATCGAAATCATTGTCAAAGCCCATGTCGAACTTCATTGCAGTAAGAGAGGTCGCCGGAATCGCCATTAGTTCGCCTGCAAAAGCAAAACATAGATCAAGTGCAAGAGAACAGAAAGCGCGGGACGGAGCTCGAAGAAAATCTAGATATATGGTTTTCAGAATATGAAGCGACAGACTGCGTCCGACAAAAAATAAAAAATTCTTCGATCTCAAATCGACGAAATATTTCATTGACAAAAGAATTTGTCGATCTCAGTTAGAAGAAGTGAAAACATTTCGTCGATCTTAACTCGATGAAAAGTTTCTGAAGCAATATCGTCGATCTCCATTCGACGAAAAGAGCTTCACACATAGAGAGTTCGTCGATCTCCGTTCGACAAATTTCTCAAGAACTTTTCTCAGTTCGTCGATCTCCGTTCGACGAATTGAGGCAAATTCTTCGACCGCAGACATAAATTTAAATTAAGGCATCTCCATTGATCATACCTAGCTGATTTATAAAGAACAGATGATTCCTTCAATCCAAGGGTTTGGTGAAGATGTCTGCTCTTTGCAAATCAGTGTAGATGTAGACAAGCTTAATTTTATTTTTGTCCACACACTCTCTAATGAAATGATGTCTGGTGTCTATATGCTTAGTTCTATTATGATGCACTGGATTTTGTGCAATATAAATTGCACTTGTGTTATCACATAGTAAGGTTGAATTATTTAAGTTGAAGACATAATCTAGGAGTTGGTTCTGAATCTAGAGCATCTGGGAACAACAACTGCTAGCTGCTATGTATTCTGCTTCAGCAGTTAAAGTAGACACAAATGACTGTTTTTTGCAAAACCAAGACACTAGTCTCATACCAAGGAACTGACATGTCCCTGAGGTACTTTTTCTTTCAACTCTACATCCAATAAAGTCAGCATCTAAGTATCCAGTCAACTCAAACTCTGACTCAGTTGGATACTAGAGTCCTAGACTAGGACAACTCTTTATATATCTTAAAATCCTTTTTAAGAAAATAAGGTGAGATTCTTTAGGGTTCACCTGGAACCTAGCACAAAGGCATATAGCAAACATGATGTCTGGTCTACTTGCTGTAAGATATAACAGGGACCCAACAATGGCCCTATATAATTTCTGATCAACAGGTTTCCCATGTTCATCAGAATCAATTACAGTATTTGTAGCCATAGGTGTTTTCTTGGCTGAGGCATCTGACATCCCAAACTTTTTAATTAGCTCCTTAGCATACTTAGATTGGGATATGAAGTTGCCATCAGGTAGCTGCTTCACTTAGAGACCAAGGAAGTAGGAGAGCTCACCCATGCTGCTCATTTCAAACTTTAAATGCATGAGGTCAGAGAACCTCTTGCATAGTTTGGAATCTGTAGACCCAAACATAATGTCATCTAAATAGATTTGTACTAATAAGATTTGATCCTTATGGTGTCTAGTGAATGATGTCCTATCTACAATGCCCCTAGAAAATTTATGCTTTAGAGGAAAGCTAGCTAAGGTTTCATACCAAGCTCTTGGTGCTTGCTTTAAACCATAGAGAGCTTTATGCAATTTAAAGACATAAGATGGATGGGTAGGAGAGATAAAACCTGGTGGTTGTTTCACATAAACTTCATTTTAAGTTCACCATTCAAAAATACACTCTTGACATCCATTTGATATACTTTGAACTTTTTGTAGGCAGCATATGCAAGGAAGATCCTGATTGCTTCCAGCCTTGCAACAAGTGCAAAAGTCTGGTCATAATCAATCCCTTCCTCTTGCTTATAGCCTTGAGCAACCAGCCTTGCCTTATTCCTTATTATAATACCTTGGGCATCCAGTTTATTTTTAAATACTCATTTAGTTCCAATGACTGGGTAGTCTTTTGGTCTTGAAACTAAATCCCAAAATCTGCATCTCTCAAATTGGTTGAGCTCCTCTTACATTGCAATAATCCAGTGTGAACCTTGATCAACATCTTTGATGGATTGAGACTCAATTTGAGATATGAAGCAGACATGCATCAATTCTTGGTTGAGTTGATGCCTTGTCTGCACACAAACTGAAATGTCTCCAATCACTTGAGATACATGGTGATCTCTAAGTGTGACAAATTCAGTAGGTGGAGTTGGTTGAGCAACAGCTTGGGGAATAAATTCCTCTTGTGGAATTATGGTAGCTGTTGTTGGCTTTTTACTGATTTCAGTGTCTTCATTTTCAGTGTCTTCATCAATATGTGGTGAAGAATGGTTACCATCCTCATTGGTGAGGGTTAATTAATTCAGTTTCTCACACAAATATGGTTCCTGCAAAGAGTTACTGGTAGAAATTTCTTTCTCCATGTAAAACATGTTAGTCTCATCAAATGAAATATGGGCAGATTATTCTATTTTCATGGTAGATTTATTATAGACCCTATAAGCCTTGCTTACTTGGGAATATCCAAGAAAAATTCTCATTTCAGTCTTGGCTTCAAATTTTCTAATGTGTTTCTTATTGTTGTTGTAAATGTAACATAAGAAACCAAATATTTTAAAATAGTCTACTTTAGGTTTCTTCCCTTTAAGTAGCTCATAAGGAGTCTTATTCTTTAGCTTATGTATAAGACATCTATTCAGTATATAATTTGTCGTGCTCACAGTCTCTGTCCAAAAGGATAGGGGCAAATGAGCATCTGTAAGTAATGTGCCTGTAGATTCAATTATGGTTCTATTCTTCCTTTCAGCAACCCCATTTTGTTGAGGTATTCTAGGATCTGAGAAGCAGTGCCTGATACCTTCCTTCTCACAGAAATCTTGTACAAGAAGAGACTCAAACTCAGTACCATGATCACTTCTGATCAATGCAACTAGAGTAGAGTACTCAATCTGTATGTTCTTGAGAAAATCTGTAAGAACCTTGAAGTTATCAGACTTAGATCTCAGAAAGAATACCCAAGTGAATCTAGAGAAGTCATCTACAATCACTAAAGTATAAGATTTCCCTCCTAGACTTTGTACTGCAATAGGGCCAAAAAGTTCCATATGTAGCAAGTATAATATCCTAAGTGAGTCACTTTTATTTACAGATTTAAAACTATTTTTAGTTTTCTTACCTAATTGACAAGCCCTACAAAGGCTTTCCTTCTTGTAGGGGCAAGACGGCAATCCTCTAACAAGGTTGTCCCTAGATAGTTTGACAATGTTTTTCAGATTAACATGTCCTAATCTCCTATGCCAAAGGTCATTATTGTTACTAGTTTGATTGAACTAACAAATTTCAGATTTAGCTGACTGGAAGTTAACTATATAAATATTTTCTACTCTAGTGCCAGTCAATACTACATGGTTATCTAAAGAAGTAATAATACATGAAGTTTTATTAAAAGATACCTGAAACCTTTCATCACATAACTGACTTATGGAGATGAGGTTGCGCTTCAGTCCACTTACAAAAACTAACTTCCTGAAGGTGATAGCTCCAATCTTGACCTTTTCATAGCCTTTAGTCTGGCCACAATTGGAGTCACCAATATTACTTTTGGTCCTAGCTTTGCTTGTAGTTGATTAGATTGTCCTTGTTTCCAGTCATGTGTTTAGAACAACCATTATCCAGATACCACTGTTGTAACGCCCCCGATTTTCCAGTGATTTATTTAATTTCTTATTTGGCGTATTATGACGTCAGAGCGTTATGTTAGCGCGTATTGGTCAGGTGGCGTTGTTAGAGCGTGCTTTTAGCTCTTTAGGTTCCCTGCGTGGCTTGGTGATGCCTGGCAGCAAGATTCCCTAGCGAGCCGGAGTCTGTTTGGTGTCTCGGTGGAGCCTCTTGGGGAATGCTTGTGTTTTGGCTTCGGGAGTTTTGCCCGAGTTTTGCTCGTCGGATTTTGTTACCGACTTTGTCGCAGCGCGTTTGCGTTCGTTAGGTTTGACCGGCCAAATTTTGGGATTTGCGTCGGGAGTGGAAAATTTTATATTAGGAAATTAGATCGGCTAATTTTAGACTTGCTCGTCAAGTTTCGTCGCGTTTCGAGCATTTTTGGAGCCTCGGCGCGCGATTGAAGTTTGTATGTTTTCGCGTACGCCGTTAACTTTAGAAATTATTATCTCGAAAACGGTGCGTCGGAATTCGATTTCGACTTCGCCGTTGGATTCGTAGTGTCGTCATTCGCCTACGGTGCGAATTTCGTTCGATTCGGCGCGCGTTTGGCCCTCCGTAACCATATAAGGTTATCTTATTATAATAATTATATATATTATTATTATATAAATATATATATTTATATATAAATAATTTAAAAAATATATATATAAAATATAAATTTAGTAAGAATCGGTGAGAATGAATCTCACCGATTCTCACCGAATCGGTGAGATTCATTCTCACCGATCGGATTAATTTGCATTTTTTATATAATTTATATATTATTATTATTATTATTATTAATTATATATATATATATATAAGTTAAAGTTAAGCCCCTTTCTTCTTCCCGAACAACAGCCCCCCCTGTGCGATTTTTTTTGACGAGTGCCGTTCCGTTCGCGAAACTTCCGGTGGCCGCCACCGCCGATCCGGTGGACGGAATTTCGATCCGATCGCGGCGTTGGAAAGCTCTCGGCGAGAGCTTCGAGATCGCGGTAAGCTTTTCCCGTTTCGGTGACCGTTTCGCCATAGATTTTTTCGGCCCTAACCCGGTTGTCCGTTTTTTTCGTAGATCTCGTCTCCGCGTGTCCCCTTTTGGACGGATCTACGTGGTGGAGTATTTTGGGTGACGTTTTCAAGGTCGATTTGAGGCAAGTGGATTTCTCTCCTCTTGCGTGACTCCATGAGTTGCATTTTTGTCGTATTATTCTTTTCTCCTTGTCGTAGAATAGGTGAAATTGGAATGTTCCTAGTTTTGGGCTTGTAGTCGGCCCAAACTAGGAAGTTTTCGGTTTTATTTTTAGTTGTACTCGGCGGGTAGGGGGAAATAACTCGGCGGGTAGGGGGAAATAACTCGGCGGGTAGGGGAAAATAAATCGGCGGGTAGGTGGAAATATTCGGCGGGTTTTGGTTGTAGAACTTGATAGTTTCTAAGTGGTGTTGTCGGCTAGTTTTGGCGCCGAATCGTGGATCCTTAGCATGTGGTAGCTGGATTTCTGAAGGAGTATGGTACCAGGGGAGTTCGAGCCGTGGCCACCACCATTCCCTCCTTTGGATATTTTTTTTGGGTTCCTGTAAGAGGTTGGAACTCTATGTGTGTGGACCCTGTGGCGGCCCCTTTAGTACTCTTGAGACACCTGGACCTAGTTGTTCGGTTGTGACTGTTCTTAGTCTCCGACATAGGTTTGGGATTTGTGCCAGTGCTAATGATTTACAAGTTTAGAACTGTTAGTTCCTTCTTACTGTTCATTTGATGCATATTGGTTTTCTTCTGTCTCTGCAGGCTTGAGCGGAGTTTGGTACGTTTCTGTACTTGTTGCATTTTCTCTCACTTTACTGATTATTACACCTGCATTTTGTCCTCTTTTGGATTCTTTAGCTGAGTTTTCGACATTTACTCTTGCAGGGTTGGTAACCCTTTTTCTTTCTGTTCTTTTATTCAATTATTATCTGATGCTTCTTTGCCACTTGTTTCATTATTTCTTGCTGAGGTGTTCTTCTTTTGAATGCCTCAGGTTCAGGTCTGTAGCCGGCTGTGCGGCTAGTTTCAGGAGTTTCTCTGTGGACTGCGCTTTGGCAGAGTTTTCCTCGCTTGTCGAGGTAGTTCTTTAGCCTTGTTGTAGTACAGACATACATGCTCACCAGCGAGTTCGTGTCAGGTTGTTGACGCTCGTTGGTGATTTTCCTTTGTGATATTAAGTATTTGCTTAGCTGCTAGTTTACCTGTTTTGGTGGTAGTTTCACTTGCTCTCTGGGAATGTTTTATGCTAGGTTGCTAGTTACTTTAAACCCTATAAAAGAACTACTATATGTATTGCATGATCAGCATGTTTTATAAAAGCTCAAACTCTATTTTCCAATGCGTAAAAAGATGGTTTTCTTTATAAATATTATAAATTGAAATCTAGGGTCTTGCATAGTGTAAGTTGTCCTCTTAGGACGCTTATGCGCTCTTTTAGGATGTTTAGCATAAATGAAGTATTTTTCCGCTACGTATAAAATAGTTTTCAAACCGTGGACTATCTGATCCACTGAGCCGACGGATACAGCCAATTAATTTAAAAATCAGTTTTCTATTCATTTTAACTTATGATTTGAAGGATTAGAGTGTTGCCTGAGCGTCAGCAGTTATCCCCTGCTTGACGTGGCATCACAGCTCGTAGTTTTCTCGTGCTCTGATTCATTATATAAATGAGAAAATGCGGGATGTGACAGTTGGTATCAGAGGGAGGTTGCTTGACAAATTGTCGGGCAACCTGTCCCTGTTAGTGTTAGGTGTTTAGAATCATGCCATACACACACCGATATGTCATCAACACGTCTTGGCTAAAGCACGAACACTACACTCATGAGCATAAAGAAGTATACGGGGCATATTATGTAGTATGGGATGCATAATATGTGTTTGTATATGGATCCACCATAGGAGGCAACATGTGAGGGTTATGTAGTATGGGATGCATAACCTCACCACATGAATGTGGCTAGCACGTTTTCCTTTTCGTTGCATGCAAATGTTATGTAGTATGGGATGCATAACATTTTCATGTGTACGCCGCTCATAACATGCATTAGGGCCTTTTTAGAATGCATAGCACAATCATGCATAGCATAACATTGCATAAGCACAACGTGCCAAGCTATAAATTTGCAGGATGACATGTGTACACACATGATTTTGAGTCAAAAAGAATATAAATTCATGCATTCCCGATCTAGGCACAAGAGTTAGTTGGATGATAGTGAATCATCGTAGGATAAGCATATCATCATTACAAAAATCCCAGAGCAAGTTAGCAGCATGAGCAAGTACTTAAGTATGTATTGTTTGTACTATGTTGTTTGGTTCTAGTGGGTGGGCTAGGTGTCTAATTAGTGTTTTGTTGTTCCATTAGAATGTCGAGGCGTCCTTCGACAAGGTTGACTCCCCAGTCGGAGGGAGAATCATCAGGTGCGCAGAGCAGCGCAGTGATAGAAGGTCTGAGATAAAGCAATGAAGCCTTGTCAAAGCAAGTAGGGGATTTGCAGTCTCAGGTCCAGTCCTTGTTAGCAGTCGTGGCAGGGTAGATTCCGAGAGTTCAGGACCCTGTGGTGGGTCAAGCTGTCCCTGTTCCCCCCGCTCCTCTGGTGCCTCCGGTCGTGGTGCCACCAGAGATGACCTTTATTTCTCAGTTTCAGCGACTTAGGCCTCCGACGTATGATGGCAAGGCAGATTACATGGTCTTAGACGATTGGATGATATCAATCGAGGAGATGTTCTCATACTCCGGGATCACTGATGACCAGAAGGTGATGTTAGCCGCATATCAGCTCAAGGGGTTGGCGAAGGGCTGGTGGCTGAGGGAGAAAGAAGGTCTGAAGGACGGGTGTTCCTGGGAGTCCTTTAAGGAGCTACTTCTGAACAAGTTTCTGCCATCGGTCGAGAGGGACCGTCTGATGAATGATTTCCTGCACTTAAAGCAGAGGCAGCTCATGGTTAGCGAGTACGAAATCGAGTTTAGTAAGCTAAGCCGATTTGCCTCAGACTTGGTCGGTTCCGACGAAAATAGAAGCAAGCGATTTCTAGCTGGGCTAAGGAGTGACGTCCAGCAATTAGCAAGTGCCTATGCGACCTCAAGTTATGCTGGTATAGTGGAAGCTGCCTTAAAGGTAGAGGCAATTGATAATGCCAAGAATCGAGGTCAACAACTGAGGAAGGATAAAAGAAAATCTGATGAGGGTAAGAGTGCTCAGGTCCCTGACGCTGCTCCGAGGAAGAGAAACAAGGAGGTATGCAGTTTCTGTGGCCGACCGGGCCATCCATTGGAAAGATGTTATCAAAGATTAGGAGCTCAAAAGAAAGAGCAGATTCATGCGATCCAAGGTGTCCAAAAGAAAGATTTGCTTTGTTCGGTATGCAAGAAGCCGGGGCACGATGATGCCCATTGCTGGAAGAAGACTAGAAGTTGTTTCTTGTGCGGTCAAGTGGGTCATCTCAAGTATCAGTTTACTCTGCAGCCAGTTCCTCTTCAGGCCTTGCCGCCGCCGCAGCGAGTGGACAAGGGGAAAGGAAAGTTGAACGTAGTCTCTTTGGAGGAAGCTCAGACGTCCACGCAAGTGATATCAGGTTAGATTCCCCCCTAGTTTTAATGTTAGCTCATAGTTATAGTTTTGAGCGTTCGCTTTCTTAGTCGCGTGTGCAATTTTATAGGACGATTTAAGGTAAAGAACCGCTGGGCGCTTGTTCTGTTCGATTCCGGCGCTACCCACTCATTTGTGGCTAGGGCCTTCGTAGAGCGTTACCGGTTGGATCTCGATCGTGTTGGTGATGCGTTCTGTGTCAAGTTTCCTTCAGGCGAATCTGTAGTTTCGGACCAGGGTATCCAGAGTTGTCCAATTTTGTTAGGCGATTTCCTCACGTTTGCTGATTTGAAGCTGTTAGATCTGGAAGACTTCGATGTGATCCTAAGCATGGACTGGTTGTCCAGATATGATGCTGTGATCCAATGCAAGGGTAAACGCTTGGACTTCAGGATGGACAACGGTCAGCCCGGGAGTGTTTACGGTTATCCGCGCCAGGATTCTCCGACTATATCGGCGGTATGTGCTCGGAAGCTTGTAGATTCCGGTTGTTTTGCTTGTTTGGTTTCGGTTTTAGAAACCAAGCTTAGTTTGCCGCGTTAGGAGGAGATCCCGGTGGTTCGTGATTTTTCTGATGTCTTTCTAGCTAACCTTCCTGGTCTCCCGCCTGATCGAGACGTGGAGTTTGTTATAGATTTGGAGCCGGGTACGCATCCTATTGCCAAGGCGCCTTACCGGATGGCCCCACGCGAACTGGAGGAGTTGCGTATCCAGTTAGACGAGTTGCTTGAGAACGGATTTATAAGGCCGAGTTCTTCGCCTTGGGGTGCTCCCGTTTTGTTCGTCAAGAAAAAGGATGGATCGATGAGGTTGTGCATCGATTATAGAGAGCTAAATAAGGTAACGATCAAGAATAGGTATCCGTTGCCGAGGATAGACGATTTGTTTGATCAACTGCGAGGCAGCGCCGTGTTCTCTAAGATTGACCTTCGTTCGGGCTACCACCAGTTAAGGATCCGTGAATCAGATATACCGCGGACTGCCATCCGTTACCGACATGGACATTTTGAATTTTTGGTGATGTCGTTCGGTTTGACCAACGCACCTTCTGCTTTCATGGACATGATGAACAGGGTCTTCAAGGACTTTCTGGACAAGTTTGTGGTCGTATTTATAGACGATGTGTTGGTGTATTCACGCAATGTTGAGGAGCATGACCAACATTTGCGTCTAGTTTTGTCTGCCTTGAGGGACCATAAGTTGTTCGCCAAGCTAAGTAAATGCGAGTTCTGGTTGCCTCAAGTTTCTTTCCTGGGTCATGTGGTTAACAAGGACGGAATCTCTGTCGACCCAGAAAAGATAGCCGCAGTTATGGAATGGACGAGGCCTGCCACACCCAAAGAAATTAGAAGCTTCCTAGGGTTGGCTGGCTACTATAGAAGATTTGTAGAGGGTTTCTCTACGTTATCTGCGCCATTGACCAAATTGACGCAGAAGAATGCAGCATTTGTGTTGAGCGATAAGTGCGAAGAAGCGTTCCAAGAGCTAAAGAATAGACTGTGCACTGCTCCGATATTGACATTGCCTACGGAAGGATTAGACTATGCCGTTTACGTGGACGCTTCCCACGTGGGTCTTGGTTGTGTGCTGATGCAAGAAGGAAAAGTGATTGCGTATGGGTCAAGACAGCTTAAGATTCATGAAAGGAACTACCCTACGCATGACTTGGAATTTGCAGCAGTTATTTATGCATTAAAATTATGGAGACACTTGTTGTATGGCGCGCAGTGCAAGATTTATACAGATCATAAGAGTTTGAAGTACGTCTTCACTCAAAAGGAGTTGAACTTGCGCCAGCGCAGATGGTTCGAGTATGTGGCTGATTATGAAGTGGAGATCTTATACCATCCGGGTAAGGCTAACGTGGTAGCCGACGCCTTAAGCAGGAAGACAGGGAAAATTTTCAATCTCTCCACTGAGTTGTTGGTAGAAGAGTTTCTTTTAATGGATATTTCAGTTGGTAGATGTGACTCGCCAAGCAGTTTGGAAGTGTCTGAGCCTTCATGGATTTCTCTTACGAGGCTTCATCAAAAGGATGATCCTGATCTACTGCACCTTCATAATAGAATTGAGAAGGGGGAGCTGCCTGACTTTTCGATCGATGACGCGGGTACTCTAAAGTACCGCGATAGATTTTGCGTCCCCAATTTTCGAGATATTCGAGATAAGTTGTGCAGTGAGGCACACGGTTCAAGTGTGGCCTACCATCCAGGGTCTACAAAAATGTATAAGGACTTGAAACAGATTGCCTGGTGGATTGGGATGAAGGGTGACATTGCAAGGTTTGTGTCAGAATGCTTTACGTGCAAAAGAGTTAAGGCTGATCATGGAAGGCCTGGTGGAAAATTAGCACCTTTAGAGATTCCAACTTGGAAGTGGGAGAGTATCTCAATGGATTTCATTACTGGTTTGCCGAGATCTCCCCGAGGGCATGACTCTGTTTGGGTGATTGTTGATAGATTAACAAAGTGTGCACACTTCGTACCCTTTCAGATTGGTTACTCGATGAAGAAGATAGCGGAGCTATATTTGAATGAAGTTATCAGGTTACATGGAGTACCCGTAAGTATAGTATCAGATCGAGACTCCAGGTTTACGTCTCGTTTCTGGAAGAGCCTTCAAGAAGGATTGGGAACTGACTTGAGATATTCTACCGCATATCATCCACAGACCAATGGTCCAAACGGAGCGTGTTAATCAGATTGTGGAAGATATGATCCGTTGTTATATATTAGACCACGGAGGAGCGTGGGATGAACGCTTGAGGTTGATGGAGTTTGCATGCAATAACAGTTATCAAGAGAGTCTGAAAATGGCTCCTTTCGAAGCGCTATATGGAAGACGATGTAGAACTCCTCTATTTTGGGCTGAGGTTGGTGAGAGGCCGATGTTAGGTCCAGATGCCTTAGAAGAAATGGAAGTTTTTGTAAAGCTTATTCGAGAGAAGCTTCGGATAGCTCAAGAGCGATACGAGAAGAACGCCAATCAGCGTAGGTCCGTTTTGGAATTTTCTGTGGGGGACATGGTATTCCTTAAGGTTTCCCCGATGGTTGGAGTGAAGAGGTTCGGTAAGAACCATAAGTTGGACCCGAGGTATGTGGGACCATTTGAAATTGTGGAGCGGATTGGTGTGTCAGCCTACAAGTTGAAATTGCCCGCAAATTTTCCTGGCGTGCACAATGTTTTGCACGTGAGCCAACTGCGGAGGTGTGTGCTAAGTGACAGACAAGTGCTGGTTGCAGTGCCCCAGTTGGAGCCTAACCTTTCCTACGTGGAAGTTCCTATTCGTGTTCTGGATGTGCAAGATCGAGTGTTGCGGAGAAAGACAATACCGATGGTAAAGATTCTGTGGAGAAACCAAGACGTGGAGAGCGCGACTTGGGATCTGGAGTCAGCTATGAGGGAGGCGCATCCTCATTTGTTCTCCTAGCTGTGCTCGGTAAGCATTCGATAACCCTTGGTTATCTTCTTTTCCTCTTTGGTAGAATTGTTTTATGCGTAAAGTTTCGGGACGAAACTTTCTTTTAGGGGGAGTGACTGTAACGCCCCCGATTTTCCAGTGATTTATTTAATTTCTTATTTGGCGTATTATGACGTCAGAGCGTTATGTTAGCGCGTATTGGTCAGGTGGCGTTGTTAGAGCGTGCTTTTAGCTCTTTAGGTTCCCTGCGTGGCTTGGTGATGCCTGGCAGCAAGATTCCCTAGCGAGCCGGAGTCTGTTTGGTGACTCGGTGGAGCCTCTTGGGGAATGCTTGTGTTTTGGCTTCGGGAGTTTTGCCCGAGTTTTGCTCGTCGGATTTTGTTACCGACTTTGTCGCAGCGCGTTTGCGTTCGTTAGGTTTGACCGGCCAAATTTTGGGATTTGCATCGGGAGTGGAAAATTTTATATTAGGAAATTAGATCGGCTAATTTTAGACTTGCTCGTCAAGTTTCGTCGCGTTCCGAGCATTTTTGGAGCCTCGGCGCGGGATTGAAGTTTGTATGTTTTCGCGTACGCCGTTAACTTTAGAAATTATTATCTCGAAAACGGTGCGTCGGAATTCGATTTCGACTTCGCCGTTGGATTCGTAGTGTCGTCATTCGCCTACGCTGCGAATTTCGTTTGATTCGGCGCGCGTTTGGCCCTCCGTAACCATATAAGGTTATCTTATTATAATAATTATATATATTATTATTATATAAATATATATATTTATATATAAATAATTTAAAAAATATATATATATATAAAATATAAATTTAGTAAGAATCGGTGAGAATGAATCTCACCGATTCTCACCGAATCGGTGAGATTCATTCTCACCGATCGGATTTGTTGGGTACATTGGTCAAATGTACCTGATTTGAAGAAACCTTCCCTAACTCAATGATATGCATCATAATGTATTTGATGTTTGTTTGAGTTACTTGTGCAGGTTAGGTATACACTGGACTGAAGCTAAAAGTTTCTAAGTCCATGTGTCGACACCCAGAGGAAAAGTGTCGACACTTGAGAAAGCTTGTGTCGACACCCAGACAAGCAGTGTCGACACTTGGAGTCATTGTGTCGACACCTGGGATGAAGAGTCGACACCAGACAGAAAGTGTCGACACTTGGAGCTGTGTCGACACTCAGTGAAGAAGTATGCAGAAAAGCTGTGTCGACACTTAGCAGAAGTGTCGACACCTAGAAGAGCTGTGTCTACACCAGAAAGTGTCGACACTTGAAGCTGTGTCGACACTCAGCAAAAGTCTGCAGAGTCTAAGTAAAAGTGTCGACACTCAACACAATGTGTCGACACTATGCTGAAGAGTCAGTATTTGAAGAAAGTGTCGACACTCAGCACAATGTGTCGACACACAACCAGAAGAGTCAACACTTGAAGAAAGTGTCGACACCCAGCACAATGTGTCGACACTTAGTTGAAGACTCTACACTTGAAGAAAGTGTCGACACAAGGAGCTGTGTCGACACTTAGCAAAGAACAGAAAAGTTTACAAAATATTCTAAGTACAAGTGTCGACACTAAGGGAATGTGTCGACACTCAGCTGAAGAATCAAGATTGAAGACTTGTGTCGACACCAAGAAGCAGTGTCGACACTTGACAGTTTCTAACACATGAAGATGTGTCGACACAAAGGAGATGTGTCGACACTTAGAAGAATACAGTTAAAGAATGAAGTACAAGTACTTGTGTCGACACTCAATTTCAGTGTCGACACATGCAGAAGAATCTGTGTCGAGACATACAAGGAATTGTGTCGACACCTTGTAGACTTGTGTCGACACTTACACAACATGTGTCGACACTTGGCCTATAAGTGTCGACACTTAAGAACAGAAAGTCTCGACACTATCTGACAGTTAGAGAATTTCAAGAAGTGACTGGTTGACAAGACAGCTGCCGATCCAGCCGGTCTACATCAACTGTCAGAGAATCAGAAGTTTGTTATGAACCGGACCAGCCGGTTACCATGAAGGAAGCCTATAAATAGGCATCCATAGTTTACAGAAACAGTAGTTGTTGTGATTGAGAAACAAGAGTTACAGCTTGAGAGAATATTTAAAGTAGTTGATCAGATTAAATCAAGAAGTGATACATAGAGGATCAACACAAGAAGATCTGTCAGTTCAACTGCAGATCTAAGAAGTTTGGAGAGAGAGAGCTCCAATCAAGAATTCAGTCTTTGGAACTAAGGCTGAGAAGAAGGATTCAGAAACATCTGGATCTCAAGAAGCAGAGGTCAAGGAACAACTGCAGAAGATTCAGACTAATTCAGTTCTAACTCAAGAAGCTTTGAAGGAAGCTAAGTCAGTTTGGATCTAACTGAGTTCTTCCAAGAACTCTTCAAGAAACTCTCAACTCCTCTCTTATTTTCTGAGTTGTAGAGTTAGCAATTGTATTTCTATTTTAACTTGTAGGATCCATTGGATCTGAGAGAATTGTAAGCCTATATTATAAAGGCTGAGGGTAGGGCTTGATTGCCTGAGTGTAGGAGTTGAAGAACTCTGAGTGTAGGCCTTAATTGGCTGAGTGTAGGCCTGGGTGGCTGAGTGTAGGCCTTAGTGGCTGAGTGTAAGGCTTTGGGCCTGAGGTGTAGGAACCTAGTTGGGTTCTGAGATAGTGGAGAAGTTTGGCCGAATCTAGTACACTGCTAGATAGGCGAAGGGGGAAAGTGGATGTACCCAAAGATTGGGGAACCACTATAAATTAGTGTGTCTGCTGTGGTGTGCTGTGCTGTGCTGTGGATTGACTGTTTGATTTCTGTAATTGCTGTTAGTTGTAATAATCTGTGAAATAACTGTTGTGCTGCCAACAAAATTGCAAAAAGGTTTAGGTCACCTATTCACCCCCCCCCTCTAGGTGTTTAGGTACCATATCTTTCAAGTGGTATCAGAGCCAGGTTCCTCAAAAAGGACTAACTGTCTGAGGAGATCCAGTTTGGCAGATTCAGTGTAAGTCAGGAAACAGTTTCAAGAAAATCAAGAAACATGGGTCTTCAGAGAATCACAAGGAATTGGGTTCAATGAAACTGCCCATATGCAGAAAAGAGATTTTTGGAATCTGGAAAGAAAGGGTAAGGCTGTTCATGGAGGCCTCTGACCCTAGGATCTACATCACAGTCAAAGAAGGGCCTTATGTGCCCATGAAGATTTCAGTCTTGGATGCTACACAGAGAACTCCAAAGGATTTTTCTGAGATGACCAAGGATGAGATTGTCCTAGCTACAATGGACAAAAGGGCACAGAACATCATAGTTAGTGCAATTGATGATGCCACCTTCCAGAACCTTATTCACTGTAAAACAGCAAAAGAAATGTGGGATACCCTCATTGTCTACATGGAAGGTTCTGAAGAAGTAAGACAAGATAGGAAGTCCTTGCTTAATCAAGAATATGAGAGCTTTAGGCAAGGAAGAGGAGATAGCATCACTGAATGCTACAAGAAGTTTTATAGAATTGTTAATGAACTCATGTCCTATGGAAGAGAGTTCACTAACTATGAATTGAATGATAAATTCTTAAGGTCCCTAACCAAAGACTTGGGACACCAAGATCTGTGCCATCAGAGAAATGGCAAAGTTGGGAGAAATTCCTCCTCCCACACTGTTTGGCAAGTTGTTATCTTATGAGATGCAATTGTCAGTAAGAAAAGAGGAGGAAAAGTCAACAAGGACTGAACACAGGGAAAGGACTGTTGCCTTCAAGTCAGAAGTACCTAGAAAGAACAGGACTAAGTCATCAACTCCTCCTCCAGAGGTAGTTGAATCAGAATCTGATGAGTCTGTTAGCACTAAATCTACAAGCAGTGAAAGTGATGAAGACTTTGCTGCATTCACCAGACATTTTCAGAAATTCCTTAAGAAGAAACAGTGGAGGTCCAGACCTTCATATTTCCAAAGGGAAAGAAGTCCAGTATCAGGAGAAGAAGCCTTCAAAGAAGGACAAGAAAAAGACAAAGACTAGTAAGGCAACTGGGTCTAAGATTGTGTGTTACTGCTGCAATAGACAGGGTCATGTTATTGCAGATTGTCCTGAAAGAAGGAAAGAATCCAGTGACAAAAAGAAGACTCACTTCAAAGGAAAGAAGGAGAAGTCCTTTGTTGCAAAGAATGAGAAGACTCTTTCAGACATTTCTTCTTCAGACACTGAGACAGATGCTGAAGCCTATATAGGGCTATTTGCTGAAGAAGAAGAAGAGTTTATGCAGATCATGGAATCAATCTATGAACAAGAAGAGGTTCAGTGCCAAGGACTGATGGCATTGACTGAAAGTACCAAAATCCTGGAGCAGCCAGGACCTAGTCAGGTACAAAGTCCAACTCAAAGTTCAGATTTCAGTTCTAGTTCAGAGTCAGATTCATCTTCATCAAGTGATGGAAGTGTTTCTGAATCTGAGGGAGATATTCATCAGCTCTTAGATGAATATAAAGTACTGTTGCAAGCCTATAAGAAAAGCAAGTCCCTTGCCAAAAGTCAGGCAAAGGAGATTGCTGATCTCAAGGCAGCTGCAACAGATTTTGAAAAACAGTATGATCAAAAACTGAATGAAGTAGCCAGGCTGAAACACATTACTGTGATTCAGATGGGTACTATTACATTTAAGAATGATCAAATTAAGAGACTGGAGATCAATCTCCAGAAGGAAAAAGAACTTGCTTGCCAGGTTTTCAAAACCTAAATCAGTGCTACCATTGATTGATGAATTTGTTCATCAAAAAGGCAAAGCTGGACTTGGTTTTGTTAGACCTGCAGGGACTGTTCAGTCCAGTTCAAGTCCAAGGGCAAAGCCCCAACATTCAACAAGCCTGCTGTAGTCAAGACAGCAAAGGTTGTACCTAAGCAAAGGTACAACAAGTTTGAATGCTGGTGCTGTGGCAAGGTTGGCCACTTTGCCTTGGATTGTTGGCACAATGCCAGTGCCAAGTTGAGTAGCAAGTTACCTGGTGGAAAGCCAGCAGGTAGCTATGTCAAGTTGCAAACTAACAATCACCAAGGACCCAAGTTTACTTTGGGTTCTAAGGTTCATTAATTTGTTTTGCAGGTGAATCCAAGTGGCCATACCCCTACATGGTACTTGGATAGTGGATGTTCCAGACACATGACTGGAACTAGGGGACTACTGAAGGACTACATTCCAATCAAAAATGGTCCTAAAGTGACCTTTGGTGGTTCTGAAAAAGGAATCATCAAAGGGTTTGGTAACATCTCTTCAAACCTTGTTACCATTACTCAAGTGGCTTATGTTAAAGGGTTGAAACACAACCTCATTAGTATAAGTCAGTTAAGTGATGTAGGGTATGACATCTCATTTGTTAAAAATGGTTGTCATATCAAGAGGTCAAGTGATCAAGAGATCATTTTGACAGGATATAGAAAGAGAAATGTCTATTGTTTAGACATTATGATTGAGAACAATGGTTCTCCTGTCTGTCTTGTAGCTGATGAGACAGTCTCTCATTGTGTCAAGTGGCACAAGAGGCTAGCTCATCTTAACTACAAGACTATTAGCAAACTCTTTAGCAAAGAGTTAGTGAGGAATGGTCCTCAAGTTAAGTGTGTCAAAGATGGCATTTGCTCAGCTTGTCAAAAGGGCAAGCAGACTAAATCCACCTTTAGAAGCTTAGACAACAAAGATGCTGTGAGGTGTTTATACCTCTTGCATATGGATCTATTTGGTCCAATGCCAGTTCACAGCTTAGGTAGGAAGGTCTATACCTTTGTAGTTGTTGATGACTACTCAAGGTTTTCCTGGGTGTTCTTCTTAAAGCAGAAATCTGAAACACCTAGTGTCTTCTATAGTTTTGTTAAGCAAATTCAGAATGAATTGAACTGTACAGTGGTCAAAATTAGAAGTGACCATGGTACTGAGTTTCAGTCTGAAAGCATGACAAAGCTGTGTGAAGACTATGGGATATTTCAAGAATTCTCTTCACCTAGAACACCTCAGCAAAATGGCATTGCTGAAAGGAAAAATAGGACCTTGATAGAGGCTGGTAGAACCCTATTAAGTGATTCATCACTGCCAGAATATTTCTGGGCTGAAGCAGTTAACACTGCATGCCATGTGATAAATAGGGCTACCATCACTAAAAGGTTAAACAAGACCCCCTATGAAGTTGTGAAAGGCAGGAAACCAAACCTATCCTATTTCAGGATTTTTGGTTGCAAATGCTTCATACTTAACAATGGAAAGTCTTACTTAACTAAGTTTGCTGCCAAATCCCAAGAGGGAGTGTTTGTTGGGTACAGCAATAATAGTAAGGCTTATAGAGTCTACAACTTGACTACACAAGTTGTAGAGGAGTCTGTGCATGTAGTTTTTGATGAGACACAACTAATTAACAATGAGTTGTCTAGTAGTGTGTGCAGCCCCACAGGTCTTACTAAGAAGATGGACAAGCTAACCATAGAAGATGTACCTGCTGCAAGACAGCAAGTAGAAGAAGATGGCTTATGTCCAGGGGGAGAACTACATGAACAAGGAGCTGTAGAAGTACAAGGAACTCAGCTTGATGAAGATGCTGAAGAAGTTCAACCAGAAGTAAGGATGCCTCCAGCCAACAGGCATCTAAGAGATCATCCAGTAGAGCTGATCATTGGAGATCCAAGACAAGGTGTTCAGACAAGGAGCAGAAATCAGAATGCTGTAGTATATTCAAGTTTTCTGTCTCAAATAGAACCAAAGAAATTTGAAGAAGCTATACAAGATCCACAGTGGACTGAAGCAATGCAAGAAGAACTTAATCAGTTCAAAAGGTGCAAGGTTTGGGAGCTGGTTCCAAAGCCTAAAGACCACAATGTTATAGGAACTAAGTGGATCTACAGAAATAAGTTAGATGAACAAGGGGTCATCATAAAGAATAAAGCAAGACTGGTTGCAAAAGGATATAGGCAAGAAGAAGGTATTGATTTTGATCAAACCTTTGCTCCCAGTAGCCAGACTGGAAGCCATAAGGATGTTCTTGGCCTATGCAACCTATCAAGGATTCAAGGTATACCAAATGGATGTGAAGTCAGCATTCCTAAATGGTAATTTGAAAGAAGAAGTCTATGTGGAGCAGCCTGCAGGTTTTGTTGATCCAACTTTACCTCATTATGTCTATAGACTTAGGAAAGCATTATATGGGTTAAAACAAGCACCTAGAGCTTGGTATGAAACCCTATCTAGTTTCCTCATTGAGAACAAGTTCTCAAGGGGGAAAATAGATAAGACTCTATTCCTTAGGGAATCTAGAGGCAAAGTAATACTTGTCCAAATATATGTAGATGACATTATATTTGGGTCTACTGAAAGTAGCCTTTGCAAAAAGTTTGCAAAGCTTATGCAAAGTCAATTTGAGATGAGTAGTATGGGAGAACTGAAGTTTTTCTTGGGTCTCCAAGTTAAACAGACTGGAAGTGGTCTATCCATATGTCAGTCCAAGTTCACCCTAGAACTCATAAGGAAGTATGGTATGGATTCATCCAGTACCATGAAGACTCCTATGGGGTCAAGTATGTCTCTAAGCAAGGATGATGCAGGGAAACCTGTAGATGAAACCTTGTATAGAGGGATAGTTGGCTCCCTACTATACTTGACTGCAAGTAGGCCTGACATTATGTATGCTACATGTGTTTGTGCCAGGTATCAAGCCTGCCCTAAAGAGTCTCACTTGACTGCAGTCAAGAGAATCTTGAGATATCTAAAGGGCACACCCTATCTAGGCCTCTGGTACCCTAGGAATGGAGATTTTGATCTAACAGGCTATTCAGATGCAGACTTTGCAGGATGCAAAGAAGATAGAAAGAGCACTACTGGATCCTGTCAATTCCTATGTGGAAGACTCATTTCATGGAGCAGTAAGAAGCAAACCAGTGTGGCTATTTCCACAGCTGAGTCAGAATATGTAGCTGCAGGAAGTTGCTGTGCTCAACTTCTGTGGATTCAACATCAGCTAGAAGACTATGGATTTCAGGTAAGTAGAACTCCACTTTACTGTGATTCTACAAGTGCTATTTCAATAGCTAACAATCCTGTATCACATAGTAGAACTAAACATATTGAGATTAAATATCACTTTCTTAGGGAGCATGTAGAAAGAAATGATATTGCACTTGAATATGTTAAAACTGATAATCAGATAGCTGATATGTTTACTAAGCCCTTAGAAGAAGCTAAGTTCAATAGGTTCAAAATTGAACTAGGTATGATAAACTTAGACTAAGTTTACAGAACTAAAAATTGGCTAAGTAAAAAGGTGTCGACACATAGACAAGTCTATGTCGACACAGAATAGTAAGTGTCGACACTTCAGGAAAATGGTGTCGACACATCTAGGAAGTTGGTGTCGACACTTCAGAATGTTAGTGTCGACACATGTCGAGTAGGTGTCGACACATCCAATAAGTGTCGACACTTAAGTTTTACTCAGAATTTTCTAAGTAAAGTCTCGACTACATGTCGAGTAGTGTGGTGTCGACACTTAACCAAGTGTCGACACATAAAATCTGTTGACTAAACTTGTGTCGACACATGTGTGTCGAGACATTATAAGTCAGTGTCGACACTTATTGACAGTGTCGACACATCTTTAGAAATTCATCCCGCCTGTTCGTCTTCAAACAAGAAAGGTATAAATAGGTTCTGTCTTTGTTTGTCGACACGCTTTCAAAGTTTCGAGACCAAAACTCTTGTGTCGACATTTCTCTTCTCTAAAGACTAATTCTCCAAACCCTAATGGCTCCCAAGCTGGAAGAGAACGTTAACGAAGGCTATGACTGGTGCGTGGCGCATTCGACGACGGTGATCAAGAAATCAAATCGTGATAACCCTAGTCACCGATTCAGGATTGGAGTTCTTGGTTTCAGAACCAACCAAAATTGGAAGAAGGAAGTTATTGAATTCCTTACTGGAGCGTCTGTAGATGACTCAGGCTACAGAATCAAGTCAAGGGTGCATGGCACCAAGGTCAAGATTTCACCCAAGTCCTTGAGAAAGGTACTTCAGCTACCTAAAGTTCAAGAAGAAGAGGAAGTGACCACATCTAAGACCAGAGAAGCACTTACCTGGTGTGGTCTTGATCCTAAGATGAAAATAGGATCAGTTTTCAACAGGAAAGGAATGAATAATCAAGGCAAATTCCTGTCTGAAGTTGTAGGCAAAGTTATACTAAGCAAACCAGGAGGGCATGACAGGGTGTCAGCCTCCATGTTCAGTATTATGACCAGAATCATCTTCAACCTCAAAACAGACTGGTCTATGATTGTATTTGAGAAAGTGAAGGAAAGTCTGAAGAAGCCCAATCTGGGCAGGATACTAAGTCTCTACCTGGCTGGATCAATTCCAGAGGTAATGAGCACTGCTGCTGGAACTAAAATCAATCACATGAGGAGAATGGATTCAAGGATATTCTCTAGATGGGAAAGAGTGCTGTCAAAGAAGTTCCACCCCAGAAAAGCAAGTTTCTAAGAAAGACTCTCCTCCCAGGAAGAAGAGGAAGACTGCTGCTGTGACTCAGGAGTCCTCCAGCAGCTCAGGCAGTGAAGAACATGTTGTTTTCACTCCTGATAGTCCAATAGATGTGGCTGCAGAGAAGTCACCTGCTCCTCAAGAGCCAGCTGACATCCAGGGGGAGCCTCCAGCTGTAGAACAACCCTCTACACTGGAGAGTGAGCAAGCTACTCTCATTATCCAAGAGGTACTTTCTGACCTCAATACTTTAGATTTTTCTATAATAGATTCTGATTTGTCTGATGTCCATCAGCAAACTCAGCAAGCAACCAAGAACCAGATGTTGTTCTCCAAGACACATCTGCTGTAGTTAATGTACCCAGTACATCTCCTGCACAGTCACCCTCAGAATATACAATGGAAGATCTATTTCTGAATTTAGATCAAGAGGACTTTGACATGGACAAGACTATGCTGATGAAGACTGCTGCTATGAAGAGAAGGGTGCTGCTGTTGAGGGGGAGAACTGGAAGTTCAGGAAGAGCCTATAAGGCTAGATACTGAGAAGGCACTAGATGTGCAAGCTGAAAAACCA
The DNA here is from genome assembly GCA_039583875.1 of Platanthera guangdongensis. Classification (NCBI taxonomy): domain Eukaryota; kingdom Viridiplantae; phylum Streptophyta; class Magnoliopsida; order Asparagales; family Orchidaceae; genus Platanthera; species Platanthera guangdongensis. The sequence continues at coordinate 3,823 of JBBWWR010000210.1, read as the reverse complement.
TCAAGCCCTAAGGATAGGGTGAATATAGCCAGTACTTCAGAGTCTGAGGATGATGAAGCTGAGCAAGCTAAGAAGAAGAAGTTCTTTGTTTTCAAAAGAAGGAGTCAGAGCTATAAGAAGCTCTACAAACTGTTGCTCAACACTCACTAGTCCAACAAGCTCCATCAACTGATTACAGTGCCTACTGGTAGCAATGCAAGTCAAGCTGGATGAGCAAAGGAGGGCTATAGAGACTATATTGATGAAGGCCAAAAGTCCCTACAATTTGATCTAGCTCAAGATATCAAGTCAATAAGGTTTGAAATGAACCTTAATAAAAGGAAATGACTGACTGCTTCCACAAGGGTGGTAATGCAGTGGTCTATCTGGCAACTCATCAGAGAAAATCAAGTCTCAAGTAGATGATATAGCACTGAAGCAAGGCTATGTGCTGGAAAATCAATTGAGAATGAATGATAATTTGACTGCTTCTCACAATGCAATAGTCACTGAACTGAAGAATAAGTCTGCTGAACCTTCAACATCATCTGCTGCTGCCAAAGCTGAATTTGATAAAGTATTTCAAGAAGAAATTGCTGCTGTCAAGACTGCAATCAAGGATTCACAGAAGGTCATTTCTGAACAGCTTACCAAGCTTAGACCTTTCTTTAAAGAGGGCATCAGGTACTTGGACAGCCAAATCAGGTTCCAGAAAGATGATGTGAGAGATCATGTAGCACAAGAAGTCATAAAGGGGGAGAGAGTGTTAGTCAAAGCTAGCTCTGACCATGCCAAATGGATTTCTAATTCCATCAGAGCTACACTGGGCTATCCTCCCCTGTGTGATGATGACAATGTAGCTGAATCTGGTATTCAAGTGCATATCTTGGAGGTGAGCAACAGAACAGAAGTAGCTCAGGTGATCTATCCACCTCCAGATTTTGAAATGGTTCATGCTGAGTAAGCACAATGTATAGCCCAACTGCTGGCAAGCCAATGTTATTCTGGAAAAGGTTGTTCAACCTATTACAGCAGCTATGCAAGAGGCTTTGGACAAAGAAGAAGAGACAAGGCTGTCAAAGAAGAAGTTCAGGGAACTTGCTGAGCAAAAACCAGATTTTGAACAGTGGAGCCCTACTTCTAGGAACATCATTCTCACAGCCTGGAAAGCAGCCAAGGACAATGCACATGAGAGGAACAAGTGGTTCTCAGAAGCAGAATGGAGGAAGCATGAGATCAGGCAGGAAGCCATTGTCCAGTATAGAAGGAAGGCTAAGTTAGGAAAGCTACCTCCTACAGCTGTGGAGCCTAGCAAGTACTTTCCTAAGCCCTATCATTATTTTGAGAGGCAGAAAATCAAGGCTGAAGAACAGAAGAAGAAGGACTCCAAAGGGAAGAAGACTGCTGATACTGAGCCTGCTGCTGCTGCTGCTGTAAAGGCCAAAGTGCAAGCTGGAAAAGGCATAGTTATAAAAGAACCAGAGCAGAATTAGACTAAGATTAGACTGAAGAATGTTGTAATCTGTTACATCTAAACATTTTTGTAAATCATTGAAAATGTATTGCAAACAATGTATGAACAATTTTTGATAAATATATTTTTCATGATTTTCAGTAGAATGTGTCTAATTCTTGTTTGTTCTGTAATGCTGAATGAGTATACATGTGTGCTTTATTACATGTTTAAGTTTAACCTGTTGACATATACCTGTTTTACATCATTTTATAATTTTTAATTATGAGTGGTGTATATCATTGACTAAGGGTTATGACTTCTCCAAATAGGGGGAGATTGTTGGGTACATTGGTCAAATGTACCTGATTTGAAGAAGCCTCACCTAACTCAATGATATACATCATAATGTATTTGATGTTTGTTTGAGTTACTTGTGCAGGTTAGGTATACACTGGACTGAAGCTAAAAGTTTCTAAGTCCATGTGTCGACACCCAGAGGAAAGTGTCGACACTTGAGAAAGCTTGTGTCGACACCCAGACAAGCAGTGTCGACACTTGGAGTCATTGTGTCGACACCTGGGAAGAAGAGTCGACACCAGACAGAAAGTGTCGACACTTGGAGCTGTGTCGACACTCAGTGAAGAAGAATGCAGAAAAGCTGTGTCGACACTTAGCAGAAGTGTCGACACCTAGAAGAGCTGTGTCTACACCAGAAAGTGTCGACACTTGGAGTTGTGTCGACACTCAGCAAAAGTCTGCAGAGTCTAAGTACAAGTGTCGACACTCAACACAATGTGTCGACACTATGCTGAAGAGTCAGTATTTGAAGAAGAAAGTGTCGACACTCAGCACAATGTGTCGACACACAACCAGAAGAGTCAACACTTGAAGAAAGTGTCGACACTCAGCACAATGTGTCGACACTTAGTTGAAGACTCTACACTTGAAGAAAGTGTCGACACAAGGAGCTGTGTCGACACTTAGCAAAGAACAGAAAAGTTTACAAAATATTCTAAGTACAAGTGTCGACACTAAGGGAATGTGTCGACACTCAGCTGAAGAAACAAAATTGAAGACTTGTGTCGACACCAAGAAGCAGTGTCGACACTTGACAGTTTCAACACATGAAGATGTGTCGACACAAAGGAGATGTGTCGACACTTAGAAGAATACAGTTAAAGAATGAAGTACAAGTACTTGTGTCGACACTCAATTTCAGTGTCGACACATGCAGAAGAATCTGTGTCGAGACATACAAGGAATTGTGTCGACACCTTGTAGACTTGTGTCGACACTTACACAACATGTGTCGACACTTGGTCTATAAGTGTCGACACTTAAGAACAGAAAGTCTCGACACTATCTGACAGTTAGAGAATTTCAAGAAGTGACTGGTTGACATGACAGCTGCCGATCCAGCCGGTCTACAGCAACTGTCAGAGAATCAGAAGTCTGTTATGAACCGGACCAGCCGGTTACCATGAAGGAAGCCTATAAATAGGCACCATAGTTTACAGAAACAGTAGTGTTGTGATTGAGAAACAAGAGTTACAGTTGAGAGAATATTTAAGTAGTTGATCAGATTAAATCAAGAAGTGATACACAGAGGATCAACACAAGAAGATCTGTCAGTCCAACTGCAGATCTAAGAAGTTGGAGAGAGAGAGCTCCAATCAAGAATTCAGTCTTTGGAACTAAGGCTGAGAAGAAGGATTCAGAATCATCTGGATCTCAAGAAGCAGAGGTCAAGGAACAACTGCAGAAGATTCAGACTAATTCAGTTCTAACTCAAGAAGCTTTGAAGGAAGCTAAGTCAGTTTGGATCTAACTGAGTTCTTCCAAGAACTCTTCAAGAAACTCTCAACTCCTCTCTTATTTTCTGAGTTGTAGAGTTAGCATTGTATTTCTATTTTAACTTGTAGGATCCATTGGATCTGAGAGAATTGTAAGCCTATATTATAAAGGCTGAGGGTAGGGCTTGATTGCCTGAGTGTAGGAGTTGAAGAACTCTGAGTGTAGGCCTTAATTGGCTGAGTGTAGGCCTGGGTGGCTGAGTGTAGGCCTTTGTGGCTGAGTGTAAGGCTTTGGGCCTGAGGTGTAGGAACCTAGTTGGGTTCTGAGATAGTGGAGAAGTTTGGCCGAATCTAGTACACTGCTAGATAGGCGAAGGGGGAAAGTGGATGTACCCAAAGATTGGGGAACCACTATAAATTAGTGTGTCTGCTGTGCTGTGCTGTGCTGTGCTGTGGATTGACTGTTTGATTTCTGTAATTGCTGTTAGCTGTAATAATCTGTGAAATAACTGTTGTGCTGCCAACAAAATTTCAAAAAGGTTTAGGTCACCTATTCACCCCCCCCCCTCTAGGTGTTTAGGTACCATATCTTTCC